>OX387426.1:25842975-26332975 GCA_947563755.1 Lochmaea crataegi
GCTTTCTAATAAAAAAAAAATTGTTGCAAAATTCCGAGGGTCGCAAACCTTACCGGACCCATTTTTTCTCCTTTCTCCGACCTGCAACAAAATTATCATGTGAAACTTCAATATCAAATTAATTTATAATGTAATTGAGTCAAATAATAAATCAAACCAGATATTAAATTAAATAGGTAATACGTAAGTTCAACAATCAACTATTCATTCTTGAGAATTAGAGGAGTTTTTGGGTCCTCCATGTAATGTACAAAACTTAAAGGCGTTTCTTAAAACAACGATTGTTCTGAATGTTATATAATTTTAGATCTCAACTCTTTCCTTTTTTTTTTAATTTAATGGCGCTAATGACCTCCGTGATCGATGCTTATTATTAATAAATGCTTCACATTCAATAATCCTTTTTTTCCATGCACAACTGACTAAAAGGATCATTTTTGAGTATGTCACAGGTAAAGTGACCGGTGAATAAATACGCCACTTTTCTCATTTGACCCCTGTTGAGGTTTAATATTTCGTTAATAAGCGTCTCCGAGAGTTTTGTGACCAGGAGTCTCCTATGCTTCTGCTTTGGCACCTGCTTTCCACCGAGATGTACACCCCCGTGCTACAGTTTTTGAAATCGCAAATGCTGGTCCAGGAACAGTGAATGTAGTTTTAGACCCCTGCTTTGCTAGGGTATTAGCCGTTTCATTGCCGACAATACCATTGCACTACGGGACCCACTCAAGTGTTATCCTATTGTTGTTAAGAGTTTTTAAGGCAGTTTCAGACCAGTCTGGATGTAACCTGGAGGCATGTTAAGGATGTCAGTGCTGACTGAAGAGGATATCTTGGCCTCTTTCGAGTTTCATTCGCAAACAAGTGTTGATAGCGAAGATTTTCGCCTGGAATGGAACTTCCCCAAAAATGGACCGGGCTTCAGCATTGTGGACTCCAGCTCCTGTTTCTTCATCAGTTCCAGATCCGTCAGTGCATTATACTAACCTGATGACTTGAAAACAATGGAAGGGGTAGAAGCAGGAATATATTATAGTACAGAACAAAAGTCTTATTGTACCTAGGCAAACATGACGATATTCCAGGCAGAAGTTACAGTACAGCTACTTGGGCAAGAGCTTGACGAAATTCCATCGCCATATACTCCACAGACAGCTCCATGCAGATAAATTCAAAACTCGTTTGGAACTGCTTGGAAACCTCACAAGAGCTGGAAAGTCAAAACAGACTGTCTATGGAGACCATTAAGATGCAGCTTCACTAACACGAGAATATGCACGATGTGCTCCCATAGGTTCAGAACCTTTTTTTGGCTAGGATAAGGTTTCAACGATAGGGGAGGAAAAATCACATCGCATATATTGATGTATGGAGTCTAGTAATAAGGACGGGTCCGTACAGGGAATGTAGCATAACATGAGAGCATAGATCTGCAAAGGTCGTAGTGGAGTTGCTCCTAGAAGCAGATAAGCAGTATATTAATCTTAACTAGTGTAGCTATATGAAGTATGTCTGAAAAAGTTTGCAACATAATATATGAGAAACTTTTTTATTGTTAATAAGAAGTTTAGCATGGTCCAAAACGTGAAATGCATATATCAGATGTCAAATCAAATTTTTTCATTCTTGTATGAGGTATATCGAAAAATATAAATTTGGTATAACAGTAAAGTACCTTTATTTGTGACAATATCGGAAACGTTAATGATGAAATTTGTTTGGAATGGCAAAATATGTTGTAATATGCAAATACATCCTCCTTCTTGAGATTTTTTTTCCATTTTCACAAATTGTGCTCCAAATATTGTAAATGTAATTTAATGATGTGGATAGAAATTAACAAGTAGGTTGAAGTGCATTACTGATTACATCACTGATTTTCTCCTTGCATAAACAATAACCACTAATTTTTAATTCCTCTCGACATCATTAAATTACATTTGATATTTAGAGAACAATTTGTGAGAATAAAAAAAATTGAGTAGGAGGATGTAATTCCATATTACAACATATTTTACCATTCCAAACAACTTTTCATAATTAAAGTTTTCGATATTTTCACAAATAAAGATACTTTACTCTTGTACCAAATTCATATTTTTTTTATATAACTCGTATAGGAATGAAAAAATTTTACATCTGATATTTGCATTTTACGTTCTGTGCCATGTTGAACTTTTTATAAAAAATAATTTTTTCCGTAACAAACATTAAAAAAGTTTCCCATAGGTATGTTGTCAACTTTTTCAGACATACTGTATATACAGTCTTTATGATATTACCTATTCATTGCTATGCTAAATATACTTATCAAGGAAATATTCAAAATCCACGGTTCTAGGTAAAATGGCTGAATTATAATTTAACAAAATATCAAGTGAGTACCGCAATTCACCTGCTTTTACCCTACCAAAGCCAGGTCAGAAATATTTTTGCATTGTTCATTTATGCTAGTCACTTCACTATAAGTATGAACGAACTATACATCATAAACATTCAGATATAAATTATATTTATCAACCTATATTCATTTAAAATAATGCCTATTATAAAGCGAATATAGCCTACAAACCCATAAAAATCATATAAACTAGTACAACAATCTCCATAATCCTTGTTTTTATTTTCTCCGTATTTTCAACCAATAATTTCAAATTATATGGAATAAATTTCAAGTTTTTTATGTATACATTCAGAGGTGGTTATTTTCTAGAATCGTAGTCATTTACAACATTATACTTGTGCACCCAAAGGCAAACTCCTAGAACTGATAATAGCAATTTAGAAAGTTCTAAAAACTGTTAACAATCCCGACACTTTTACAACTCTTTGTAACGATTCAATTGTGCGCTATGACCTACTTTTCAAAAAAATCGTCTATTACTCATTCACGCTATTTAAATGCATTAAGTAGAACATGTTACGGTGCAGTAAGCTTGACATATTAGCAAGTTTAAAACGTTTTTAAAAGAAAATAGATTCAAGCCCTCAATGTTGGATCACTAGTTGATGATTTTTTGACAAATTACCCAGAAAGAGGTGTGGCAGAGTCTCGATAAAGATTAATAACTTCAGGTTTATTGTTGAAATACAAGAGAATCTTAGTAGAAATAGTTTCTTTCACTGTTGGAATCAATTAGAGGTTTTTATTGTTTTTATATGAAATAGATTACAAATTATTTTTGTCTAAGAGGGAACTTATCCCATAACAGCATGGAACTAGAAAAATATTAATTCGTTAATTTGGCGAAAAATTGATTTTCATCTGAAAGCAAGACACGCACTGAAACGACTCGGTCGCGTCGTTATGGCACGGTAATATTAACACCTTCCAGGACTCGGATCAGAACATTCGTCAGTTGACAAATTGACATTGTAAAACAAAAATAGTGAATTGATAAATAAAAATGGGTAGTTCATCAAAAGATTCGGATGATGGAAATATGATTGATGTTTATTGTTATGAAATGGAAAAAATGGTTCACGATATTGATCTGAAAAGAAAAATTTACGGCAGCAGCTATTTCCATATGAATACAGAAGTGAATTTGGCCGTCGGACCTTTCGTCAAAAGTTGCTTTCTATACCATATACCGATGTTGCCGTGCCGAACCGATCCGAAGCAATACGAGTGCTCCAATCTAATCGTGTAAGTAGAAATCAGAAAGTGTTACTAAACTGTGCTGTACCAACCCGAGCGAGTCAATTCATTGCGTGTCCCATTTTGTAATGGTCAACTACTATCCTCTGACAGTTTCTGATTGTTGTTGGAACAAACCTACAATATTCATTCAAATCCATGTTTTATACACAATACCGATCAATTATAGTAGCCGCGAGATAATATATAATTTTATGTAGCTATTTGATAACATAACAAAATATAACTACCTGCTATCATTTTCATAGGTAGCTTAACAATAAGTCAATTGGACGTCAATTTTATGTCCAATGGACGTCCAATCAACGACCATTTTAAGTCCAAACAGTCATTGCTGTTTGATGTACAACCATTGTAAGTAGGAAGATGGACATATATATTGGATGTTGGTATTTAAGCATACATTGTACGTCCAATCAACGGCCGTTTCAAGTTTGAATGGCCTTGGACTTCGAATGAACATCAATTGTACGACCAGAGATGGACATACATTGGATGCTTCAAATTATATATCCGTTGTACATACGAAGGTGGACGTACACTAGCTGTTACCAATTGAACATTGATTGGGGTTCCATTTCAAGTCTGAATGGCAGAGGACTTTGAATGAACATCAATTGTAGGTACATTAGAAGTACAAAAATTCAACAATGTGGGGTGCAGGTGAAGATTATTTTCAAAATATTCATTCTAAAATATCGCCTACTCGCTGAATGAGACGTGGAAATTGAGGGATGCGTGATCGACTGATTAGTCAAAAGTGAAAAAATGGAAGAATGTTAGGTTAGGTTAGGCTAGGTTATGTAGGAATAATACACATCTGAGGTGCCAGTATTTAGCAAGATTGATATTGCTGAAGCTTTATCAGTAGACTTTTATTGGTGTCAGAGTGAATAGTAATCAAGTACCTAAGTAGATGTCTCTTTTCCTGTGTCGTCCATCATTATTATTTCGTTATTTTGTGCCTTCTGGCTGTCAGATAACTACCTATATAATCTTAGATAGGAGGAAGAGGAAAACAAGTAGAACAATTTTGGTCAAGTAATATAGAAAAGTCAGGACTTAATAGATCACTTACTCCGATTAGTTTGTCAATGAATCAGTAGTGTGTTTCTTCGCACAATTTGTCTGTAGACAATTTAAGTGACAAGAATCTTATTTTTCATCAGTTGAAGAGAGGTTTGGAAGTACAGTTAGCAGTTGAAGATAACTCCTGCTATTATAATTTATTTTTCCACTTCTCCTCAGTTGTAATTTCATCTATACCTACTATTTTCCTTTTTTCAAGCTCAAATAAATACTATATCACAGGTGATGCAGAAAAATATGGAAATGCAACCAAAAAAAAATTTAAGACAACATAATGGAATGGTTGATGAGACTCTCAGAAATAAAATAAAGTTGAGCTTTCTTGAATCATGATAATTTGTTCCCAAAATTGTATTTTTTATGTTTGGTGACCATTCAGTGACTTCATTTTATATGTATTGTAGTACATATTTACTATCAATAATCAACAATGTATATCATTTGAAATATTTTATGAACATTTATATACACTGTGTTCATTTGAAGAGGACCCGCTCTTGATATTTCAGAAATGCGACATATTAGAAAGAAATACCGAAACACGTCAACTTTTAACTTGAGGGGGACACTTTTTAGCGCCAATGACATAAACGTCAGATTCACCGCTCCCTACTGGAGATACCCCTTAAATGTTTTCAAATGGCATACGAAAAGTTAAAAGATAGCCAATTTTAAATAATGATTAAATAACAATGGAAGGTTGGTATCAAAGGCAAAACAAAATAATTGAATACAGATTTACCAGAACTTTTAAACGAGGTATGACTTGATACGTACCGCTATTTGGAGGGAGGGGGTAAGTCTGACGTTTATCACATTAGCGCTAAAAACTGTCCCCCTCAAGTTAAAAGTTGAAGTGTTCCGGCATTTCTTTCTAATATGTCGCATTTCTGAAATATTAAGGGTGGGTCCTTTTCGAATGAACACAATGTATATGCTCTACAAGCCTTGTAGGCACAGGGCAGTTAGTTTCCTCTATTTCTATCTATTCTTAGCTTTCTCTTTCCAATTTCGAATTTTCAATTTTTTTATATCAGACACCACACTTTCGAACCATCTTTTTCTCAGCTGTCCTTCACTTCTTTTCCCAATTAGAGTCCTATTGAGTGCCATTTTTGTCATTCGTTCTTTGCATAATCTTTCTAGGTGTCCCAACCACCTTAACCTCTGTGTTTTTGTTGTTGATGTTATTTTTGGTTCTCCGTACAACATGGTTACTTCTTCATTTGTTCTCCTTCTCCACCTTTCAGGTGTTTTTATGCCGCCGAAGATTACTCTAAGCATTTTACGTTCCCATCGCTCCAGAATATCTTCCTGTTTTTTTTGTTAGGGTCCATGTTTCACTTTCGTACGTCACAGTGGGCTTTATATTAGTATTATAGTTTCTTAACTTCATCTTTCTTGAACAGTATTTTGATTTCATCAGTAACTGAAGCATTCCAAATGTTCTATTTTCTTTTGTAATTCTTTGACTTTTTTTCTTGTTCTTCTTGGGCATCGTTAGTTATCAGTACTCCTAGATGAACAAATTCGTTTACTCTTTGGAAAGTGTACTTTCTACTACTTTTGTAGTTTCCGCTTGTCGTTTTTACTACCACATTTTTTTCAATACCTCCAGTGTCTCCTAGGATCATATATTTTATTATTTTTTTCATTAATTTTCAGTCCTAGAATTTCTACTTGTTCTGCGATATTTTTTGTAATAATCTTGCTCTCTCTTCGATTTTGTCGGAACCGTTAAATCATCTGCATACGCTATACACTGATGTTTGTTATTATATATTGTACCAACTGTTTTCACTTTAGATCTTCTGATAATGGCTCCAAGCGCTAAGTTGAATACAATAGTTAATAATGGATCTCCTTGCCTCACTCCGTTTCTGACAATGAAGAGAGTTGAGTTGTGACCGTTCCAGGTTATTTTGTTTCCTGTATTGTTAACCTCATTAATTTGTCTGGTATTCCTAGCCATTCCATAGCAATGAAATTTTATGAACATTATGTGTCATTTAATTTTTGGGTACCTACACCTAGTTAAAAAATGTTGATTTTGATAATTTTCAGATTTGTTTTCCTAACCTTCTAAGCCTATTTTGATAACAATGGGTTAACAAGGAAGTAACTTTATATTTTGACCAATACCTATAGGGTGTATTTAATTAAAATTTTGATGGTAGGTGTACGTCTCGTTTATATCACAGCCGTCTCTTCTAGAAATTTTCTAAGAAATGTGGTTTTAGCGCTAAAATTTTTGCAGTACTGTTTTTCATTAAATTTTTCTAAAATATAAATAATTTTGAAATGTCGCATCGAATTAACAAAAACAAAATACTGGTGTACAGTTCACATCGACAAGAAGAGACATTATAGTGTACAAGGTATTCAATTTAAAAAAAAAGAAACACTAACCACCCTGTATATTTCTGTTGTGGACTTTCTCAAAAATTGATTTTATTTGATAATTGTAGATTCCATATGTCGAATAACATGATTTACACAGTTTTTACCTGATTTGTCTCCAAGGTTCACTTCTTGCCTTCACTTTTACTTTTGTTTTTATATTTTGGTACATGAAATTTCCATGGCTTTATAAGGGAATCCAAGACCCAAGACTATAAAATAAGAACAAAATCTATTGTGAGATACATTAACAGGTAAGGAAGATAATTTTAAGAAATAAATAAATAGGATGTTGTTATGGAGAAATTAATTCCAATGTGGTGAGAACTTAATCAAATGAACAGTTAACATCTGGAATAAGTCATAAACCATATCAAAAATCAAATTAATTTTCACCAATTAATTATTCGCTCCAAGAAGGAGGTTTTATAATTAAAAATTGAAACGGTGCTGTTATCTCCAAGTTATGATATACGTATCTTTTTTTGTATTATAATAATCTATTTTGCCGATAGGTGAGTTAATTGACACATAACGTTTTTAAATAATTTATGTTATTGATTTAAATAAACTTAAGTGTTTTAGAGATGTTAGTTGTTACCGCCCACTGAGTATTACGTAAATCGATTTTTTTTATGATGAAGTGTTAATTTAAATCGACTGAAAAAACTGTTATAAGGAACACTTCGAAGATAATGATGTACCTACTATTTATTATAGAATATTCAGAGTAGGTCATCAGGAACTGTAGGTGTATTGAAGCTTCTATGAAAAATATCAGATTACTATTAAAAAGTTTCTGCTCCCATTGTTCACTCATAAAGTGTGGTCCAAATGAAAGGAATAAATTCATTATTACGTGACCGGTGATTTTGGTGGAAAATTATGAAAGCAATCGATTTTTATTTTCAAATGGGCGCCTTGTCAGATCCCTTTTTTATTTTTTCATCTATGTGAGCGTGATATCGTCATCCATAAAATTTTTAAATAGAGGAGTGGACTTGCAATACAACAATTGAAAGGTATTTTGAATATCTATTCAACCATATCAATATTATCTAATTCACTTTTGTATGTAGTCAATAAAATTCTTTATAAATTTCCATTGCTACAATTAAGTACAACCAAATTTAGAGCAAGTGCTCCAATGGTTTACCTTCAGCTTCAATTCAATGTGGAATACGAGCAGTGAACTGTTCTGGAACGTTCGCTAGCTATAATTTCCGACGGTATTTTTGCAATCTCAATACGTATCCGTTCTTTGAGTTTATTAATCGTTTATGGTCTATTCATGTTCACTTCAATTTTCAAATATCCCCATAAAAATAAATCCAGAGGCTTTAAGTCAGGGAACCTCGGTGGATACTCAATTCCTGCTGTTCGACCTATCCACCGATTTGGGAAAATGTTGTCCAAGTTGTTTCTCACCAAGGCAGCATAGTGCGGTTGTGCGGTGGCGCACCATCTTGCTACAGCCAAAGTCATTTCTGTTTTTAATTTCAGGGCAAGTTATTTTTTTTGTATTTTCAAGAACTTCACAGCAGTTATTGTTTCCACTTTGTGCAGTTAACTGTGATTTAAAATTTAGAATTTTGTTATGAATGCTGCCTAGACGTAAACTTGATGAGGATAAAGCCAGTAGGGCTATTGGTATGACTGAGGCCGGTCGTCTTCCAAGTAAGTGGAAGTGTCATTTCGCGGCTCCTCCGTGGATATCGAGCAGCTGGAAGAGTGAGGGAAAGACCTAGAAGTGGGGGTTACCACTCCCGCACAAGATCGTTATTTGACTATGTACAACCGTAGAGAACGTCCTGAGTACTTGTCGGATCATACAACAGAGTATTTTGAATGCTTCTGGTGCAGCAGTGCAGAAAGTTCCTTCAGGGTCCCAATTTTTGAAAATCGGGACTAGAACAACCGAGACAAAGGAGGCGTGGTTCCATCGAGAATGGATAAAATGGTATTCTTGAACGTCATTCTATCGAACGTCGATAGAAAGATGACTTCCTCATGCTTCTACTGGGTACATTGAAGGGATCAGCCAGGGAGCACGGAATAATTAGACAATTTTGTGAATTTAATTGACGTTGTGGACCATTAACTTCACTTTTTTATACTCTTTGCTGTTTATGTTTGCTTATATTATATTCATATATATTCATAAATAACAATAAATAACAGATTTTTGTTGTGATAAGAAATTATGGAAGATGTTCGACGATCGGATAATCAATGTCAGTCAATTGTCGAAGTGAGAGGGAAGAACACACGCACGCGCTTGCCAATAGGAAGTCACGTGGTTACTTAGCAACGGCGCTTGGATAAATATTCACCAATTGAGTTAGTCTGGAGGGCGTGGTAATTATGATTTTCGCACGACGTTGCTGGCTTGAAGGACACCGATAACATATTTGGAAAAGTGTTCATCTTTTAATATTCAGAAATTGAAAAACTAATGTTAATATACAAAATCCAATGAAACAAGCACATTAAAGAACTAACGTTTAATCATTATTGACATATTTTTAATAATAAAAAGTCCATTTTCTAATTATTATCACTACATACTTAGCACTTTAGCTTTTTCATAATTAAACGTGGCAATATCGAATGTTTTCGACAACATTCCTTTCACAGCTTCAGTTATGTTTGCCAAACTATATGTAGTTCAATTTTTAATAAAATTAATAAGGTACATAACCTCAAATTTGTAACATGTCTATCGACCTGTTTCGATTTTACAGAATAAATCCTTTTAATTAGCGCTCGTCGTCACTAGCCACATCCAATTATAGTTCTGTGATCCCAAACTCTTCTACCCCGAACGTAAGACAATTGACGTTTGCCAACGGACGCTTCCATTTTTTGCACACCGCCACGTTAAACACCCCTTTTTGTTAACGACCACCGAAGGAGACACATCTTTCGCTATCTTTCATATCTTAAGTATCTATCTTAGGAATTTTGCTGTGGTAAGTTCAAAATCATAATCTATAATTAATAAGCTTCTTCTAAAGTACTGTCTGATATAATTTTCGTATGCATTCTTTATTTTTTTACAGAGATAGACGAAATTAAACTCAACACGTGATCAGACAAAAAGGTATTCTGGTTTATACGCCGAGAGCACAGGAAGAGGGCAGAAACAATAGCGCCCGATCGACATTCGGTGAGGTTGCCAGTTAGCGTCCACAGTAGCCATTGGTCATCGATCCGAAAGTCAATCCAGCTACATGCATTCAGTCCGTTGATATGCTCTCTTTGTTAAATCGAAAGGTATTGTTACTAAAATTACACCCATGGCCTTGTCAGGGAATACGGTACATCGGTCCAGAACTCTACAAGAGTGTGGCCAACCTGGTTAAAGATTAAAAAAATCGATTAAAAACTAGGGAAGTACTGCCATTGAAGGCAAAGAAAAGGAAGAGGTTGCTATAGAAGCCAGGGGATTTATTCTGTAAAATCGAAACAGGTCGATAGACATGTTACAAATTGTTGTTTCTGTTGTTTGAATCTCCAAATTTATGAACTTCCTCAACCTTTGTGGAGCAGTTCATAACACGAGCTGAGGTAGCACTAGTTAGTAAAAATTCAACTTTTGTATAGAAAATCAAATTTTAGACAGGAATGTTTATTTGTTAGTAGAATGATTTTTATTATTAAAAACTGAGTTAACGTATGGGGGGAAAATATTTGCAATCTTTTTTTTGTCTATTTGTATAGTTTCTCTCATTTTTATCAGTGTTCTCGAATACAATATACAGGGTGAAATTATAGATTCATTTGAAGGAGACGAATCAGTTTTTAAAGACCGGTCCAGATTTTTTCTAGTCTTAATGAATCCAAAATTTATGCCCAGAAGAATTGTCAGTTAAACTCAGTCTTCGCCCTGTATATTAAAAGCAATGGTCATCTGAAATTTCCAGCAGGAACCTCAATAAGAGGTAGGAGTACCTATATATATATTTTCTCATTACTGACCCTGTATAAGAGTGATCAAATGAGAGTCGCTGTTACAAAAAAAAACTTGAACATTTGATTCATCATTAAAATTCATTCTCAATCCTGAAATTTCCAATGTTTTTTTCAAATTAAAGTAGCCCTTTTCTTCGTTTTTATAATTATCTACCTAATTAATTGCGGAAATAATTCTTCTCAACTTAAAATGTTAAATGATATTTCAACAAATAACAAATCTTTCTGCTTTCCAAGTCAAATTATTTAATCAGTTGGATATCAATTGTGAATAAGGTGCAAACGAGGCTCAGAACCATACTTTTCCGGGTTTTTGTCTGATCAACGCTTTTCGTACGTATACAGAAGCAAATTTCCAGCAATATTAATTCGAATCTTTAGTATCTGTCAAGACGAGATCCATGCCGAGAAAACGCCATCTGCAATGCTAATCAGCAATTCAGTAAGGCTTTAAGGGGATTTACAAATATATAAAGAATGGGATGGAGCTGCGATAGGATCTAATGAATCGAGGAGTAAAAATAGTCCCATTAAATGTAAAATACAAGGTATGTTTTTAGTGACGTAGAACGGAGTTTTTTCAATAAACAAACTACCTCAAAACTAAAGCATGATAAAAAAATTTCATTTTCACGAATGGTAATTAAGGCTATCAGTGCAATAGTAGTGCAATCCACAATTTCTCCCAAGTGAAGCTTCGCTGTGATTTTTATGAATTTTATTTGTTACTGCCAATAATAAAATAGATAGGAGGAAATTAGAGTTAAACGGTTTTATTGAAAAGGAAAATAATGATGATGTAGATAGTGTACTAAAAGCTAAGAAATAATGGAGTTTGTCCTCTGACTGGTATCATCCTCGCACTACTCTCCGCATCAATGTAGGTCATTGATCAGACGCAAAAATAAAATCGTGGGGCGTAGCGTAACCTGAGTGAATATTTAAATAGCATTAATCATCTTTTTCTCTAAAAAACCGTTTAACTTCGGAATTTTTGATTACCAATTTTATTTCCAAGTTTTTGGTATTAAATTCGTTACCTACTATTTCCCATTCTATTTAGTTCTTTCATTACAAGGTTTCTTTTTGTATATAGTCTATCCGCTCCATACATAGTCATTCCAAAAACTTTATTCGACTCAGTGCTACGATACCTTGTCCTTCCTGAAACAATATCGAGCCTGAAATAGACAACTGCATGGTTTACAGCGCCGCTTTCCGTTTTGTGGACAGTTGAAGCCTATGGCAAAATTAAGGGTAATATCATTCTTTTAGCCGTCTCATAATTGAGCTTTTGCTGGAAACGGCTTTAGGGTGAATAATATGCACGCCGTCCAAAGTCGATCCGAACCAATAGTACCGTTTATCAGTCCCTTCAAAACATCGTTATTGGACCGTAACATAACTTTTGCTCTTACAAATATTTCAAGTTCTATGGCAAACCTCCAGTTTTTTTATATATCTTGCTATATTAACTAAATTGCAATTAAATTGGAGGCCGTCTTGGATTTGGTTGTTCCATGATCTACTGCATTCTAGTAGTCAAACTCTTTCATTTGATATCCATATTATGAGGTTGGAAAAAATATATAATCCGCCATTTTTTGTGGCGCCGGTCATCTTGGATTTACAATTATTCTGAGTATAGATAATTGTATTGTCATCACAACTAAAAGTGGGTACCAAATTTCAGATGAATTGGTCCAAAGGAAGGGGTTAAAATTTCAATGATTAAATTTGATCCAATAAACAGGGCAAGCTAAAGAAAACTGTTTAAAAAAAAAGATAATCAAGGAATAGGGTAGGGAAAAATGCAAAAAAATTATAAAGAACCACTTTTATAAATCCTTGCATTATCTGAGAACAACATTGTAGGGATTACTCTACTATTGCACCGATAGCCTTAATTGAATGATTATCAGTTACAGTTATACAAAATTCTGTTTTAGTACACTTTCTCTTTTATTTGCCGATTGTTGGAATCCATTTTCCATTAAATCGAAAAAAAAAATGGTTCAATGGACGAAACATAGTTAGTGCATTCGAAGAATAGATTATTTTGATCGGCTGTTATATCATTAGGTCATGAACAATACGGTAAGGTTAGGTTAGGTGAAAAACGGTGAGAAAAACTATACTGTGAAGATGCGCTGGAAAACAGCACTGATTGAATTTAATCCTAGAAATTGTGCCAGAGTAGGTAACTAACCTTTGTCTATATTGGAAAAAGAAGAATGAGGGATTTTATCCGGCAATCTAGGGTGATTGAACGAAGAGTGGTTTTTAGAGTTTTTGGCCATTTTTTCATTCAATTTTAGACCAATATGATCCAACTTAATTTTCAAATAAATGATAATGTCACGGTATTGTGGATGGTAGTCAATAACATGTCCTGTTGTAACATTCTTGCCCTCAGAATTTACTTATCATTGCATCCAATCCCTAAATGTACCTTTTGTCCAAAATAATGTTAATATGGATATTTGATTAATTATGATAACATGCTATTTTTTTATTATGAAAATTGTTTTGTTTTTATGTTGTTTGAAATCTGTTTTTTAGGCCGAGATGTTGAACTCATGTTTGAATGGGTCCAGGACCCAAACAGAGTTGGACTCATCCCCAAGGGGATGCCTACCAACCAAACTCACCTCAAACTCGCCGTTACCCCCGCCTCGGAATCACTACCCTAGCATTCTTCGAAATGGGCGGCGGTCCCTCGCACACTCTCCGCTCACACCGTCGTCTTCTTCCTAACTTTCACCCCTACCTCTCATGCCATATCGAGTCGTTCTCTCCCCCTAACCATGCTCTCTACTACGCCACGTACCTCCATCCATTCCTCCTCCCCCCTTAACATTATCTCCACCATGTTCTCCCAATACACCACCTCCCCTAGTTTCCTCTCCAACTTCTTCAGCACTTCCTCGTTCCTCCAGCATCCAAACACTTGCCCCACATCATCCTCCACTTCACACCTCTTGCACACTCCAGTCTCTCTATTTCCAATCTTGTGGAGCTACCCTACTCTCGATCCATGTCCAGTGAACACTTGTGTCAAGAAGTAGTTCACCTCCCCGAATTTCCGGTCCTTCTAATCTCTCCTATTCCCAATCGCTCCTCTTAACGCGCCCTCATACTCCTTCCACCTTCTCTCCATTTCCTCCTCCATCCATTCCTGTACTTCCTCTCTGGTCACACCCCTCCAGCTTTTATTTCTGGCTCTAGCCATCAAGACCAATGGGTAGGTCCTTGCCAGCACCGCTGCTGCCAGTCCACCCGCTGTCCTGTACCCCTGCACCACCCTCAGCAATATCCCTCTCTGCACCCGCAGAAGTGGCCTAGCCCTCGCATTCACTTCCGCTCTTTCACCCCACACACCGTACAGCATACTCTGCTCTATCGTCCTACCAATTATCCTTCTCTTCCACTCTCCCGGCCCCTTCACATTACACATCAATCTCCCCAGCCATGCTTCCCTCACTTTCCCCTTCTCTGCCGCCTTTAACATATGAGTTTTGAAGGATAATTGACTATCCAACCTCACCCCTAGGTATTTCACAGACTCCTCCATACGAATTCTCCTTCCCTTCACCATCACCCCCACTTCCCTTGTCTTTCTCCCTTGCTCCTCTTGCTTCACTAGCAACCCCACCGTCTTATCTTCCGCCACTTCTAGTCCGCACCGCTCTATCTTCTCCACAATCTTCCTACACATTATCTCCGCGTTTCTTCCTATCTTCGCCTCTCCCTTTGCCGTACATACCAGACACACATCGTCCGCAAACACCGTGATCTCACATCCCTCTTCACATATTATACCACAAACCTCATCAAACACACAGTTCCATAGTGTCGGTCCAAGAATCGAGCCCTGGGGTACTCCAGCCTCCGTCTCATACCTCCTTCCTCTAGTGTCCACTATCACACGTTCCGTCAGGTAGTCCTCCACCAGGTTAACCAAACCCTCCCCCACTAATCCCTCCCCCAATGCTGTTGTCACTTCAATTTTGAACAAATGCTTTGCTGCTTGGTGATTGACGAGAACAAACAACATAGTGAAGTTCCACTTTTCGTTATTTGAGCGTGTCGTATTACATATAGCCCATGAGCAATAGGTAAGTTTGTTTCGGGAATAAACTCAATCTTGAACGGTATTTGGTGAGACAGTTTAAAAAATAATCCAATAAAAATATAACCCATGTCTTTATTCATACATAGGTAAAAAGTGGCCTAACTATTACCAAAATCACAGTTAGAAAATGTGATTTATATGTTAGTTATTTATTGCCAATGCTTGACAGTGCCTTTCATCTTTACCGGTTGAATTTTCCGAGAGTCTGGTTCAATCCTGAATGTCCTTTCCAGAGGTATGCTCTGTCTTTTTATTATTTCCTTTGTGATTCCTCTGAAGGCATTAAAATCAATTCCGTTCAACGGTTGATGTTGCTTACCAGCAACGAGGCTGTGATGTTTTCTCCTAGTTAGTTAAGTTTACCCAGGCAGCTCCAAACCATCTTCAGCATGAGAAAATATGAGCTGAGTGACTTGATGTCTGCTAGACTATCAATGAGAGCCGAGATACTCTATCTACGATAGTTCCTGTCCGTATCGAATTGTGCACACCTTTCTATTGCGTGCATTTACACCTAAAAGATGCTGATTGAGTCTCCCATTGGCACAGTGTGTCGAAGTCTGGGACCGTAAATCCCCGAACCTGCTCATTGCGCTGTATTTGATCCATCAGTATACCACCTTGCTTCTTCTTGCACCATTTATTGCACCCTTTTTCCATGATACTGATTCACTGTTAAAAATAATAGATCAGTTTGAATGTTTGGTTCTGTTTTACTTGAAATTTCATAAAATGGTTTCAACAGAACATATATCCTTTAATTTTTCTTGCACTATTTTCGAAAATATTGGATTGTATTCGAGCCATTTCCGTAACTACATCAAATTTGTTGGTGTTGTCACTATTAACTGATTCATTTTTAATTATCATCTTGTATGCAACGGTAGCAGTAGCACAAGAATCACGTACTGCTTCATTTTCAGTAGAAATAGAATCTCTGTTCGATGGCTTAGACAATAATTAACATACCGTATTGTCATAAATTGACATTAACTAATTAGATTGAATATGTATTTTTTGTTTTAAAACCGAATTGCCATTGAATTTGAAAAGCCTGTGCATTGCACGGAAACTATGAAATTTGGGTATAGGTCACCCATACACCGTTCGAAAGAGTATCTACATTTTTTAACACTGAGTTATTATAATACATGGTGGTCAATTTAAAATAAACCCCACATTACATTGAATGATAGTGAAATTGTAAATTTTCAACACCCTCCAAAGAAATGTTTAATTCTTGATCATGTAATTCATGAAACGAAGTCTCAACTATTAAGACGTGGAAGTTAATTTGTTATAATCAGTTGGATTAGTTTATATTGACTTCTCCTTAAAGCTTTACATTCTCAAAAAAGTCGACATAACTTATTATCTAAGTATATTTTATTATTCACATACTATCAGAATATTAAATAAAATGTTGCTGTCACATTTTATTGGGATATCCTGTATATTTCTAGCCTTTATTAATATACAAACTACAGATGTGACAAAAACTTTAAAACTTCCATTGTGTCGCCATAAACCTCCGTACCGCTGGTCGTAATTGACCCTGTATACATATTTGCAAGCGGTAGTGCTTCGTCAGCACCACTTAAATAAACACCCGTTGTTTTGTTTTGCTTCTGACATCTCAGCACTGGTATCGGATGTGGCTCTTCGGCAGGTAAAAAAGGACAATTAATTTTATTTATTCAAATGCAACAGATACGCATATAACTACAATTTTTCGTATACATGTGTCATTGACATGTTACTTTGATCTCTCTCCAAAATACCAACTGCATGTTTTCAAATAAATCAAACTTGTCTTAAGAAACTTGATATTTTTAAAACACAGATGGTCACTCCTACAGAGGTTCAGAAGGATATATACGATTTCGTGGTAGTAATGTGGACAAGAAAATTATTACAGTATGGTTGTTACCTTATTACTGACATATTTATTTGAAGACGAACAAATTTTACCAGGCAATTACTATAATTCTGTCAGTAAGCGAATTAGTTAAATGGGTAAATTTATGAGCATAGTTACAGGCAATAAACCGTTTTTATTGTTTGTGATGGGTAATTATAATCAGATTTTTAATTTATTTCGCAGTTTTTTAATTGGCAAACATTAACCACACCAGCTACGCCAAAAGCCAGCCCACTTCATTAAATTTTTGTTGGTTTGAAAATATCAATCATTGACCGCACTCTCCAGTGCCAAATATATATTTAAGCTCTATTTGTCTGTTCTATATTCATTTATTGCTTTAAATTCAGTTTCTTTTGGCTTTTCTGAGAATCTTAACCAAGAAATTGAGTAAAATTTGTTATTCATCTCTACTATTTTTATACAGGGTGATTTTTTTATGGCACATTGGCATTATGGCAAAACCGACCCCAATGAAAATCAGAAAATTTGTAATAAAGAGTTTCCGACATTGATCTATCGAATGAAAACACGTTCGACTTCCAGTGACTTCTCGTTATACCTGACTTAATTACAAACAACTTTTTATAACAAGGTAATATACCTAAGTCTTCCAATTTTCGAGATAATTATTTTATTATGGAAATTGATCTTCCACTGATATTCATAAACTCCATTAATTCCGTGATAAATGTTATTTAATTCTTACCATCTATGTATATCGGTCACTGTAAAATGGTCAAATGATATCCTGGAGAAGCATTTCCAATTTTTGATACAGCGCGAAAGAAAATTTACGTAAATTTTGAAGAACGAAAAATAACAATAACTATATTTTTTTGAATGGCACACATACTTTTTCACACCCAGTACAGTAATATAGTAGACTTAGAATAATTATTCCTGACATTTCCCTTCGCGCCTCCACCTAAGTGTTAAAATTATTGTTACAATAATTGTGAACAATGATCAGATACGAATATAGTAACCAAGATTTCTTAAATCTTTTATTACTTCATGGAGAGTATCAAAAAATTGCATCCAGAACATGTCGATTTTTTGATGAACGGTATCCAAATGTAATTCCACCAACAAGAAAAATTTTAAACACCGTTTTGAAAAACTTAAAATAATAAATGAAACTTTTGATTTGAGTAGACCATACCATGACCAGTTAGATAACCGGTAATGATTTTTAGCCGATCCCTACTAGTATTAAGTAGTGTTTAGACTCGTTTAACAGATGTATCCCCTCTAAAGCTCTATAGCTTATTCATAAATCCGGCAGATTAATAATTTTTTTTTTCTATTTATGTGTCGGGCAGGTAGCTCCTCCCCGTATCAGGACGAGTTTGGGGTCTTTTCTTATGTCAAGAGATTAAAAATGAATATATTACGATAGTCAGTGACGTGGGCTGAAAATGTTTTGAACGTTTTGAATAAATCTGCATTGTACAATTTGAAAGTAATTGATTGTTCCTCTTTTGGCTTATTTCATGCAAACAACGGAATATGATGAATGTTCACTTTAATATTGCATATAAAAACTTATATTGAGCCACACATTCTTAAACTGATATTAATTATGCTCATGGAATTTGGCCGATTGATTGATTCATCACCGGATTTACGAATAAATTATAACTATAACTGTGTACCCGTTATGAAGTGTTCTTTTCCTGTAGTCCATGTTGGCTTTGCATCCATTTTTGTATTTGTCCTCGGACCACTTTCTTTGTCTTACTACCAATTCATTCAGCTCTTTCTGGCATTCTTTTACCAGTCTGTTGATATTTAAACAAACAAGGGATGTCTGGCTGTCAGTTGATGTTTATCCTGTGAGTGTTATTTCAAATTTGGTCATTCTGGCACATTGTAGAATAGCATAAATCTCCTAATGAATTACAGAGGTATGTTCTCCTAGTGACTCTCTTTCTGATAAGTATTTCTACCTCACATTTACGACCAGGGAGAGGTTTAGTACCCATATAGTATGGAATAGCTCTAGGAACAAAAGTGACATCGCCAATATGTGATAGCACATAGGATGGCGGTGGTGCCCCCGTTTTGGGGGAGGCGTACAGCAGGACAAAATTTTAGTAAAAGTGCAATACAACGTTAGTTACTTATAGCTCGTCCGTAATTGGCCGAGTTTGACGAAAATATGAGATCCGCTTCAACAACGAAACCATGCTTTCCATTCGCATGCACAATAATGTGTCTTTTTCCTTCGCCATCGGTGTGTTATATGGATTTTATAATTTCGTGTGTGCTTCCTTTATGAAAAATCCAGGTGTCAGCAATTTAATGAAAGTACAATCTCATTACAATCATGACAAATTGTGTAACCATTGGATTGTCAGCCAATAAAACATGCCAACTTGGCATATTATCCCAATTTTTACATGTTTACTATTTGAATAACCGTTTAAATTTGCACCCGCGAGCTACTAGATTGTTTTCATGATAAACAAATGACAATTGATGAAGTATCCACTTGAAGTTCGGGAGTTGGAGTCCTAAAGTCTTTTTTTAGAAATAAACCAAAGAATAATTCGCAACAGTCGAAGCAAGCAGCTGTTTTGAATTTAGATGCAAATTTCCTGTGCAATTACTTTGTCACCGATTGCCTATATTATATATTTAGTTTTACTACTGCACAGGCTGTTGTCGTATAACTTTAAAAGCAATTGTAAGAGTTGGACGAATTATTCCACCAAGAGATCTGTTCTCAAGTACACACTTAAAAAAATATATCTTACCATGAGAGTAGCGAGATTATTCTAGCGGTATTCTCAATGACTAACTAACCATTTTTGCTGATTGGTCATAACTAATGGGAAAATATGTCTTGCATAGTACCGAGCATAGTAAGAACGACCGTCGGTCATATCTTAAGATCGGATTGTAGTACAGCTTTAGGAAAAAAGTTTTTAAAACAGAGCTGGCATCGAGAAAGACCTTGGAATTATTATCAAACTTGTAGATCTAGCTATAGGGCGTGGATGAATTTTAAAAATTTTAAAAGCCTCAATAGGGAACTTGAGTAAAATTTTAATTAGCAAAAATGTGCTATAAATCATTCGAATACATTGCATGAAAACGACTGAGATGAAAAAAACTATTTTTTTGTCATAAACAACCACTATAACGAATTTAAAATGCCGAAAAATTAAAATTATTTGAAACTTATACATATAAACGCATTGCTATTGGTTGTGACGTAGAACAGTATAGTTCGTAGTGCGCGCGTGTTCATCCCAGCTAACCAGATGACGCATGATGACGTTAGAAAGACGTCATTATTGGGTCATTATTCATCATATTGCTCAACAAATTACGAATGATGACGTCAAAAAGGCGTCATTTTTGTTCCCACGACGTCATATTTTGACATCAGGTTGACTTTGTTTGGCAGTCATTTCATGACCAATGCTTTTATGTTAAAAATGTATGAATACAAGGATAAAATTTCCTACATATTGCAAATGATTGAGGATATTATGTGAAAGCTCATTAGACTAAAAATAATAACCCCAAGTGCGGTTCGTGTTCTTGTGACCACGTTGTTAGTTACAATTTGTAGTGTACTTAAAAGTCTTAAAATTATTGTTTAGATTGTTTCGTATCTTTTCCTTTATTACATTCATACCTACCATGCCGATATACTTGAAATGTAGAATTGTAGTTATTGAATGAAAATATTTGTGATAAAAGAATAATTTATAATTGATTTGAGACATCCTAATAAATAGTGATATTTCATTTTGTATGCTTTTTATTCTTGTTTTTAAAATTTTAATACATTTTTTATGATTTCAGTTTTATCAATTTTAGTTGATTTTCAGCTATGAAATGAATTTTTGTTTATCTAAAGACAGTTAAAAATTGTAAAATTTAGAGCTAAAAATCAGTATTATTTTGCAAAACATGAAGAATCACATGTCAAGGCTTATCACGTACATACATAAATAATTACATATAGTATGGTCAAAATTATATTGTCTGTTCAGTGTTCAGTCTACACCTGAAGACTTCTAAATTTAACAATCAGGCCTATCAAGTAGGTGATAACTTAATTTTAAACCCAAATCACTTATTTTCATGTTTACTGGGTTAGTTAGCTGGAAAGAAGTTATATTGATATATTTCATAGTTTAGAGTAGACTGAATTGACACTATCGTTTTGATCATATTATATGCAATTATTTATGTATGTACTTCATAAGCCTCACAGGGATACTTCATCTTTTGCAAGATATTGATTCACAAGTTTATTCAATTATTAATATTATTATTATCTCTAAATGTTATGAACTAACAGCAGAACGAAAATATGAAATATATTAGGAATACGATCTCTTCGTGCAGAGCGGCAAGCAAATTACAAGAAACTATCCCTCATACAGGTCTAAAACATACCATATATTACGCTGTAGTAAAAAAGTGATTGAATATACAAAGAAACTTCTCATAAATTTAAAATATGTGTGTAGTTTCAATAGATTTTGTGGCACAGGATAATTGAGACATGTTTCAATATTTTGATGTAAATTATTCCGAATAAAACACATGAAATCATTGGTGATAGATAAAAATGCCTATAATTCTATAATGCAGTTTAAAAATCCTTCCAAAAATTGTCCCTAAGAAACCCCGAATATTCGTCGAATTAGCATCACTGTTGTGGCCGGCGATCGATAAACTGGTTACACAGCTGGCCATACTACTGTCCTAGGTCACTCGCTTCGGCGCGCTATGGAGGTCGTTTCAAATTATTTTAAATAACTATGATTTCCACGTTAATATGGATTTAAAAAAAAAGCGTCGAGGTTTAGGATTTTTAGACGCCACTCAATGATATTATTGAATAAAGAAAATTGGAAAGTTCCCTATTGAGGAGCATGGCATGACCAAAACAGTGATCGTGTTCTTCGAGAAGTTCTGCGTATATTGTATATCACAAGTTTTAGTCTATCTACTCAAATAAGAGGTGGGGGAGAGTGGAACGCCCATAACTCCGGTTCTTTGCAAAGTTAGTTTTGTACGAAAGAGTTCTTTCCTACCAATGTAAGTGTTATATAGTCAACGCACCCCAATAAGTAACGTGCTTGTTAGAGGGCGCTATTATGATTTTTTCTCAAATTCAGTTCTCTTTGGAAAAAATTAAATCGAAACATACAGTATCAACAACGTAATATTAAAGTAGACCATAATAGCAGGAAATTTGGGAAGACCGCATGTCTATATAATTTTCCTATCCTAAGATATTTTAAGAAACGTGTGAATGGTGGGAATTTTTTGTCCAACTTGCTGGTTATCCTCAACGGAAATAAACAAATTTAGTCTTATCAGAGAGCAATAATTGGAAATATCGTCATACTAAAATTAACTTCCTCGCTGGAGGGCGTTATCTGAAAGGTAATCCTTACCAATTTTTCGTTCGGGGTACTTACAATAAAATATAGAAAATGTCTCCTATAAAACTTACTTGAGAAGTATAAATCATAACCTGCTTTTACTGACAATTAATTACCTGACCTAAAAGTGTTAAAATATACCGAATATAGATATTTCCATAAGACATTCATAAGAAAATTCATATAATTGAAATTATTTGGGAGGAATTCTACCAATTGTGAGTACACCAAACGGAGAATTGATAAGGATTACTTTTTAGATACGTGGAAGTATTTCATTCAAATTCAATTAGTTTGGTTAGCCTAAACGGGAATAAACAAACTGACTCTTACTAGGAAAGCTCTACATTGGCCTATCCGTAGTAATTGAAAATGTTGACATACTAATGTAATACAAAAGTATTAAAAAATAAGAGAACTGAATCTAAATATGCGACACTAAAGTGTACATCATGTATATAATGGCTAGGTTACTTTAGCCAACAGCTATCATAATTGATATTTATTTTTGGTGGAATTTCCCGAGAAAATTTTTGTTTGTCCCTTAAACTTCTTTTGTTGTTTTACAGCGGCCAGACAGAGCTATTGAATGAGACATTTCAATAAACGTCTCAGTGTCAAGTTTTACAATGTCCATAATTCATTTGCTCTACTTTAAATGTGGTTTAATTATGATACTCATACCATTCGACGCCTCTACGATGGGTAAGGAGTGGCAGTCTTGAAATAATACCTTTTTTTTAAATTCTCTTCTGCAGAGTAGTAAATTATAAACTAATTGGCAGCCATTTTTGGAATATTAAGTATAAAAAAATCAATTATTGAAGAATGAGATATTCATACCTATATTATATTATACGTTAATTATAAAACACAGGGTAAGTCACGAGGAACTGTATACTTCTACATCGTATTGATACTCCCATGAGAAATATTAAATAACCACCATTAAAGACCAAAAATGCGTAGACGCATCTTTCGTACAGTTTCTTTCATACAGAGGCGTCCGTATAATATTAAAAAATATTATTTTGTAAGTACGTAACCTCTTGCAGGTATGTTTTATGTCTAAAAATTTCGCGTGGTAATTGTAGATATTGCGCAAATATCAGAACATAACGTAATTGCAATAAGCTATGATTTTCATTGACTTAACCAGCAAACATGTGACTGCAAATTTTAAACATGTTGAAATATTCATCCCTTCCTGTGGATATTAAATAGTTGCCACATTATCACACCCCTTTGGCCGCAGCAGCTATCCCATCTCCATCGTTTAAATTGTCGATGAAAATGATACCCTTTGTACCATTTATAATAAACGGAATGTGTTCGTTTATTATTTATATAAATATTTCCCTTCTAAAAGTAATTTGATATTTTCAATGAATTTTTGAAGCAGAATATTCAGTCACATTGCAATAGGGTTATATTGTAAAACGTTTGAGGTTCCAATATAAAAAAAATATATATTTATATTTTACTGTTAATGAAATCTGGCAATAAGCCGAGCAAAAACTACAAAAAGCAAAGTCGATTGAAAAAAGGCAACGCCGTACTAACCTTTTCTCGAAGCCATTCAGGACATTGTAGTTGACGTACTGAGAGGGACTTCCATACACAGAAGTCCAAAAATTGAGGCCTAGTTACTGTGGGGTTACCCTACCTTCCCCACTTATCAGATCAGATCAGAACTCCCTCCATCATAATATATATTGTAACCAGAGTACAACTCTGTGGGATGGTTTACCCTTCACATACCTGCCTCCCTGTCCTGAGATAGAAAAGTGTTTATTTTTTGATACAGTTAGTTGTTGTTTTGGGTTGAAAGAGATACAATTTGGGTGTTAAGAATAAAGGGTGTTTTTTAACGACTACGTTGTTTGATATAATTAAAAGTAGTTTAACAAGTCAGAAGTGGAATATCCTGCGTCTAATGATGGGAAATCAAAGAAAATACGTAGACGACACCAAAGATCTAGTTAGTCTAGCGACAATGATACTGATTTTTCATGTAATGAGCCCACAAGTGGAAAAGCTGAAAAGGGAATTAAAAAAAGGATAAGTTATTAGAAAAACAAACTGTAGGTAAGTCCTTCTTCACATATTGATGAAACGCGAATACCTATTTTTGATTCATTTTTTGGAAAAAATCCGACTATTCTATGGTCAAATTATGTTGATCTGTTGCGTTGTAGTTATAATGGGGACGATATGTTGACCACACAAAGTGGGCTACCTCTCGACTTAAACCTTCAGTGGTGACGTGCTTGAATAGTACGGAAACGGTGACGCCATTCTGATAAACCGGAACTAATTTCTTTAACGAATTTTCACTTTTTACCACATGTTTCAATAAAACAGCAGATAATTACAAATATTTCACTTAGCAAAAAGGAACATTATTACTCTTCAAGTTTAGAAAAAATGGTGAACAATGTATTAATATATAATCTATTAATTAATTGACTAAATGTTATGATACAATATATTAATCTTTGACGAATAAATATTGGTATAAGTTGCCAATGAATTAGCTAAATTTTTAGGACATAAGTAGTGACGCAGGATCTGAGGCACCGTTTACTCTCGTATTATAAAATTTGTAAGGCACACTGACACACTATCCCGTACTATCATTGCTAACACACTAAGGAACACATATTCGGAGTGGCGAGCAGCTGCCCCACCCAGTACATATAATACAGAGCGAATTGAATCGTTGCGGTCCGTCAGACCGTAGCGTCACCACTGGAGGGGGAAGTGGTATGAATCATTAAGGGAGCAAATCGAAAACTGAGAGCTGATAAAAATGTTATTGTTAGATATTTTCTAACGTTATCAAATTCGGGAAATTGTTTGTAGAAGCCGCTAATTAGGTTGACTATTGTTTTGTAAAATGAGCGAAATTGCGGAGATTAAATTGTAATATGAATGATTCTATGATTGACGGTATTGGTAATGAGAACATTAAATTATCTGTTAAAGCGGAAGAATTTAAATATATTAGACTACTAGCTTATTATCTAGAATCTGGATCCTGTAAAAACATGACACAAACGATGAAAATTTATACGTAAGTCCTTATTATTTAGCGGGAATACTTGATATTATTGTAAGGGACCCTAAGTATTTCATTAAAGATTGTCCTAAAATTGTAACGAAATGTGAAATATCTAAGAAAGGGAAACATGTTAAAGAGCAATGGTACTGGAATAAAAGAGAACGGAGAAGAATACATTTCTAAATTTAGTGGATGATACGTTAAATAAAAGTATTTATGGGAAGGGTATGCTTGAAAAGTACACTATAAAGGATTAGTTCATGCACAGTAGTAAAAATCAATTGTTGGGAGGTTAGTGATAAGATATATTGCTTTTGTTAATTTTCTATGTCTTAAAAGCTTTATGGGAAATGTAAATGCGTTTGGAATTGACGATGCTTACTTGTATACTTGTATGGTGCTTACTTGTCGTATAATATTATTTTGGGATTTGTCTATTTTAATCAACCTCAAATGGCTATGTACAAATTAAATAATGAATTTTGGCTGGAAAATGTACCTATTAATAATAAAAATGTGTTATTTTATTAATTAATCATCGATATGGTGAGTTTTTGGGAACATAAATGAGGTAGATATAAATTATATTTTTAAGCGATTGAAGTTCTTCTGATTTACAGGATTTAGGTAAAACAGATGAAGTTGAAGGATCGATAACTTGTAAATCAAGCGAACCACTGGATTACAATCATCATCGGATATCCAAGTACGAGAAGGAATAACCAGGTAGTACATGATATGCTTGGTAGATCCATACACTTAAGAAAATAAATGTCTGTTGGAATAATCAGGTTGTTCATGATATGCTCGGTGGATCCAAACACTTAAGAAAATAAGTGTCTGTTGGAATAACCAGGTAGTAAATGATAGGCTTGGTAGATCCAAACACTCAAAAGTGAAGAAGTGTCTGTTTTAATAATCAGGTAGTACATGATATGCTTGGTAGATCCAAAAACTTGAAGTAAATAAGTGTCTGTTGGAATAACCAGGTAGTAAATGATATGCTTGGTAGATCCAAACACTTGAGTAAAGAAGTGTCTGTTGGAATAACCAGGTAGTTCATGATGTGCTTGGTAGATCCAAATACTTAGGAAAATAAGTGTCTGTTGGAATAAACAGGTAGTAAATGATATGCTTGGTAGATCCAAACACTTAAAAGTGAAGAAGTGTCTATTTTAATGATCAGGTAGTACATGATATGCTTGGTAGATCCAACACTTGAAGTGAATAAGTGTCTGTTTGAATAATCAGGTAGTTCATGATATGATTGGAAGATCTGAATCTTGAGGAAATATAAAAAGCCTGCAACGCAGAGCTGAGGTATGATAGCTGCACCTAGACTGAATTGTTAAAATTGATAAGTCAGTCGAAAAATGGAATTAAGCCGAGAACATACTCGCGTAATAATTTGTCTCAACAAGAATGTCTTGCTAAATTAGTTTCTATTTTCGGAAATTAAGCACCACAACAGTCGACAATATCTGGTTGGTATGGAGAATTTGAACGTGGACGGATTAATATTAGCGACGATCCAAGAACAGTTCCACCAACAACGGCAATCACTCAGGAAAACATCGAAGCTGCACGTAAGTTGATCCGAGAAGATCGACATCTCACATATCCCGAAATTAGAGCATCATTGGGCATTTTAGAGACCACAATCCAAAAAATTTCACATGAAAAGCTATCAGTAAAAAATTAGTTTCTCGTTGAATACCTCATCTATTGACGGAGGAACAGAAAGCAATTTGAGTCATTTGCGGGTGTCATGAAACTTTAAAACGGTTTAACGCAGGAAACTCAAAAAAAATACAGTATTGTCAGTGGTGATGAATCCTGGATTTACTCTTATGAACATGTAACAACAATTCCTCTGCAAAATCAAAGAACTGTTACTGCTGATTGGTACATATCGATTTGTTTGCCGGAAGTAATTGCTGTGTTTCGAAAATCCAACTCTCACGACGAATTATACTCCACCAAGATAATGGAAGCTCCCAAACATCGAGTTGCTGAACCATCCTCCATACAATCCCGTCCCAAGTCCTGACGACTTTTTTACTTTTTCAAAAATTAAGAATGAACTGCGTACTCAAGGTTCCAGTCCCCAGAAGATACAGTCAACACCTTCAAAAACTCTATATTGAATGTACCAACAAGCGAGTGGAATAACTGCTTCCAGAATTGGTTCCAAAGGATGCAACAATGCATTTCTCTCTTTGAAGAACACTCAGGAAAACAATAGTGTTTAAAATTTATTTGCTGTTGTCTTTCCTCGTATATTCAGAATTATATTAAAATATTTTTCCTAACATGCTTGTTATTTTTTTTTTAGATTTTTTTTAAAGTTAAATTCGCTGTCTTTTTTTATGAGTGATAGTTCTGCCGAATTATAATAATGCCTTCGTTCAGTATAACTGCTAAATAATTGGTGTCTGAGTCAAACTTTTCTTGAAGTTGTAAGAACTTCCATTGAATTTATTCTGGATTGAATGTTGGGGGAGGGGATGAAAAATCGGTCTAAAAGCCACTCGAATACGCTGTAGTTACCATCAGATCAAATTTAACCCATTGGTTATGCCTTAAGGTTCGTTTTCACGTGACATAAAGTCTCGACTTTTTATGTCTAGACATTATAATATATGTCGCTTTTGGGTTTTCATGGAATAAAATGTCGCGGCTTTATGTCACGTGAAAAAGAACCTCAAGACATCACCAATCGGTCAAATTTGGTCTAATAGTAACTTCAGCTAATCCAAGTGTAAACAATCACTAGAAATGAATTTGAAGTAAACCAACCTAAAGTTCGATCCCATCAAGGTGAAAAGAAAAGCAGACATATATTTCATATTGTCTGCTCATAACACACTTCCACTCATAATTTAAAACAACGAATTAAACAATGTGCTATGAATAAAATTATGTATACTATCTCATAAAAAGTTTATAACGCAGTTGTCATTAACCGGGCTGATACATTAATGTGTACATAAAATAATTTAATTTTCCACAGCAGTTTTAATTAACTTCATTGCATAAATCTACATAGATAAGTTGCCTTGCTAATCTCATTACTCTATAAACTTTTAAGATTTAGAAATCTGACCAAATGTCGTAATATTTGAAGAAAAAAATTTAAGCTACTCAGGGAAACAACCTCAGAGGGAGGTGAGGAAAGCCAAAGCCGGTCATCCACAAAAAAATAGACAAAAGTGGTTCCAAGAATAATTTAAACATCGAAACATTTGCTTCTAGGAAGAACAGCGGATAAAAATAAGTAGTTAGCAGTAAGCACTGCTAATTCAATACCAGCTACCAAGTATAGGACGGTACCTTTGATTTATTTCGCTTGGATTCGTTAGGTTTAGGCTCAAATATAACTCCTTTAGTTATTACCACAAATCATAACTGTCAATAATCTATACAGAGTGTCCCATGACACCAATGGGAAGAAAGTCGGGAGTGTACAAGTTATGCCGGAGTATGGAGTACTAACCATATAAACTTTCTTAATTCAGGCCCTCGTTTCCAAGTTAAGCTTGGGGAAAGTCCTAAGTATCTTTCATGCAGAAATTCACACTATAGAAAAGTGTACTCAGTTCAAAATTACTAAAATATGTCGAAGGCAAAGTGTTATTGTCATTTGGGATAGTCAAGTAGCTATCAATGCACTAAGTTTTTGCGAAATAATTTCTAAAATGGTATGGAAATGCTAAGGTAGGTAAACTCAAGTAACTAAAATATAACATTATCGTCACCTGACTTTGGGTTCTAGGACACACTGAAAAAGTAGGAAATGGAATAGCAGATGAACTACCAAAGACAGGAGACGTTAATTCTCACGGCTAAGCATCGATAAATGCGCATTAATTATATTGCAAAGAGCGGGTAAGGCTTCTTCTGTCCTTATGAAACGTTTTTTCCGCTCAACTGTACATGGCATAACCTAATTTTGACATTCCTAGCTAATCTTGAGATCATCTGGAAAATCTGAACGATTTGTTATCACTACGAAATTTGTAATTTATAAAGAACTATTCTTTAATTTTCATTAAATTTGTATACTGACTATATAATAAAAAGTGAAACTGTGAATTTGCGAAAATGAAAAGGTATGTGAATAAGTGAATATGTGATAAGATGATACCTACTTATATTTTTGAAATTGACATTTTATTTAAGGGCACAACTAAATCAAAATGTACAATTTACAGTTTACAACCATACATAAATTTAATTGAAAGTGTGGAAAACGTTGAATTTGCATAATTCAAAGTTAAGTCAATGACATGGAATAATTTTTATACAGTTTTATATAGTAATTTTGATTTGTGTGATTGTTTAACTGTTTTATGTCGTGTGTGTGAAATATGTATGCATAAATACAAGTGAAACTGCAAAGAGTGTGCTATCAAAAATATGATGTGTAAACATGTGCACATACATTTTTTTTTCTCACATTGTTTCCAATTTTCCACTAATTTTGTTAAACTTTACGAAATTCTTTATTTTTGAATAAACTTTTTATTTTATTTCGTGAGTTTATTGATTTTATGGTTCAAAGCTCTCAGGGTTTTGAGGGAGGAAGAGTTTCCGGAAGGATGGAAGATATGGCCAGGGTGATACTGCTGAAGAAGGCGGGTAGAGAGTGGAAGTTGGCGGGGGACTGCAGGGCCATCAGCCTGCTGGGTAAATTAATGTAGTAGGAATGGGGGTTTTAGGGTAAACCAGCACGGGTTTGCGAAGGGGAAATCATATATCTCGGCGCTGGGCAGGTTAATGGGCTTGGTGGAAAGGGAGTGCAACTGGAGGAACAATAAATTGGCCCTACTCGTGTCGGGAACGCGTTCAACAGTGTCAGCAAATAGGCGGTGTTGAGCGCATTGCTTAGGCTTGGAATGGGGGAGGGGCTGGTCAACCTGGTAGAGGACTACCTGACGGGGAGTGTGAAAGTAGACTTTAGAGGAAGGAGGTATGAGACAAAGGCTGGAGTGCCCCAGGGCTTTGTTCTTGGACCGACGCTCTGGAAGTATGCGTTTGATGAGGTTTGTGGGATAGTATGTGAAGAGGGATGTGAGATTACGGTGTATGCGGACGATGTGTGTCTGGTACGTACGGCAAAGGGAGAGGCGGAGATAGAAAGAAAGGCGGAGATAATGTGTAGGAAGATTGTGCAGAAGATAGAGCGGTGTGTACTGAAAGTGGCGGAAGATAAAGACGGTGGGGCTGCTAGTGAAGGGTTGGAGCAAGACGAGGGAAGTGGGGGTGATGGTGAAGGGGAGAAGAATTTGTATGGAGGAGTCTGTGATATACCTAGGGGTGTGGTTGGATTGCTAACTATCCTTTAAAACAGACATTTCAAAGGCGATAGAGAAGGGGAAAGTGAGAACAGCATTGCTGGGTAGATTGATGTGTAATGTGAAAAAGCCGGGGGAGTGGAAGAGGAGGGTAATTGATAGGACGGTAAAGCAGAGTATGTATAGGGAAGTACAGGAATGGATGGAGGAGGAAATGGAGAGAAGGAGGGAGGAGTATGAAGGCGCGATCAGAGTAGCGATTGGGAATAGGAGAGATTGGATGGACCGGAAATTCGGGAAGGTGAACTACTTCTTGACACAGGTGTTCACTGGACATGGGTCGAGATTAGCGTATCTCCACAAGATTGCGAAAAGAGAGACTGGAGTGTGCGAGAGGTGTGAAGTGGAGGATGATGTGGGGCATGTGTTTAGATGCTGGAGGAACAAGGAAGTGCTGAAGAAGTTGGAGAGGAAACTAGGTAGGCGGTGTTTTGGGAGAACATGGTGGAGATATCGTTGAGGGGGAGGTGGAATGGATGGAGGTGAGTGGCGTAGTAGAGAGCATGTTTAGGGGGAGAGAAGGACTCGATATGGCATGAGAGGTAGGAGTGATAGTTAGGGAGGAGACGAAGGTGTGAGCGGAGAGTATGCGAGGGACCGCCGCCTGTCTCGAAGTATACTAGGGTAGTGATTCCGAGGCGGGGGTAACCGCGAGTTTGAGGTGGGTTTGGTTGGTAGGCATCCTCTTGGGGACGACTCCAACTCTGTTTGGGTCCAGGACCCATTCGAACATGAGTTTCCCATCTCAAACCGAAAAAAAACAGAATGGTTAAAAGCTCAAAAAGTATCTGATTTTTGCCTTTTCAGGGCACATGCTTATTCATTTGTCAAAAAAAGTTATATTTCTTAGGTTTCCGTGAATATCGCCCCAGTATACATACATACATACATTCGTATAAAATTATCAAAATGTTTGTAACGTATGTGTATTGTGTATGTTTATTTATAAAGTGGATAGAGATCTGCACGATTGCCTTGAAGTCATAGTCGTACCAGTCGTAATGGTTAAGCATCCAAAAATTTTACAGAGACCACAACCCCTGTACGAATATACTGCTTGTATAATAATTGGAAATTAAAAACCTAAGTAATATTCAAACTTTGCAGGTCTACAATTCGAAAGCGAAGGACTGAACTGAAAAGCTTCATATGAAATACTAACAGTATTTTGTCTCAATCTATACGCTTCCGATATTTTTGCATAAGTCATGAGACAGCCTGTACGAAAGTCTTTGGAATTGAGAACAGTCATTCCTTGATGCATCAAATTACACTTCAACTCCAAATTACATGTTACAATATAAAAATTATTTACGGATATGTTTAAAACACTTTCACCCGTATTTTGTTCTTTACCATCATGACTAGCGAGAGTAATTCTTAACAAAATTTTGTTGAAAATTATCGGGTTAGAAATTTGGTATACAATCATTAATCAAAGTAGAACGTAATCGAGTTATCTTCAAGAGTAACCCTAATTTAGTAATGGATTTTTTCAAAACTTCAAATGATGTCGACCCAGTTAAACTTGAGAATAATAAGATCTTTTATCAAAAATGACACTTTCGAGAAATAAATACTTTTAATAAGAAGGCTCATGAAGACAAAATGTAGAAAAATAACTTCTCGTTTTTATAAAAACTTGGGCTAATGCTATTTTACAAGAATGCAATAATCATGGTATTGTCATATTATATAATATAGTTTCCCACGACTCATCTAGTATGTTCATACATAGGAAATAGAGCTTGTATAATTGTATTCGAATAATCGACTATTCGAATCTTTGTTACAAAATTCGGTTATTCTACTATTTGAACATTCAACTATTCGAATATTTGACTATTCATTCTTCTTTATGTTCCTTGTGGTATATTCATTATTCTTTTTGTTATTTACTATTCGACTATTCAAATCTTAAAATATTTCTAATCATGCCAAAAAATATAATGTTTTTTGTTCATTACTTAAATTCACCCTTATTTAAATTTCCCGATTTAAAAAATTAATCTTCAACAATATTTTGAGTGTTTTCGCAATTTTGAAGCACTCTGTATGAAAAAAATCCTAAATCCTTTTCTGCATTGATCCATTTGTATTTTTGGGGATGAGGCGATAGAAAAAAACAAAAATAGGCCATAAAATTAAAAGCCGGTCGTTGTTTGTTTTCATTCATTTGGGTTGAGTGAGAGAGACCCTTGAATATTATATAAATTAAAAATAAATTATACAATGTAGCCCCAATAATTTTATGTCTTTATTACCAAAAAAATGAGTTTTGTTTCCATTCGTAAAACACTATTACTAAATACGCCTTTGAGTAATAAGCTAGAAATTAGAAGCTTTGAAAGATTGATTATTCTCCAATCTAAACGTGTTTCTCTTCAATAATGACTATTCGAATATTCAAATATTCGACTAATTATCAACCATATAATCATCAACTAATTATTAACTAATTATTAACTAATTATTAACTAATTATTAACTAATTACCAACTAATTATCAACTAATTATCAACTAATTATCAACTAATTATCAACTAATTTTCAAATCATTATCAGCCAATTATCCACTAATTATCAACTAATTGTCAACTAATTATCAAATAATTATCATAATATTAACTAATTATCTCTAGAATGGTGGGTAATCTCACCAGGACAGAGACAGGCGAAACAGTTCATTAGAGCACATTCGCCAACCTTTACGACAGACCTAATAAGCAAAGATAGGAAAACTGTCAAAGCCGTATTACGTGTGTTAACAGGGCACTGTAAGCTTAACAGGCACGCAAAGTTAATGGGGTTGACAGACGAAGCCTTGTAACCTGAAAGAGGAAACTGCAGAGCACATCCTATGCCAGTGCGACTGCCTGGCGAATGTGCGGTTTCTTGTATTTTTTTATTTTTTATTTTTTTTCGGGTCGAGATGGGAAACTCATGTTCGAATGGGTCCTATCCAGGACTCATCCCAAGGGAATGCCTACAAACCAAACTCACCTCAAACTCGCTGTAACCCCCGCCTCAGAAATACTACCCTAGCATACAGAGCGGTTTCTTGTATTAGGCGATGAGAAGCCACCGACAAGAAATTACATGGAATATTCAGTCTCCAGGCTGATTGGCTACTCAAAAGGAGTTGGGCTGGAGAATATGATCTAGATTCAGAGGACCACAATAGATCTGAAAAGGTCGCAGTGGAATAGGCCGATTAGCCACCTCATCAATGTAATCTAATTACACTAATTCGAATAAAATACCAAACGACTAATCGAATACTTTAATTTCTGAAATTCCGAGCCCTAGTAGGAACATATTATAGGTAAATCTATCGTTTGGTGGTTAATTGTTTGAAAAGATTCATATTCATATCACAAAAGTGATATTAAAGATAATGTGAGACAAAAAATTAATTTCTCAATATTTATGTTACAAACTGCTCTCATTGTAAAATTTATCTCTTCACGGAAATATTATTCAAACATGGTTAAGGAAACTTAATATTCTGTGAAGCTTGCGAAATTAAATGGGAATTAGCTGATGCATTGTTAACAGCTAATTATAGTTCAGACGAATGAAATATTTTCCAAGTGATAAGGGCAAGGATATCTCGTGTGCTAAATGCTTTTGTTTCTGTTTTTATTTCATTTTTATCTTGTAATGGTTTAATAACTATCAGTATAAGCGATTAAAAACAATTCACCATACCCCATTTCACGAATAAACGCATTTCGGATTCTTAGGATGACATCAACTGAATAGTACGACTGTACTGAGAGATATGCTTGTGAATCTCCCAATATTAAACCCGAGAATGTTTTATATTATGCTTTAATTTATTTCTCATTTATAAACAAAAATGGTTTTTTTCTCAAGTTCAAATGTGCTCGTCATCAATCATACTGGAATTTAATGCAACTAAAATAAATTTTCCATGGTAATTTCATGAATATGTCCTACTTACAGTATTTTCAATCATAATATTCACAGTCTGAGTCAGAATCACTTGGATTGTAAATTATAATTGGATTAATTTCTTTGATTCGGTTGCCAAAAACACACGTTTTCCCTGTTTTTTAAAATTTCATGAGTATTCAGTGTTTGTTGCCAGGTTTCCAGAACAACCTCGTCACTGTAACCATTATCTCCAATGTGGTTATAGCAATATGCTTTGCATATTCACCAAATATATTATAGAGAATTAAATTGGCAGTGATAAGGAAAAAAGAAGTCTTAGGAGACGATGCCCATAATTTCATCTACTACGTAGGTGCCTACATTTTCACTCGTTCATTCCATTTAAATGAGACATGACAAAGGTTACACAATTCAAAGAGCAATACAACGATGCCAATAAATCTGAGATATTCTGACTGGTTGCGGATATATCCGACAAAAACCGAAATATCCCATTTCCATTTTGTTCGTTATGGTATTTTGAGAAATTTATCGAAATGTTTTCAGTAATTGAATTTTATTTATTTTATTGAGACGTTTCGTCCTTCCAACAAATTTTTTTAAATACTGAAGTGAAATTTTTAATCACTATTTTTCAGGGGATTTGAAATCTGAATTTGAATTTAGCAATTTGCCATACATAACCTTATTCAGCCGTTTGGTCAAAATAAAATGCATGATTAATTTCATAGACAAAGTTTCTGTTACACAATTCCATCCCATTTCACGAAATCAATGCCATAAATTGCAGGGAACCGAGCGGAAAGATGTTACACATCAAAAAGTTATTTCCATATTTTTTTTCAATTTCTTCGAAGAACATAACTATTAAAGAAAAACGTAAATGGGAAATTTCGGTTTATGTCGGATGTATATCTACAACCAGTCGGAATATCTCAGACTTCTTGGCATCACTGTATTGCTCCCTAAATTGCGCAGCTTTTGTCTCATTCAACCGACTGTGTACATTTTACGGTTTAGCAGATTCATCTGGTGGGAATAGAAATCCAGGCCACCCTATGTAAAGGTATATTCTCTAAGACCAACTTTGAAATTAATGAAAAACGTTGACAAATCGAGATATTACAAAGTAATTGCATATTTTGTGCCACTACTCTAGTTTTAATCTTCCTCTTCTACTAGTAGATAATGAAAAATCAGCTTCTACTAGGAGAGAAATTTACTTTCTTGCCTCGAACACAGCATACAAAATGATATCTTCTAATACGAGTAGTGAAAACATATTAAATTAAATCTATTTTGGGCCACTTGAGGATTTATCATCTTCCCAATAAAAAGACGCCCCAAAATACGGAATGTAATCTCGTCTGATCGTAGGTAGAACTTAGTATTAAAAATAAGATTATCTTAACAATTTGACTACACCGCAATTATAATTTGACTTTTGAAAAACGATCATGGGTTAATTTTATCGAGAAGGGTAAGGAAGATGATTGAAGAAGGAATACAGTTTTGAAAAAGTTGCCGCGTAAATAGGAAAACTGCAGTGATGGCAAGTAATCTTCCTTAAATAAAGTTGAAGCGGCCGAGTTTACCTACCTGAAATCAGGTACAACATTTTGGCTGGCCGAGATTACAAATTCATTAGTGAGCATTACCTGATAATCGGCCCAGTTTACAATCGCTGAAATTCATATACCCACTGCGAACGGAAACTTTTCAACCACCCTCTTAAATAGTCAAAATAAAAGTTCATTAATGGTGTATTTTTCGGTTAACGAATCAGTAATCTCATATAACTGACGAAGAATTTAATTTAATAAATAGAAACGTAAAGGTTACGGACGCTCGTGCAATTAAAATTGCTGTTTAAGGAGAGCAAAAACTAGACCAAGCTAGTCATGCCCACCGATTCTTACAATTACCTCAAATAATTGCCTAATTAAGAGAAAAATTGAAACAAAAAATTATTTTATAACGGGTATTCTCTTCTAGCTCTAATTAATTAAATTACATACCTCTGGCAATCGTACAGGTAGGCAAGCTGCGTGCGTGTTGGAAAATGTCTTGAGGAGAATGTATATATAAAAAAGATAAACATAAATGTGAGGTCATGAGCGTGTGGGATTGGTTAATATCGATAAAGGGTACCACAATTGTATTTTAATACAAAAATTAAAACTTTGATACTATTGGGTAGAAATATTTTTTCGCTAATCTTGTATAGAGTATAGATCTTTTCACCGATCCTGGAGTGTGCCTAAACTAATCTACAGCTCTCTTTGATACGGGGGTTCGTCATTCATTGATATAACAGCATGTGATGAATGGCTGGGGGAAAAAGTGAGTTGTTGGAGGGTGATGGAGGATGAGGAAAGCTTGAGCTTACATAGGTATGTGGAGACGGATATAAGAAAAAGGAGAAATGATTTATCGGGAGAGTGGGGATGGAGGTGGACGAAGGTCGAGGCAGAGATAATGAGGAAGAAAGTAAGAGAGGAGATAGAAAGGGGACTTGGACATGATGTAGATGAATTGTACAATGTGATACAGGGTTGTAAAAGAGAGGGAAAGAGGGGCGATATGCGTGAGCGGAGGGCTAATTACTGGTAGAATGAGTGAATAGACGAGCTGTGGAGGGAGTGTGAGAAAGAACGAAGACGGATGCTGAAGAAAGAGGGAAGTGGGAAGAGTTACTGGGGGACCTGGAAAACAATCCATGGGGAAAGGCATATGAGATAGCGGTGAAGAGGATGGGTGGAAATAGGAACGAAGTGCTAGAGGAAGATTGGGTGAAGGAGGTAATAGGCTAATTGTTCACAGGGGGAGAAGGAGGAGCTGGAGGCAGGATTCGAGAAGTCCAGGATACTAGGGGGTAGGGAAAATTAGGGGGATAAGGCCGGTAGAGAAGTGGGAAGTACAGGACGGGGGGAGGAACATTGAAGTGAGGAAAGCCCCAGGGAAGGGTGGGAGGAAGAGTTTCCAGAAGGATGGAAGGTGGCTAGGGTGATTCTGCTTGAGTGGGCGGGTAGAGAGGGGAAGCAGGCGGGCGACTACAGGCCCATCATCCTGCTGTGTGGTATGGGTAAATTGATGGAGGGGATAATAAAGGAGATTGATGTGTAGTGTGAAGGGGCCGGGAGAGTGGAAGAGGAGGATCATTGGTAGGACTGTAGAGCAGAGTATGCTGTACGGTGCGGAGGTGTGGGGTGAAAGAGCGGGAGTGAATTCGATGGTTAGGCCACTCCTGCGGGTGCAGAGAGGGATATTGCTGAGGGTGGTGCAGGGGTACAGGACAGTGGGTGGACTGGCAGCAGCGGTGCTGGCAAGGACCTACCCATTGGACGTGATGGCTAGAGCCATAAATAAACGCTGGAGGAGTGCGACCAGAGAGGAAGTACAGGAATGTATGGAGAAGGAAATGGAGAGAAGGTGGGAGGAGTATGAGGGCGCGTTAAAAGGAGCGATTGGGAATAGGAGAGATTGGATGGACCGGAAATTCGGGAAGGTGAACTACTTCTTGACACAGGTGTTCACTGGACATGGGTCGAGAGTAGGGTACCACCACAAGATTGGAAAGAGAGAGACTGAAGTGTGCGAGAGGTGTGAAGTGGAGGATGATGTGGGGCATGTGTTTAGATGCTGGAGGAACGAGGAAGTGCTGAAGAAGTTGGAGAGGAAACTAGGGGAGGCGGTGTTTGGAAGAACATAGTGGAGATAATGTTGAGGGGAGAGGAGGAATGGATGGAGGTAAGTGGGGTAGTAGAGAGCATGGTAAGGGGGAGAGAACGACTCGATACGGCATGAGAGGTGGGAGTGGAAGATAGGGAGAAGACGACGGTGTGAGCGGAGAGTGTGCGAGGGACCGCCGCCCGTCTCGAAGTATTCTAGGGTAGTGATTCTGAGGCGGGGGTAACGGCGAGTTTTAGGTGGGTTTGGTTGGTAGACATCCTTGGGGATGAGTCCAACTTCGAACATGAGTTTCCCATCTCGGCCAGAAAAAAAGCTCTCTTTGATACACAGGCACGTAGTTTACTATCGTTTGTTCAAGTTATGTAAACTCCCACGTTTCGTAGTCTCAGAGCTGTTAAGCGATACGTTTCGCCGTTACGTTTGTCGATGATAAGTTGTTTCACTAAGAGCCTGTCTAGTGAACTGCCGATTGAGTTTTAGTCGACAGTTAACTAATATTTTGCCTTTTATAATGTCCGGTTTGAGTGTCTCCCACCAGTCGACCGAAGGTTGAGACAACTAGTTGAAGTAGCAGCTAACCTAGAGTCGAACCTGTCACATAACAATCATAACATATTTTCAGTCTCACAATTATTTCGCGCTTTGCACTCTGTTCTACCATTTAGCACAATCATCAATTTATTGACAAAACTGCCACATCCATATCTGACTTTTGTGCTGAGAGGGTTCGTCGTAATATGAAAATTCATCCTCTTAAACCAAAATTAATTCACACCTCACAAGATTGCGAGGCTTCACTTTAGTGCAATCATTAGTGAAAAACGGTAAGTTCTTTAACTATAATATTTTATTTTCTGACGAATCAACGTTCACGATTAATGGGATTATTTCATCCTAAAATCATGGATATTGGACTGGTGAAAATTATCACAGGATTCAATGAAAGAGCCACTTTGCTAGAAAACGAATTTTTTGGTGAGCTGTTTCACCTTATAAAATAATCGGTCCCCATTTTCTGGATGATACGTTGAATTAAGAGTATATTTGAATCTTCTGGACAGCTTTTCGATACCTAAATTAGATGACCTTTCCTTGAAGCAAAGGAGTAAAATGTATTTCCAGCATGATGGCTGTTCGCCAGAAATCGTCGATTTTGCTTATAGGGAGATGACTAAATGAATATTTTGTTAACCATGGATAAAGAAGAATATTTTTTGGCCTCAATCACCTCAATCACTCAATCACCTGGCTCAACAATTTTGGATTTTTTTCATGGGGCTACTTAAAACAAAGAGTTCACGATTGACAGATTCAAATCATAATATTGAACGAACAAACTTTATCATTATCAAGAATGGGAATTTTAGCTGGAACTAAATAAACTCCGGAGTAAGTGTTTGGTTGACATGTGTCAGATGTTTTCAAACAATTTCGTGTAGAAAAGTTTCGTTTATATACACATATATACTATGTTTTGAACAGCTGTACATGGTATTATTGGATTATTTGTACCTACTCTAACCACATTTAACCCTATTTTCAGCTATATAGAGAATCGGAAAATGATGCCGTGAGGATGAAAATAAGACGGAAAGTGAAATTATTTCTAGGAATAGTACAAATGAAAGGAAGCATTTCCGAGTGAAGAGAAAATAGAAGACACAAATGTGGACAACACGGACAAGATTTTGTGTAAAATGTGTATACTTAGTTGAGAAAATTTGAAAAAGTCTGTGGAAGGTACTACTGAACAATAATATATTCTTATTGAATTAATCTCTTGAAATTTTTTTATTATTAAAAAAACTATCTATTAAATATATTGATTTCCTGTCTTAACTGTCTAACGCACCAGCTCTTGTGTATCAATGCCACCTGCCTAGTTCAGGGTTAAAATGTTTCTTCTTTTGAGCTCACCATCCGTATGTGTATGTACCAGCTTACCTAGAATGTTACGCCTATGTTTACTAAAAAATTATATCTTGTATGAGCAATCAATGTCATTTCGTCATATATGTATGGAGCCCGTAAGGATTCGATACAGAAAACCGGTTTTTAAATGAAGAATTTTTCGATTCCAGTATTTCTATTAATTAGATATAATCATTGAGATTAAAATCAATAGAAAGGGGATATTTTTAATTTATAAAGTTATGATACTGATAACAAGGTTTTTATAGGTACCTAGTATTTCTGTTTAACATTTTTGATATTTATTTGTTTTTTATACCAACTTCAACATTATCGTATCTGATTACAATCAATTACAAAGGTGAACGAATAAAAATGGTTGTATTAGCTTTTGAAATTATGCTATAAAAATAACACACTCTTTTCTTTGATTGGAACAATTAGATCAATTATAATATTTAACTGAACTCATGAACCAGCTATTGATGTTACTTCTAATTAAAAAAAAAATTAATAATAGATTTCACAACATATAATACTCAACTGGTTTCAGAAATTATAAGATTTGCATCATCAGCGGTATACATTATGAAAATTTGTATGATTGGACAGGAAACTAAGATACTCATTCCCACACATGACCTTGATATACAGGAATATTTTTTCCGATGGCCACATAGCACTAAAAAAAATCCTTTTTTCAAAAACGCCCGAGAACACTGCTGAAAATGACCTAGCGCCGGAAAGCAGTGGAGGGGGGGATCGAGGAGAGGCATAGGAACAGACATTTCCAGCATGAGTTTAAACTGAATATTGGGAGTGACATCAAAAGCGACCAATTACTAGGGCCATTGCATCAAAATTTAAATGTAGACTTCCATTTTTTTTTACTTTAAGTGATATTGTGGATAATCTGTGACTAGATATAAGAAAAAAAGTGATTTATTCAGGATGGAGCTTCTACTGACATATTTCCTTATCGATGGATTAGCAGAGGAAGTGATTTTAAATGGACACCAAGTATAAGTCTTGAGTCCGCTCCAAAAATATGCTTTGATAAACAAATCCAAATAGCAACAACACTTAGGAAATATAATTGGGGTTCTCAAGTAGAGTGTATGTTTGATTATATCGATATTTGTGTTACTTTGAATCCTTTACTATTAAAACGGGAAAGAAAAGAAATGTGTCACTTATTTTGCTGCAAGTTATACTTGGAAGATTCCTTTTTATTGAAGAGATCCTCCTTCCTTAATCTGCACAATCGGCTAACAATAAAAGAAATCTCTCAAAATTAGTTGTGTATTAGTTTGCCTTTCAAATTTGTGCGTGTTTCAACCAACTCAGTATGTCGAGTCATTATGTCATGAAATTCCCTCTTAATGGAATATGTTATGATGTAAATCCACAAAAAGCTTCTACTATATGTAACAGAGAAGATCTAGAGACAATACACCATCTATTATTTGACTGACCCATATACAATGCTATGAAAAGAGAGAATACGGTCTACCCTCAAAACGAGGAAATATTTGTTTAGAAATTAATAGATCCCAGTAGTGCTAGAATTATATGTATCTATTCAATTAATATTTTCAAGTTAATGTCGTTTGTTCTCTGGTGAAAAAACAAGCTGAATTGCTATCGTATTATCTAAATTAGATATCTAATATAGTAGTAGTAGTTCTTGTGGTAAAGTATTATATTTTTTTATAAACAATAAAGATTGATTGAATGAAATTCTTCTCTATTATCGAAATAAAACCTTGCGTTACAAGTATTTTTTTATTGTTTGTTACTAGAAATCCCCTTCTGAGACTCTGAACTGTTCATTTGCGTTTTTCTCGAAAACGAATTAAAATGGAATACCAATATTACGTAAAAATGATGTATACGTCACATTTTCTCATCAAAATTACTGGAGAACTTCGTGAAGAAAAGTTACCAGTTGATTTCATCATCAGGAATAATTCATGTGGCGCCCCCTGTAACAAAAAGTGAAATAATACATAAAATAATATTCCTTGTCTAAAGTTATGCCTTTGAGTCGATTTTAATAACAATTAGTGAGTTTATCGCTAAAAATGAAAGGAAACATCAAATTCAACGCCTTTTCCACATCAATATTTTATTGAAGCATATATTATGGCCCTATCGCTATATTTTGGTCCAAATAATCCTCCCTTAGGTTCTAATAGTTATGAATGGCCAAAATATTGTGTATTATCCCTTGACTGAAAATAAAATCAACTATATTTTCTTAAAAAGAACACGTATAATTTCGTACATATATATTGAAAAAATCCACTACACTTTTCTCCTAGAGTAAACAGACAGCTTCCACGTATAAAAATTAATTTGTTAAAATTAGATACACTCCATATGCGACCCTATCCACTAGAAGGAATGTGCCGAAGCTAATCACCAAAAACCGTACAAAAAAACAAGATATATGATACCCTTTTTGTACGTATATAAAAAGGAAAAAGGCCTGTCGCCTGTTTTTTGACGCCCTAGAAGGAAAGAGTCATTTCCAATTAGGCGACTACCGAAAAGGCGGTATTTGTTTTAGATAACGATAGTTATATACACATGTACGTTGACAGGTCTATGTTAAAGAACCCAGACGCAGACGGGTGAGGATTTTGGTTAATTAGTAAATTTTGGTGGCTTGAAACCAACTATATTAGGACTTGTATTGATAAGCTGATTAACTGGAATAAAATTTGCATTAATAATATACAATACAGGAACAAATTATTCAAAGAAACCAGCATTTGTCCAATCTTATAATAATACATAAATGTTTAAGGAGTTTGTCTTCAAAGGATCATACTATTAGTTAAAAATACAGACAATTCGAATGGTGGGGATATTTACAAGAAATGGAAATATTGAAAAATAAAAGAAAAGGAATACCAAGTCAATCCTGAAGTGAAACTATTCCAGAGTTATAACAAAAACATGATTGAATGCAAAAGAAATGGCAAAATATAGAGAAAATTTAAAAATATTCATAAGCACTTAGATAATGCACATACCCTGATACGGGATGGCCAAGTGTATTTTGAATGCCCATATCAAGGGAAGAGAAATTTTTGTACAGCTACTTCACACCAGAAATGAGTAGGTACATAATGTTTTGCTATGTACGGTACGTTCTAGTATTTAATTGGGAACAGCAAATTATAAGAAATAAACTAGAGTCATTGATTAGAATACCGGTCTACAAGTGATGTTGTTCCTTCTAATCACAAACCAGAATGGTTGGTTCTATCTTGAAGATATACCAACCCCGTTTAACTTAAAGTTTTAATTCAATGTCTGTCGGGGCATATAGCCCGAGAAGTAGTTGTTGCTTCTTATTGAACGGTCTGTTCTCTGAAAAATATTTTTCAAATTTTGTAAAGCGTTATAATAGTATTAAACTATTAACTTTGACGTCTATTGCTCACGCTTTACAGGTAAATGTAATTAAGTAAAGAATACCTTTACTACATTATGTGAATAAAATATTTGTAATTCGTCAAACATTTACAAATATATATAAAAATCATTGTGTGGTTTTATGAAACCACGTTGCAAGTGAAACTTTTTCTCGGATTGTAAGCAATTAACTGTAAATTTTCGGAAAATTATTCTATTTAGAGTATTAAAAACGCGTTTGTAATCTTAACTTAATAATTGGAATATGGGAATGATCATGGGAAATCAATAGTAGACAAGAGAGGAATCTGCTCCACTTACTGAATACTTGAGAGAAGTATTTAATTTTGAAATGAAAAATGGTAGAAATCTATCAACCACGATATATGGTAGGTACTACGATAGATGCGGGTTTTTCTAGATACATTGAAAAAATAAGATGAAAGTCATTGTTTACTTATTTCAGTTACCATAAAATATGATTTAAATAAATATTGTTCTCAGTTTTTTACATGATCTGAATGATTGTATTTATTATGTATTCCGTATTCTAATGAGCAGGTTGAAATTAAAATGTATAGTTGGATATCTTTTCTACTATTGATTTCCCATAATCATTCCCATTTTCCAATCATTGAGTGAATATTAAAAACGCGATTTTAATACCCTAAATAAACTAATCTTTCGAAAATTTCCAGTTAAATACCTACAATCATGTGATGTATACAGATTGCTGTATAATCACTTTATTTAATTCAACAAAATTATATTGCTTAGCACTTTTGGAATGGAACTAAACAAAAAGTGGTTCTTTTACTTTTATATGTGTTCTATTGTACCTGTCCTTATTATTAACAGTACATAATAAATCTCTGAAATGAGAAGTTTAGTAAGTTTATCTGATTCCTAGAATATTAACTTTATGCGATCTATACCCATCATATTATGGTCAATATATTACAAATCCGAAAAAAAGTTTCACTTGCATCGTGGTTTCATAAAACCACACAATTATTTTTTATTTGACACTATTTTATTCCTTAGGTAACTAGATAAAATATAAAATTTGTAACAAATATTTAAAACCGCTAAGACGAATTTAAAAAACTGTGACAAATTCTACCTTTTCAGAAAGAGGGTAGATCGATATATGCCAAAACGGTAAAAACTGGACCGTAATATCTGAAATACTTCTTGAGATAGGAACATTTAAAATGTGCTCAAATATACTTGGTACAAAATATTTGGTAAAGTTCATATAATAGCCTTCTTGGTGTGCGTCATCGTTTGTGACGTATATCCGGGTTTTAGGTATGTCGATATTTAATTTGTTATTTTGACATATAGCTAACCTTTAATTTGATGAATAAAATTATCAGGATCGAATTCAGCCAGATTCGAAAAGGCTTGGCAATAATACTTGGGATATCAAAACACTGCAATATAAAACAAATTGTATATTCAATTTCCATATTAAAATAATTTATTATTAGTAAATATAGTCCTGCAAAAGAATTATACAGCACCATATGGGACCCTATTTTATTCTTAAGTTTTATGGACAAAGTTATTCCTAACTTATAAGTCTTATTGTTTGTGAATTTTATTGTTTTATTTGTTTGAATGAGGCCACTGTCTCATAGATGTTTTTACTGACCCCATGTATCTGATGTTCATTAAAATATGTACAGGTTGTGTATTGCAAATTTAAGAAAATAGATATTATTCTATAAGTTTAAACTATTTGAAGCTACGACCACTTGCTCTGCCGTTGGATAGATTCTTTCCAAACACTAACTAGAGTATTCTATCTTCAGTTACACGTTCAGCAAAAGACAAACATAAACAGAGTAAATAGTCAAGAAACCAACCAACTAATAAAAAATTAAAAAGAACAGGATTATGAAAGTTCAATTTTCGCAGTCCCAATCTGATTCACATTCCAACTCATTCAAGTCAACAATTACAGGCGAAATATCACTAGCGTCAATAATTTTTGCTGTTTCCCAATATTCCTCAATAATGTTTTGGGTATGCCTAACATATTTTTTCCATTTTTCTGGTGTAATACTTGGGAATTTTCAAAATAAGATGCTGCTCTTTTTCCATGCATCTAGGCATATTTTTGTATTATTTAAATAAATAAAATGCTAACAATGAGATTAATATTCACTTTTCATAAATAATAATTGACCGTAAACAACAAAGTACAGACCTGACGAGAACTGTCAGTGGGACATTAGAAAAAGACACATTGCTGCTACGAAAGGAACGTCTGCATCGCATTTTGAACGATGTAATTTCGCCCGATTGATAGGTCGCGTTTGCGCGTAATTTAAACATCAACCAATCAAATTTTTGTAAGTCAAAGATTAGGGTTAACGTTTGTAATACGTTTAAACGGTTCATTATTGTGATATTTTGATTAGTATTAATCACAGACCTGCCTTTTCTCCATTTCTTCCAACGTAATGTATTAGAAGGACATTAACAATCAATGACGCACACCAAGGAGGCTATTTTATGAACTATAAATAGAATCCCGACACACAAAACATAATTGGAGAGAAGCTATAGAAATAGTGGACAGAGACGCTTTTTTGACCATATTCAAGAAAACACAACACATGATTACTACGTTTGACTTTAATATATTTGGGTTGATATTCGCATTATTTCATATATTTTTCCTACGGTGTAACTTACTGAATATTTTAATTTAAAGTATCCTTCCACAAAACGACTCTAGATAGTGATTAATCAATTACTTGGTATTACTAGCAATACAATAAAATTTTACCGCTTGGTTTTGTTCTCGACGGTCTTATAAATTCTAATGTAAGTATACAATTGCGAAGTGCACACTGAATTTAGCAGCTTGATTAAACCAGGGCGATAACCGAATTCCGAAGCAGTAAAATACACCCAACTTAATTGCACACTATCTTCTGAGTAATTACAGTAACCAACCAATGAAATAAAACAAACCGTCGAATTAATTATGTAGTTGAGGATTGCTGCAATTTCCTGAATAAATTTGAGACACAGAGATGGATGCTAATCCACTTTAAATATCATCATACATTCAACAAATTTCCAGGCTGGATCTCATTATATGGAAATCAATATGTATGAGATTGTCCAAAGAGTATGTTAGCAAGGGAATATCTTTAAAACGTAAAGGATAATATTAATGATAGTTTGCGCGCAAGTAGAATGACGCATAACGAATCTAGTGTCATATTTTTTGTAGTGAATGTACTTCCGGTTTAACTGAAAATGCCCTCAATACTAGGTAACGGTAAGAGGCGCCAGCTTGAAGGGCTCCGGCTAGAGACTCCTCTCAAGGGTGATTCGACCCTAAGTTTATGTCACATAAGTATTACAGGAGGGTTGTAAAAATTGAGGGCGCCACTACCTTTTTGACGTCGATAAAAATACTCATGAATTAAAAATACTTAGGCGGAAAAGGTAGAAACGCCTTGTAGAATCTAAATGAAAGTTGACCAAAAATCATAATAAGAAAGTTACTTAAAAAAAAATAGTCTGCCCTGGGGTGAAACCTAGAGCATGTCTACTCATCAGGAAAAATATTAATTATTTTTTGCTTACAGGCTTTTGCACTCCAGATGTAGTAGCCATCCAGATGTACTTACCGGAGAAGAATGGTATGACAAACATAGTCGCCTGCTCTGCATACTTCCCAGGAGACATGGATACTGTACCCCCTCTTGCTATACGGCGATTAATCGACTATAGCAAGAAGAACGGACGCCAATTCACACCATACATCGTGGGGCAGCATGAATATAAATCGCAGAGGTGAGTTACTCTTTGATTATATACTAGGGGAAGGGCTATCTGTTATTAATAAGGGCTCCGAACCAACCTTTGTAACTAGAAACAGATCAGAGGTATTAGACTTAACTATCAGCTCAATTTTTCTGAGCAATAAGATACAGCATTGGGCTGTATCTACTGAACCTTCTTGTTCAGATCATAGACATATTCATTTCAACATTGAAATAGGCCAAAGGCCAGTAGTGGAATATCGCGACTCAAAAGCTACTGATTGGAGTGGATATAAAAATTCCCTTCAACTGTACATTGAGGATGGTTTCACCACAATTAACAGTTGTGATGGGATAGATACTGCAGCAGAAAAACTTCGCGAAGCAGTGATCTTCTCCTATCATGAAAACTGTCCACTCAAGACTAAAAGAGATAATCGCAACTCTACTTGGTGGAACAAATGCCTAGAAAAGCGAAGGAAAGAAGTTCGACGACTATTTAACCGAGCTGAAGAGTCAGGCAACTGGGAGCTTTATAGAACTACTCTAACAAGTTACAATAAAGAAATCAGAAAGGCGAAGCGGGAGTCTTGGAAAAAGTTCTGTGAGAGTATTTCTGATATACCTCGTAGTACTAGAATCCACAAGATTCTCTCTAAAGAGTCGATTGCCGAGATTGGGTCGATGAAGCGACCTGATGTCACTTTCACGACCTCTAGAAAAGAAACGTTAGAGCTTTTGATTAAAAATCACTTTCCTGGAAGTTTGACTCTGGATAACAATCGACCTCCGCTCTTTGAGGGCGCAAGGCGGCCAAAAAAGATCGATTGGGAGGCCGCCAAGGAAGTTATCACAGCACCAGCAGTTGAATGGGCAATCAAATCTTTTCAGCCTTTCAAATCTCCTGGTGAGGATGGAATATTTCCAGCTCTGCTGCAAAACGGACTGGAATTACTTTTACCCATCCTCATTAAACTGTATAGAGCTAGTCTGGCGTGGAATTACATACCACCCAGTTGGTTGACGGCTAGGGTGGTATATATACCGAAAGTGGGCCGCACAGACCCACACCCTAAATCGGTCAGACCAATTAGCCTAACATCTTTCCTGCTTAAAGGACTTGAAAAAGCACTGGATTGCTACATCAGGCGGGTAGCTTTATATAATTCCCCCCTGAGCATCCACCAATATGCTTATCAAACTGGCAAATCAACAGATTTAGCATTACACAACCTTGTTGAGAAAATCACACAATCCCTTAACAACAAGGAGATTGCGGTGGCCATATTTCTTGACATTGAAGGAGCATTTGACAATGCACTACCGACCTCCATTGGTTCAGCTTTGACTGAAAAGGGCATCAAACCAACCATTACCGGTTGGATATATGCCATGCTCACTAATAGGACAGCCACTACATCTCTTCAGGACGAGACCATTAGCTTTAAGGTTTCCAGGGGCTGCCCACAAGGCGGAGTACTATCTCCCCTACTATGGTCACTCTTGATGGATAACTTGCTTAGCGCTCTCGAAAGAAGAGGGGTAGAACTGCAAGCGTATGCAGACGACCTTGTCATCTTGGCAAGGACCAAGTCAGGAAGGGTAGCATATAATACCCTCCAAAAGACGTTGGACGATGTCCACAGTTGGTGTCAGAGGGAACAGATGTCTGTTAACCCTGGTAAAACTGTAATAGTTCCCTTCACTAGGAAAAGGAAGTTGGAAGATATTCCACCACTTTCCTACAATGGTGAGGTTATTCCATTTGCAGCGGAAGTAAAATATTTGGGGATTATCCTAGATATGAAACTTACTTGGAACGCTCACTTGGAAAAAGTTATCCATAAGGCCAGACTATCCTTGTGGACATGTCGTAGGATCTGTGGAAAATCTTGGGGCTTGGGACCCAAACAAATCTATTGGATATATGTGATGATCGTTAGACCAATGATCACATATGGAGCTATTGCCTGGTGGCCAAAAGCTTTACAGCGAACGGCCTAAGCAAAGCTCTCTGGTTTACAGAGACAGGCTTGCCTGGCAATTACTGGTGCTATCAGCTCCACACCGTCAGCAGACATGGAAATCCTTCTGGACCTACCTCCTCTCCATATATTTTTGGAAAGAGAGGCTAGATGGACAACTTACAGAATTGTGCATATTCCTAAATGCACAAATCAGGCTTATACAGAACGAAGCAGAATGCTAGTGGACACTGAAAGTCACAGTATTCTGTGAATGACCTCTGACATAATGCCTCCAACAGTAAACTACGGCCTGCCTTATACCGTCCTAATTCCAAATAGAGATGAATGGGTCCTCCGTAAGGATGAACTATTAAGAGCAGACAGCTGTTGGTACAGAGACGGTTCAAAAACACCCTCAGGCTCTGGTGCAGGTGTATACGGGCGCAGACCTAGGACAGAAATCTCAACCTCTCTAGAATCCTATGCAACCGTATTCCAGGCGGAAATTTACGCCATTGTTTCATGTGTGGAGAGATTGGAGCAAGCCAATCTCATACATAGAACAATAAAAAATTTCTCGGACAGCCAAGCGGCTTTGAAAGCACTTAGCTCTCACCGTGTAACGTCGAAATTGGTTTTAGACTGCCAAAGAAGACTCTCCTTAATCGGAGAACTCAATAAAGTATTGCTGGTCTGGATCCCTGGCCATTCTGGCATGGAAGGAAACGAGAAGGCAGACTCTCTTGCAAGGGAGGGTGCCGTACGTGTTTTTATCGGACCAGAACCAATAATTGGCATCGCAATAAGTTTTGCCAAACAAACACTGAATACCTGGACGATAAGAAGAGCTTTAGACTTCTGGCATAATTTACCAGGATTGGTTCATTCAAAGGCTTTCATACATCCTTCGAAGAATGTCTCCAAAAAAATGTTAGACTATAGCAGGCATGACCTACGTTGTCTAACAGGTCTTTTAACAGGCCATTGTCATCTGAATCATCATATGCTAAAACTTGGACTGTCGGAAGATCCGACCTGCCGTCTTTGTCTGGAAGATGATGAATCTGCTCTGCTGATAATTTGTGCCTGCCTGCCCCGCCGCGGCTCGAATCAGGTATCTGATGTTTGGCAGGGATTCTCTCTCGCCCTCGGACCTGAAATATCATTCACCAAATAAACCAATTGGCTTTGTTAAGAAGCTGAATTTGTTTGGTGAAATCTGAATAGGTGTGAGCCACAATAGACTCTTGCGAGTCGAAGTGGAGGGCCTTATAGACCCACTCATCAAAAACCTAACCTAACCTACTTAAAAAAATAGAATTTTAAATCTCTACCCCGGACGATATCTCCCTCAACTTTTATAGTTGAGGATTTAAAAAAAATCGAAGAAATAGATTTTAAAACAAATTTATATTCTATTCTGCCACAGGAAATGAACAAAAGTGAGGAGAATTTGTACTTAGGTACTTAGCTTATGAATATGAAGTGGTTTCCTGAAGAAGGTAGGTAGGTCTTGCCTCTACGAAGTCTTGAGAAGATCTCGAAGAAGATAAGTACATAGTCTTGATTTGTACTGCTGTGACCTGGTCTAGGGCGGTATCCTGGGGTTATATCCTTGCCTAGGGCTTATATCCTAGGGTTGGGCTTGTATCCTAATCTAGGTCTTATATCTTAGGGTTGGGGCTGTGCTTACCTAGAAGTACAGGTGGATCAGGGATATATAGGAACTTGAATGTAATGGCACATTATGTAGGTCAGCTTTTCAGGTTAAAAAAAAGGAAGGCAGTTGTTTGAAAGTAAAAAATTGATTTAATTTACCGAAAAACATTATTTATATGTCCCATGTTAAGACAGTAAAAAAGCAATTATCGGCTAAATTAAAAGAAATACTAATGATCTGAAAGAAACTAATTATAGCAAAAAGTTAGGTACTTATATGAAAAAAATTAATTAATTAATTAGAAACAGTTAGTTTCATTTATAACATTAAAAAATATCGTGCTTAAGAAATATATGAAACCGGCACTGGCGATACGAAAGAATATTTTATAGGTTAACGGATTCGTTTCGTTATAAAAATGTTATTTTATAATTGAAAAAGTTATTTTGCAACAGAAAAAGCTTGCAAATGTTTGCACAAAAGTGAAACAGTGAATTATAAAAGAATATTTAGTTCAAAACTACCATATTAGTATAAGTTTATGACCACGTGTTAAATTTAATGTCGTCTATCTCTGTAAAAAAATAAGGAATGAATTAAAAAATAGTATCAGACAGTACTTTAGGAGAAGCTTATTAATTATAAATTATGATTTTGAACGTACCACAGCAAAATTAATTAGATACGAAAGGTATAAAAGCGATAAAAACGGAGGTCTTTCCTCAAAGAGGAACGATAACGGAAAGGGCTGTCGTGGCGTTGAAAAAATGGAAGCGTTCGTTGGCAGACGTCAATTGTCCTATGGTCAGGGTTGAAGAATTTGGGATCACAGAACTATAATTGGAAGTGGCTAATGAGACGACGAGCGGTAATTAAAATTATTTATTCTATAAAATCGAAACAGGTCGATAGACATGTTACAACTAATTATGTAAATGGAACACCCTGTATGTTTTTGCACTTTTTGATAATTTTTGGTTTTTCGAATCCATTTATAAGTGTGAGAAATCTGTAATCTTCTTCCATTCTACAGAATCTACATTTTTCTTGGTTTGAGCTTTTTGAAATGCCCATTTAGGCGGTAGTCGTCTGTCAGAGGTCAGAGCACCCGTCAATACTTTTAGTACAGTCTTACTTTGGCTTAGGCATTTATTTGTTCTCACCTGGTTGTAGTTCCCAGGAGTATCTTTCATTGTCTTACTGGTAACTATACAGTTAACTATATCTTACCAATGATCAGATTTTCTCTTCTTTTCAGCGTTACCTATTTCTTCCAATACTACATTGGAGCTGATACCGCCAAAGGGTTCCAGCCCCCAATATTATGTTTCAGCCCCTCTCTCCGCTAGTTCATTTGCTATTCCACTTCTTTCTATCCCAGTGTCTACTGGAACCCACAGTAAGGTGACGATGCTGTTCTCGCATAGGTCATTCCCATATCATTTTAGAACTGATGACGCGAGAACTCAGTGCTTTAATGGCTGCTTTATTATCCGACATGAAGATAATCCTTTGCTTCTATATATTTTATCAATATTTAACTGGGCACACTTTCCTATGGCGTGAATTCCCGCTTGAGAGATACTTCGAGCTTTTCCCAAGCTTTCGGAGTGTTTGGTTTCTGGCCCGTATACTTATATCCCAGTCCCTTCTATCGCTTTAGAGCCGTCTCTATACCATTGAATAGCCTTCCTTCCAGGTCTGGTAATGGTGCTGGAGTCCCATTCCTTCTTGTTACTGAATTCCGTTGCCTACAAAGTTTCATAAAAATAATAGTTATCGTTTTAAAGATATTTACTTGGTTTCATTTTTTTGAACAACTCTGCATACAATAATATTTGTATAGTTGACGTTAAATATATACAGGCAGAGAAATTGAGGGTATGAATCTCTTTTCACATTTGCAGTCATTATATGTATTTGTTGAATTTTATTCAATATATCTTATTACAAAACTACAAATAGGGGATTTAACAAAAATTGTAGAGTTTTCTCTAAAAATTTGTATCTTTTGTGAATAGAAAGATATTGGAATGAATAAAAAACAAAATATCCAGAAACAATTAGTATTTCTAATCATTTGCAAGGAAAAAAATTGAAGCCTTTAGTTTACCCCACAGGGTGTTTAGAATTTACGGTACATAAATATTGTTTCATTCCACCCAGTATAATAAATTGTCAAATTCATTTTCACAAAAATTCAAAATGCTTGTGATAATTTTAATGAATTTCCTACAATGTTCCGAAAAAATCATTTTAATTAAAGGATTTCTCCTAAATGATAAATTAACAAAATTTCAAGTGTTGCCTTGGTTTTGTCCATGAGTTATATTGTTGGTATATTCTATCTTAAAAACCATGGTTGTAGAGAAAATATTGTGTAAATCATGTGCGCAAAGTAACATTTTATCTGCCAATATATTTTTCAATATTTTTTCTCCACTTCCTTGTATTCATTTATTATTATCAACTATCATGAATGAGTTGTCATAGAATTGCAAAATAATTTTCCTATACAGGGTGTTCCATTACTAAGAAGATTTTTTTTACCCAATTCACCTAGACAAAATGTGTCTCCTGTCCGAGTTACAAGGTGTTTTATTTCAAAATTTGAAAATTATTTGGAGTCATTAGAGCTGTAGATTCTTAAAACCATATTCTAAATATTTTTGGCATGGATATTTGTAGGGAAAATATTTTATTAAATAGGTAACTGGTAATATCCTTATTGAATAAACATCATCAATTTTGTTCAAATGTCTTATGTTCGCTATAAAAAGTACTCCACCATATCGCAAATGAAATATACTGGGTGGGCAAGTAAGAACGGTCGTCTGCCATACCTTAGGATCGGATTTTAGTACAGCTTTGAAAACAAAAATTCTATAACAAAAGCGGAAATAATTACGAATAGGATGTGGAAAGTCAATTTTAAGAAGTCCAAAATCGTTGAATTATGTTTATTAAAACCAGAGTAACCTAATGTTTGAAGAAAATTTTTCAAAATTCACACGCTTCTCAAGATATATGGGATGTGGGGAAGATTTCTACATGCGGTTTTTCCGTAAATCATTTGGTTTACTTTCATAAGCCATGATCAAAATTGCATGCTTCCATTTAATATTTTTCGAAGAAAACTATACTTATGGACAAAATTAACGCAACACTTGAAATTCTACTTATTTTTAATTTAGAAGAAATCTTCTAATTTTCTACCGATTAAAATGACTTTTTAGGAACACTGTAGGAAATTCATTGAAATTATCACAAGCATTTTGAATTTTTGTAAAAATAAATTTGACAATTTATTATACCGGGTGGAATGAAAAAATATTTATGTACCGTAAATTCTAAACACCCTGTGGGGTAAACTAAAGGCTACCAATTTTTTCTTTGCAAATGATTAGAAAGACTAATTAATTCTCGATATTTTGTTTTTTTATACATACCAATATCCTTTTTTCTACAGAAGATACAAATTTTTAAAGAAAACTCTACAATTTTTGCGACGTAACTTAATGTCAAATTATCAATAATTTAATAGCAAGCTTACATCGACGAATCCAAGATGTTACAACAGCATGAGGAGGAATTACGCGATATTAATTTGTTACTTGATTATGTTTAATTTTAATTTAATAATAGATGCTGTTTATATCAAGAATAAATATTTTTTTTTGTTTTTTCTTAGAATATTAACCTAAGTCGCAAAAGTTGTAGAGTTCATTTCAAAAGTGTGTATCTGTTGTAAAGAGAGAAATATTGGGATAAAGAAAAAACGAAATATGGAGAATTAATTATTCTTTCTAATCATATGTAAAGAAAAAAAAATTAGCCTTCAGTTTACTCTTCAGGATGTTTACAATTTACGGTACATAAATAGTGTTTCATTCCACCCGGTATAATAAATTGTCAAATTTATTCTTACAAAAATTCAAAATGCTTGTGATAATTTTAATGAACATCCTACAATATGCCAAAAAAATCATTTCAATCGGATGAATATCAAAAGAGTTATTCTAAATCAAAAATAAGCAAAATTTAAAGTATTGCGTTAATGTTGTCTATGAGTTTAGATTTCTAAAAAAACCTCTAGCGTGCACGTTACTTATTAAGTTGGATTGAGTATATAACCTTTATATCATTGGAAAGGATATGTTCCCAATAAAACCAAGTCTGCAATGATAGATTGAGCAGAACTAGACTTACACACATTTTCCATAGCCAGGTTCCCACTCTCCTTCAGCCCCTATTTTGGGAATATATATCAAAACTTGTTATATCCAAAAATATACGCAAAATTTTTTGGAGAATACTGTTTTGTATTTGTTATAAATTTTGTGGAATTAGGCTTTTGAGATTTCTTGAATCAACTACGCCCTCTAGAGGTGGACCTATAGGCCTGGAAATAATTTCCAGGTTTTTCTCCAGACCGCTATTGTTATAGAATCTTTTGTTCCAAAGCTTTACTATGATGTGTTCCTGAGGTATGACCGACGACCGTTCATATTTGTCCACTTGGTACAATTAGCTAATAAAATGTATACTGCATTGCAAGATGTTTCGTTTTGACTTGATGATTCAAGACCGAAACCTACAGCAGGTAGTCGTTAATCCGATAACAATAGCACAGTATCGTACTAGTTTCTTCGAAAAGCTAAAAGATGCCTAATAGTATGATTATTTCACAACTGAAATGTTTGGCTGGTGAAATAATATTTAAGACAAATTTATTCAATTATTCTATTATTTATTTGTGCTTCCTAAAATATATTTCCGAATTTTTATTTTCCAAGCTGAAAGTATTTTTCACGATAAATGGTTGACCACCTTATCTATAAATATTTTTCTTCACGATCATCACAGAATTTGCCAATTCTGATATCAAATTTGATTACAGAACACTGGAATTCTCTCTCTTGAGATTAAAGAAATATTCTGCAACACCTCTGCCCCCATGCAATTCAAATGTATTTTTCTACTCATGTTTTATAATATACTTATTAAAAGACTAAAATTTGTATCATAATGATATTCATTAGGATACAAATTTTCATTATGATACAGATTTTTAAGCCAATAGGAATGCGACATTCGCACAATATTTAATATAGCCATGGATACCTGGTTGACATTTCTGAAATTAATTATATTAGGTGACACTTAATTTGACAGCTGTCAAATAATTTTGATTTTCAAAAGTAACTTTCATGTAATGGCCATTAATACACTCGCATATTATATACGAAACTCGCCTGCGGCTCGTTTTGTATCCTACAACATGCTCGTGTCTTAATGGCTATCATTACATGATCGTTGCATAAAATACTATTACATTCTCTCTCTTGTGATAGAATAATTTTCTCACTCTTGTTAGCAATAATAACATTAGCCTTGACGCAGTTGATTGTCATCGTAGTGGCAAAACTTGAGCAAGTGTCAAAATTATTGCTGTCACATTGAGTGTTTACTTAATATAATTGTGATTGAGTTCTGTAATATAAATTATCTTTTGTTCATTTCCATTTAAAAATATATATTTAAAATCTTTGATCTTGGGGAAAGTATAGTCTGCTACTCGGTTAGAATGAAAATTCGTGATGCTCGTGGTTCCTCACGCTCACCTTTGGCTCGCGCTCGGAACTTTCCTCTCGCATCGAATTTTCATTCTAACCTTGTTACCGAATATACTATAATCTGATTGTGTAAATATCAAAAGAGCTCATTGCTTGTTTTCCTTTGTCTGATCTGTACCGTACCTACCTACTTTATTTCCAATGCCCTTTTCATATTTACATATTGGGATTGAATTATGTATGGAAAGTGGGGATTTCGGGATAATTATTTTTAATATTGTCTCAGAAGTTTAGTTTGTTCAAAACCAAGTAATATGTAGGGTCCTAGGCCAAAAAAATGCATTTATCGCCGGATGCGAAGCGAATTGTGAAAAATGAGTTCGAATATTTGCAACATCGAGGTTATGGTATAACCCATGCAGCAAAAGAAACATGTGAGTTAACCAAAACCCCAATATCCACAGTAAAAGACATTATCAATAACCCAATACATAAACGAAAAAAACGAAGTGCCGCTAATAAAACCAAATGTGTTGACCAAATGCAAAAGGATATATTATGTCCTATACCAAGAACAAATTATACCAATCATAGAATATAGAAAAAAGCGGTTAATTAAAGACGAAACGGGAATTGTTTGTAGCCGAACAAGTTAGTGGAGTGCTATTTCTCAAATGGGATTTAAATATTGTACCATCAATGAGGCAAGTGATAAATGGAGTCATATCGTTTACAAATGAGGCGCCATGATTACTTACGAGATATTCAAAAATATAGTTGTGAAAATCGTTCAATCATCTACCTCGACGAGTTAATGAATTGAATTTATTTATAATTTAGGGCTAATAATACCTAAGCTTTGATATTTGTAATATCATATCTTCTTCTTTTTTCTATTCATATATATTAAGTCAATCACAAGATAGGTCACTTACTATTTGGTCTAGCCAAAATATACATCAAGTAGGTATCACATAAAATGTAACTTCTGTCATTCTGACGATGATATGTCAATATCGAAATAATTATCAATATCCTTTCATAATTTTCATAATTTTTTCAATAAATAGTGGAATTAATTAGAAACAGTTAGTTTCATTTATAACATTAATATGAGTAGATTCCACAAGGTAAGGGTCCAAACAGTAAATTCAATTGAATTTATGTTTTAGTATCTAAATTTTACCGACTACGGATCTGTTACTGTTTACTGTACAATGAGGGATTTATAAACTTTTATCATTAGGCCAGATGCCGTATCAACGAAATATTGGGAAATATTCTTTATCTAAGTATCTTTCAATTTTTTTTAATATATTTTCCAATTGATCCATATGAATTTTAATATGGAATGAGCATTTGCTCTTTTAATTTAAACGACAAACAGAATATTCTCAACCATTCTACTCTTTTCATTCCCAAAAAGTCCGATATAATATTTTTCAAATATAACTGGATTTAGAAAAAGGTAAAGCTAACGACCAACATAATTCCAAAAAATACGTAAATACAAAAGCCACTGCTTATCTTTCATTTAATCTCCTTCTTTTTAGATCCTAAATCAATATAACTGAGCCGGACTAGTTGCAAGGGCATAAAATTAAAGATCATCCCTTTGGGGCTGCCGCTTTTGTTCTAAGAACATCCCCTAACTAACCATTAGAGGGCTTATATTGATTGCCATCAAAGATAGTGAAGCGATACAAGTTAGTGAGAGAACAGGCCAACTTTGGGTTAATTGATAGGTTTTTGTCTTGATGGTGTTTAACGTTTTTTTTTTTTGGAAACGCGGATGGACTTTTCGATATAAGATCTACTCCGAAAAAGATTATCAATAATCTTGATTTAGAGACGCAATTCACAGAATAAGATCATTTTGTGGACGATGATAAATAATAATATTGAGTGTAATCAGATGGGATCTATTTCCTTTTTCACGAATAAACGCCTGTTGCGGATTAAGTTAGATTACATCGACAATACTACGACTGTACTGAGAGGTACACTTGTGAATGTCTCCAATGATAAACCCGGAAATTTGTTATATTACCCTCCTATTAATTGCTCGCGATGCCCATAACTGAGTATAGGTTGTGTCCGGTAGCCCATTAAACAATGTGGGCTTCATTATTTCGAGTAGATGCCGTTTTCACTATCGAATTTCATGTGAAAAACAAGTAGGATAAAGCTACTCCCCAAGACCCAAACTGGATAATCGACACTACAGTGGACATTGAACATGTTAGAATTTTCACGAAACTAGAACAATTATTTATGGAAGCCGTGTACTTTGATAGAAATGGAGAACACATTGCCTTTAAGTTGGTGTTGCTCCTCAAAAAAACTTCCCTTTTTGAATGACAGCTCTTTCTTACAAAACAATAACATTATCTTCCTTTTTGAATATAAACTCTGTATGTCTCAAAACCCTCTAACGACTGGATCTGGAAATTTGAAATATATCATTTTCTTTTAACTTTTCTGATATTGAATCTGAAAATATATATTCTTTTCTTCGTGCATTTTATAATGTAGTGTCACATATTTTAACTTTTTGAAGATAAACTGAAGTCAGTATTGAAAAGTGCGGAAAATTAACAATTAAAAATAATGTTAAAAATATAAACGCCGCCAAACGACATTTGTATCGTATAGAGGTAAAAATGGGCACAAGTATAGTAAAACTAAAAACGGTGAGCTGTGAAATTGCAAATGCAAGCAATTAGTGATAAATGTTTTTAACTATTTGTTCAACAGTAAAAACAATAAAAGTGTGTCAGAAATAGTTCGGGAAGTTCCTGCTATAACTGGAGTTTATTCTGAACGGACGATATTTCGATATAGAAAAGAAAAAGAAAATGGTACACTCGTAACTTCCATAAGAAAAACAAAATAACTTGATATTCGAATAGCCGTGAGAATAAATAAGATGAGGGGACTCGCTCTAGAATCAGAGAAGTAGTTCACGGTTTTATATGGATAACAATTGTCCATGACAAAGTACTAGGAAGAACTAACGAATCGCGACATATTCCGTTGTAAATGACAAGCTAAGTGAAAATTCAATTTTAATAGAAAAACAAATGTTAGTCGTTTGGAGGAGCCAATGTCTTCATGGAATGAAGAAACCTGAGGAATTAAGGCACTAATATCATTCATATGGAACTGGAACTACCAATTAGCAAGCATGGCAAGATACAACAGTAGAAAATCCACGAGACTTTTGTGATTGAATTCACCACTGGCTTGACAACGGATGCGTTAAAGGACAAAGATTCGGTTTAGTAAATGCAGGAAACAAAAATGGATTTGTTGAAGATGATGACATGACTTTTCTGGTTGGAAAAGCTGCTGAAGATATTCATGAAGAGATGTACGAAAAGCTATTTGAGAAATGGTTCGAGGACACTCTTTTGCCGAAAAAATTGAAAATAATGTGATTATACCTACTGGACAATGCATCTTATCATTCTAGAGAAGTGAACTCAGCCAATCAATGTTGGGTCGAACGTCAAATTCAGGAGTTTCAGTATGAAAAGATATTTATTTGGAAAAATATTACTGGGAAAATAAACTGCTGATGCATTCGAAAACATATATGACAAGTACAAAATTGAGTGCAATGCTGCAAAATATACAGAGACAAGCAATACATTGTCGACGTTCACATCTTAAGACTTCTGTATTATCATTGTGAACCAAACCCAATAGAAATGGTGTGGAATGAAACGAAACTATATGAGTTTAAAACAAAACGATGCTGAAACTTTGATTCCTGGAAGTTACGGAAAAGTAAAGAGCAATGAGCATTGTGAAAGTAGACAATATGCGGAAGATGAAAGAGATTATGAAAATAAAGTTCATTTAAAATTAGTATCGAAGTTAATTGATAATTGTAGTTCCGGTATTCTGTTAGACAGTTTTATTAAATATTAATAAATGTTCACAAAAGGTACAATTATCATTTGAATGAGGCTTTATTCTTCTATTTTTCTATGAAATAATTGACAAGAAACTTCATAATCCATCACATTTGATAGTTCAATTACCTACAAATTTTTAGGTTAATATATTGACACATTTTTATAAAAAAAATCAATCTTATCCTAATAATGAATATCTATACAATATGTAATTAAAATTAACATTCACGAATATTATGAAACTTTTTTACTTAAACAAATCTTAATCTAACCACATATTCCGATATTCGTGAAGACCTGGTTTTTTTACAGAAGTAGCAGAACTATAATGGCAGTAGGATTGGCAACGTTGTTATACTATACTATACGCACAGCCATCTGAATGTGAATTCCACTACATGAAGAATATCTGATATATTACTTAAATTTATACAGGTTTGAAATAAAGTTTTGAACGAAGTGAATATATTTAAAGCTAAAGGGTCGAGATTTATGGAACATTGCACATGGGTTCAATAAGAGACTTTACATTTGATGATATTTTCTTTGCTAATAATACATTGCGGGTTCAACCATAAGCGATTATTCTGAGTTTGAATCGAATAAAACAATATTAAAAACGTAAGAGTCAAAAATGGTAATTGTTATAATTTTTTTCAATCCCCGAAGCTATCAATTAATAAAAAATAAATTATTATTCAAAGTTATGACAGTAATTAAACATCATCATTTTTCATTATTGTCTTATAAACATGCCAAAGCAATTTTGTCTCATTAATTAGTCCAATTATATATGACCCTAATTTTACAAATATGGACAACCAACAAGTTTTGTTACTACAGTGTGTCTTGTTAGTTATTTGAAAAATTATTATGTAGCAAAGTTTTTTAATAGCTTTAATATTAATTCCTTCCACTACACTAGGTACTTCTAATTGTTGTCGCTAACTGTATTGTTTTTTAGTAGATAAATTATATGGATAAACTAGAAAATCGTTAACGCAGGTTAAATGCTTTTTTCACATTGTACAATGTATCTCTTACTACATATTATAATTAGAATATCTTTATCATAAATTTTTTCGGAATTTATTTTTTTTAATTTTTTCCATTTAATATAAACCTGCATCAACTACAACGAGTTATATTAGCAGGAGGACTATATTTAGATGGAACATATTTTAAATTTAATTTTACAAATTGATGTCTTTGAGATATTTAGTTATCGCACTTGTATCTTCAGTTAACATATCCTTGAATACCGCACTTAAATTATTCACTCTTCTATGTCTCACTTCTGGTATATTCAGGACATTCTAGCACGATGTGTTTTACAATAAGAGAAGTATGACAATGTATGCATTCTGGTTCTTTGTTGACATATACGCAGGCGACTAAGACAACCCGATCTCTTCTTTTGTCTAGTATTGATTGACAAGATTGAACTAGTGGCTTAACTTGGATGTAGTTTGTTTCCATATGAGTTGCCAAGGAGTTAATATATATATATATGTTTTTTTATTGAATTAATGTGGTCAGTGTTAGGAGATTTTCGAATGTAACGTGCTTCTTCCTTGGATGTATCTACAACTAATTGATCAACTTCCTCATTTCCATGAAATGGAACCTACAGAAATGAGAGTTTCTTTTGGGTAAGATGTATGTTTTTTGTTCACTTTCGATTCGTGTGAGAGTAGGATGTGATGGGTAGAGTTGTTTTTAGTATTTCAGATACAATTTCGAATTGATGCACTGTATACATTAAAAGTTTTCATTATACCTTCATACGTTTGATGAAGTTACGAAACGCATCACAATTTCAAGTTGAACATCGGTTCAAATATAGTGAAGATTTAAACGAATTAAATTGTTTTATTTTATCCAGTTAGTATGGATCTTCATCAAGTAAAAGTTCCATCTATTTTTGGTTTTTATTGTGGATTTTAAAATATTAAAATAAATTTTATACTAATACTATTCTCTATTCAAATTTTATTTATGCCCTGTCAAAACAATATCCCTACCTGACAACAACTCGAGTGGCTGACATTGTGCGTCCCTATTGGTATGTATGCTATGAATCGTTGCACACGGGACGGAGCTATTTTAAGCAGGGTCAAAATAAGTTTCCGCCATTCTCCGCTATAATTGCATCGTTTGCGACAAATTACAATCGACGTCCAAAGTATTCACTCTTATCGTTAGTTTGTTAGTTAATTTCACGTGCTTTTGTTTACATCGGGCGTAAATGAAATCTGAAAAAAGTATAGGGTATCTGCGACTTGTTCATACAAAAGTAGCCGTCGAGGCATATTTGACAGGTTATGACAGATATTGTGACAAATAAAACAAATAGTCATCAATAATTATATGAAGTAATGTAGAGTAGGTCATTAATAATATAAACTATGAATTTTCTGGAATTTTCATTGACTGAAGCAGGTAGAAGTGTTAGAAGAATTCAAAAACACATTTAGATTTTGTTATAAAATGATGTAAATCATAAAATGACAGTATTTAAATGAATTATTAACAGGTATTTATAAACTTGCAGGCCATTTTTATCTTAGTTTTTGGATCTTCATATTTTCATATTCTTTTCTTTCAAATGTTTCATTACTGCTACTAGCCATCGTTTTTTTTTGGAATTCTTTTTTAATGAAGTGGTGGCTTTCTATTGTTTTCGGTATTCATTCTTCTTTCATCCTCACGTGTGCCCCAGCCCATTCAGTCTCCTTATTTTGATTATTTCGACTATTATCATATCTTGTAGATTTTCCTATTATTCCTAATCTCGTCACCTTCATGTACTTTCTCACCTCCTACAACTCTTTTAATAATTTTCCGCTTCCATCTCTGTAACCAGTTCTTATTTAAAATCCATATTTTACATGCTGCTGTCAGCCTAATTACTGTCAAAACGTGACATACATGGTTCATACGTGCACGACTATTGGATTTTCTTAGCCTGGCCTTCACTTCTTCAGCTTTTTTTTTATAAAAACACCGGTTGTAGAAAAGATTAGGGAAAAGTGACATCACCGTTCCCGCGATGTAACCGTACTCCGCTAGGCACTGAACTCCTTATTCAGAGCGGGAATATATAATCACTTTGTGCTCTTGATACACAAATAGCTACTTCCTCTTTTTCATCTTGTGTAGCAAATTTTCTGCTGAACAATTTTCTCCTAGATTTTTATATTGGTCAGCAACCCAGATTTCCACTCAATAAAAATTGAAAAAGTGATCCGTAAACTATTGCTTTATTTATCATTAGACCACTATTATAAATAATAGATTTACAGTATACCAATGCTTTAGCACAATGAAGATGTTTCACTTTTTTATGCGATCCATTATCATTTATTACAGTAAATTACAGCTTTGTTCGAAGGCAGTTTCACGATTCAAAGCTAGGTCGACTTATTTGGTTGATTCTGTTAATTTAATAGAAATATTTCACGCCAATTGTTACAATGAGTACCTACAAATTGTTACAAAATTGACGCGCAATGGAAATAACATCAACATTTTGTGCCCCAGTTACATTGGTCGATGTTGAAATAAGATTTATATCATTCGAATATACGAGGTTAGCTTAATAAGTCAGCTAAGATTATTATTGAATTTTATAACATATGCTTTACATGACGACCATTTGTTGCAAGACATAAATACAATCGTTTCTGTAAGGATGTTCAAACTCTTAAACATATTTTGGGATCCTTTTTAACTTTATTAGATGCACCTTCTACTTCTCCCCACAGATGAATACGATTTTGTATCGGAACTGCATAAACTAATGATCTTCAGAACCCCCTGAAACAAAATTCGCGTGAATTGAAATCGTGCGATCCTGCAGGTCAATTCACTGGCCCTCCTCGACCAATCTATCGATTTCCATACGAAGTGTCAAGATATTGACGAATCACTGAGCAGGACAACCATCGTGCATGAACTTTTGCCGTGTCATTAGGGGAACGTAATCGATTAAATCAGGTGAATTATTTTGCAAAAATTAAATGTAATCCTGTCCTGTTAAATGGCCAGGTAACTCTACTGGTCTTCTAGTACTAAACTTTGGATTATGTTCTATTTCGTCCATAATATAATTTTTGGACACATGTGTAACATCCGGGTGCCTACTAGTTTCAGTACTGAGTCCGTTTCTTTTAGGCGTTGTTGGAGAGCTGTAAATGTTCATCGATTGGGATGTCGTCTGTTAGAAAAAGGTTTCGTGTATCTTCGTTGAGCTGCACAAGCGTTACATTGCACCTCACCATAGATTTTGATAAAAGATTGGAATTATTTTTTTGCGCAACAACGATGACAATAACTCAAAAGCAATTTGACGTAATATCAATTCTTGCTAATTTGTCAAAGCCAGCAAGGTGCTATGAAGGAAGTTTAGTAATCAAATAATAATATTGAATGTCATGACTATAAAAAATTGAGAACGCATGTGATGGCAATAAAAAACGCAAGTTTGTAGTAAACAATTAATCATTGCAGGGTTATACAATGTACCAAGATTGAAAGTAGCGGTTTTTGAGATGCTTTAAAAATTTACTCAACAGCGTGATCTTCGAGGTGCGCTAGCTCCCTCAGGATGAACTTTTGGATGAAGGTGAATTTGGTTAGATGGACATAAAATCACATCCAGTGTCTGTAGTTTGCGTTTGTCGGAAGAGTTTCTGGACACGCTGCATAATCTGTTTGTTCAACTCAATTACGGCAACTGTTTTGTAATTGAGTATTTATACCTTGTAAAAAAGTGGATAAATTGATAAATTATTAACGGAGGAAAGCTGGAATTCTATTTGCTATTCTCCCCAGAAGCATAAAACTTAAAATTTGCGTGTTGAATACCAATACCAATACCATTTGCATATTTTTAACAATAAAAAGCATTTTAATGTGAATATTTTCACATTGTTTATGCATTTTTTCCACCTTCCAATTATTATATATTTAGTAAAATGTGAAGTTAAAACCGTAAACAAATTTACCGCTGACACATGTTTTCATTCAACAGGAGGTCAAAAAACTTGTGTTACCATCTATTTTTTAATTATGATATCACTCACAAGAAATCTTGTCCGACGTGGTTAAATTGAGATTGGTACTTCTTGTAATTGCTACAATTAAACGATGTCGTCATTCAACATCATTCCCAGATTTATTAAGCAAACAATATGATAGTGACAATCCTTCTCTTATATCATTGAAACGGTCTTATTAAAAATGCACATTGTGCGTGCGATTCGAAAGCTGAACATGTTCATAGTATACACCTTTTTATTTATAAGCTGCATATTTATTTGAGTTGCAAACGTATCTGGAATACACAGCAATATATTGTACATTTTCCGTAAACTAGCATTTAAATACATGGAACAAAGCTCAAACTCAACACTATTTAAAACATAATTTAACAGTAGCTTCACAAAACTTGCCTGTCTCATTAAGACTAATAAGAAAGGTTCTTAGTTCACTTATCTCACTTTAAAATTTCTCAGTGTCACTCATAATAATAGTAGTAATATTAGCGTTGGAATTATTTAATTTTTATTTCATGTTCTCATTTTATTTTTAAGTTTGTAGATCACTTTGTTCATAAAATTATAGCAAATTGTAGCAATTTAAATACAAAATATATAGTTATGAAATTAAACTAACGAAAAATTAATGTTTTTATGTTGGCACAACTTGACCTAAAGTTGCTCCAAAATCCACATTTGCAACACAAAAGTTTTAAAAATCCAAACTTTTTATTGTTTATTATTATTATTATCATGTCACAAGACAATCCTTAAGGCCAAATAAAATCAAGTTTCTTGAACTAGACACTCTTGTGTATACCAAAATACCAAACCCATATTTTTTTCAGCCCTGGGACGCCATGTTGAATATTATTTTACAGGTCCCTTGATTGCCTAGTTCTGATACAAATGTCAAGGACGAATATTAAGTTTAGTTTACAAAATACTGTCACATTACAAAAAGTATCTTGTAGGTAAGTATTTATCAAATAATTATTTAAAGAACAGTGATACATTTCAAACTGTAACAACATATATGATTATTTTTCAACAATTTTTTATGAATAATAGTGACACAAATGGATGTATTGACTAAAAAAAGTTTTTAAAATCAAAACTTTTTTTAATAATTAACTTGTAGAGGAAAGGCGCCTAATTTCGGATAGGTTCTCAATTTCGGATAGCTGCTTATCTAAGAATCAAATTCACTGAAAATATTTTGTGATTTGGCTACTTCCTCATAGAGGGCAGTCGTGAAAATCGGATATCCGAAATTAGGAATCGAAATTTATTGCCCGCACAGGATTAAACATTTATATAGATGTGTGACTGACACTAACTCTTTATTTTCAGAAAAATATGCCGAGACAAGTAAAAAAACATAAACAGTGAGACAGTGACCAAATGAAACTGGCCATTAACGCCGCAAGGGGAAAGAAAATGGGGTACCTCAAGGCCTCAAAAACGTTTAACGTTCCAAAATCAACACTGGAAGATTATGTAAAACAAACTGACAAAACTCCAGAAGAATTAGTGGCTGTTTCAATTGGCAGAAGACCGACACTTTCCAGAGAAATGGAGGAGGATTTGGTATCTTATTGTCTGAAAATGGACAGACGTTTCTATGGTATAGACATAAAAAAATAGCCTACCAAATTGCAACGAGAAATGGTCTCAGCCATCCTTTTTCAAGGAAAAAAGAAAATGCTGGATAAAAAATGGTTACGAGGTTTCTTGAAAAGGCATCCTTTATTAACTTTCAGGAAACCTCAAGGGATATCGAAGGCGAGAATTAAGGGATTTACACCGGAAAACATTAATCGCTTCTTTGATTTATTGGAACCATCAATGGAAAAAATCAATTATAACTCAGCACGAATTTATAACGTCGATGAAACCGGAATTACAACAGTGCAGACAAAAAATTCTGGAGTCATCACATTAAAGGGGAAAAAGCAAAGTTGGAGCAATAACTGCCACTAAGAGAGGGGCAATAGTGACAGTAGTGACGTGTATGAACGCTGCTGGTGGGTTTGTGCCACCATTATTTGTTTTTCCGAAGTTAATATGAAAGCGGAACTGTTATATGGAGCACCACCGGGTTCAATTGCAGCATGCCATCCATCAGGATGGATACAGCAACACATATTCTCTAAGTGGATGCAACACTTCATCGCTCATACAAAACCATCCCGTGAGGATCCAGTTGTGCTCATCCTCGATGGTCACTACATCCACACCAGAAATATGGATGTGATTGATGCAAGACGAAGAAACCATGTCACAATTATATGTATCCCACCGCATATATCACATAAAATACAGCCATTAGATTCATCTTTCATGGCCGCTTTAAAACAAATTACAAATACAAATGTGGCTAAGACATAATCCTGGTTGTAACATAATTACTTTCCAGATTTGTACTCTAATGTGTCCTGCATACTTAAAAACTGCAACTGCTGAGGTTTCTGCCAACGGTTTCCGAAAATCTGGCATATATCCATTAAACAGAAATATTTCTTCTGAACATGAGTTCTTAATTGACAGGAAACGGGAGAGAACACCACCACGGGAAACAAAACCGCAGGAAATTAACGAGAGAAAGCCCCCAAGAGATCAGGAAAAGGCACGACAAAATAAACAAAAAGAGACACCTCCACAAACCAAAAAACATCCGATTCTTAAAGATGTCGATAAAGCCAAAGGAAAAATTGTGCGGGCCATGGATATTAGTCCGCTACCTTCGTGTAGTGGACAAGCAAATAAATCAAGGAAATCCCGACAAGGATCCAATTGGGTAATAACTAGTACTCCCTATAAAAATCAACTTGAAGAAAGCCTGAAAGAACAGGAACGTAAAAATTCACTGGAGGGGAAAACACCAAAAAATCGGACTGAATTGGCCCAGAACAATGAAGAAAAAGTAATGTCAAAGAAGAAAAAGAAAGTTCAGATTAATGATGACTCATCCGATTCTGGAGAGGATCCTATCCTAGATGATGATTGGGATATGGATGTTGATGACGATACCTTGGATGCAGATTGCATGTTTTGCGGCAGTTTATATTCCGTGGATGTGCGCGGTGAATAGTGGATCATATGTGTAGAGTGTTTTGGATGGTGTCATGAACAGTGTTCCAATTCTGACAAGAAAAAGTCGTATATATGTGACTTTTGTTTGGATTTGTAAATATTTGTTGAGGAAAGCAATTAGAAAAAAAAGGATCGTAATTTGGGATACCCTATCCGAAATTAGGAAACCCATATATCTCTTACAAAAAATGTACCCAGTTTATATAACACGATTTCTTTTTTCTATTTTATCTAATAAACGTAATATACCAATGTTGTTTACTTATCTAGACTACCATGTAAGCTTTGGATGAGGGTATACTCCCTCAAACATTTTTTTCGCCGAAATTTGATTCAATTAAATAAGTTATTCGAAATTAGGCGCCTTTCTTCTAACATTGGAAAAACTCAGTTACTTCCTATTTATTCTAAAATTTTGGGCGAAAATGCTATTCATTGACATGGTAATAAAAACCTTTGGAAATGAGTTTGATGAGGAATAATATTTTTGAGTGTCAATGCTGCTTCGAATGAGCAACCTGTCGTAGGCATATTGCAGAGCTGGTTTTTTTATCCTAGAAATTTCACAAAAGACTGGCAAAACGGTCATGAAATACATTCTTCGTTAGGACTACTCCAACTAGGGCAAATTGAAAAAATTACGGCAAAACAGAAGCAGAAGAATGTAAATCACGTTGCGACTGATAACTTTTATAGTCTTTTTATAGTTTGCCAAAAGCAGTGTCGTATTAACGAGAATATAATACGAGTAGCCGTTTTTAGATTAAATAGTACTTTACTACCTACCATGCATTGTTTGGAGCTGATCCGGAATTTGACAAACCTGCCAGAGACTGAAAATAAAGGGAAAAAAAAGCTTCAAACTAGATAGTGTGGCAATACATACAGTTTCACTGACATTGCCTGTTCATTGTTATATTGAACACTCATCAGGACAATATTCGAAATTCACCCTCACTTTTTAAAACAGGTAAATTGACCAAACTATAATGTAACAATAATAATTTACGTTAAAAGTTCCGAAAGTGATATTTTATGGAATGAGTAGGAACTTTTCATCTCTAATTCTGCGAGTCCCGTAAAATCACTTTTGGATCGTGTTACGTACAATATTTTTTCTTTAGCCGTTTTTTATGCTAAAAATAATATCGATGGATAATAACGTATGAACTTCATATTGACATTTACATATAACAATCACTCTTAGGAATACATTGCTCATGAAAATTAATTACACAATTATGACATTTATTAATATTATTAGGGATTTCAACAGAAGTGGCGGTGTTGGAATTACAATTAGACTCATGAGTAATTGTACTATCTGAATTTTGTTTCAAATAATTTTCTACGTATTGCTCTGCTACATTGGTTGATTTCCATTCTCTGTGTCTCCTCAAGTTGGTAATATTCCCACTACTTTCAGCCTATCAAGTAGCTGAGCTCCGGAGTAAACAGTGACCGCTGTATTCTTTGTGATTCGGCGATTCAAGAAATTCAGCAATTGTGCAGGCGAAGTGTGAATATCAATTGGTTGTATAGTATAGTTTCCGTTTTTATAAAAAATAAATAATTTACGATGTGGTGTAGACATATTTGTTTCAGAATTAGGATTTTAATCATTTCACAAATCTCTCCACGACAACAAGAGCCTGCCAATTCAGTTATTATTGCAACCTTTGTCATTAAAAAGACATTATTCCCACTTTCGACTTATTACATCATACCGAAAATTTAATTTTCGCCGAAAAAAAATATATTATCAATTACACGGTCCGTGTTCGATACCTGCATTTAAGTTACGAAAACCAGGCAGTAAATGGTATTTATTGTTTGTTGATGGCTACTCTTGAATAATCCGCTCATGGCATTTCACTAAAAGTATGAAAATACATTAACTCTCATGATTTCCTCTTGAAGCTGGTAGCGTCCTCCTCAATCCTACAAGTTTTTTGAAATTTTTGGAATCGAACAGTTTAGGAGTAAAAAAAACCGGAAGAAAAAGTTCCATTTGAATCAATTTCTGACACAAATGTTGACGCAGTTGCTAATAATGCTACCGTTTCGTTATTCTCTGGCAGGTATCTGGAGAGCAGCTGGTAATGAAATATAAATTTTTCGACAAATTTGAAAACAAATACACAAATTAACAAAATGAAGCAAATCACAACGACATTGTTGTTCACTGAAGGTTATGAGAAACATAATACTGTTTCGCATGAAAAACGTAGTCACCCTAAACAAACATGTCTCTTGGTAGAAGGAGAGACAGGTAAACCAATTAGTCATATGTAAACATTACCGGTTATTTCAACTTTATTGATATAACGACATGGGCGAAACGACAAACATTTATTAATAGGGCGGAAAAAACTTCGTACATCCTACCTAATAATAACTTGAGTACAATGAAGTATTTTTTTTTCAAGGGACGTGATCATCCAGTTTCCAAGTATTAAACTTATTTGGCCTAAGACAATAGATATCAAAAAAGACTGCTATGTATTGCACTTTCACCAATGATTGTGATCAATAAACAATTAATATAAACTGTTAAGTTGTGTCTGGAAATGAGGTTTCCCAAAATACCTGCCCAGACATTTACTTTTAATGGGAACTGTGTATGTTTTTCACGAAACATGTGAGGATTTATGTCACGCCAATACCTCACATTTTGAGTATTATAATTTCCATGAAGGAAGAAAGTACTTTCGTCACTAAAACAAATTGTCCTTACGTAGTCTGGCTGTTGGACAGTTTTAGTGGACATATTTTCACAGAATTGCAGCCTTCGGTCGGGGTCGTCATCTGAAAGTTGATGCACCATTTTCAATGTGTATGGGTGAAATTTGTTTTTTGTCAATACCCTGTGTACTGTACTATGACTGACTCCACAGGTAGACGCTACTTGGGCTGTGGAAGAAGAAGGGTTTACTACAATGTCTGCAACTATATCAATTTGTTTATAAATACCAATATTTGGTCGACCCGATCGTTTGTTATCATGAACACTACCTGTATGTTGAAACTTATGAAACAGCTCCCTCAAATAAGTCCTAGATATAGGGCGATCGGGGTATCTCTCATTAAAAATTCGTTCCGCCGCATGAAAATTATTTCCACTTTCACCAATAATTAAGATAGCTGTTACTTTGTCAGCTAGAGCACGTACCATTTTGTTTATGTAGATACCTAAACGTCTCGTTAAACAATAATTAAACTGAAAATTCAAGATATTATCGCATGTAAAAACGCCAATTAAAAAACTTAAACTTTTTTGACAATTAACCATAGGCGGACTTTTGAATCTTTATTAATTAAAAGGGAAACTCAAATTTCAGTGTTTATTTATTTTAACCATCAAAATCATCGTGAACCACAAAAAAATTAGTATGATTGAATAGGTATTCTAAATACCTTCCAAACGAGGTGTCACTTGCCATAAGGTCCCATTTAATATTATTGGTTTCAGATGCTTGGTGACGTCACCGATGCCTATTACGTCACCTGTTAGCACTTGTAGAAAAGCTTACAATAGTTCATTTTCACCCTCCAAATTTCATCAGTCTAAGTATCACCATCCAAAAGAAAAGAAGAGGGGGGGACTTTTGAGATGCACTGTATACATCAATGCCACAAGGCTGTTAAGTAGCATACAAGAGCTTACGTGCCTATGTATTAAGGGGGCTATGGAAAATACTCTTACAATAGCGATGGAGGTCCTGTTGAATCTACTACCTCTACACATTTTTATACAAGACCCCAGACCTGTGACGCACATACGACTTCAAAGTTAACAACACATAAATCAAACGGCCATGGAATCCTACTGCAGCGTGAACAAATCGACAATAAACATGACCACAAGAATCTTTAGAATGATGGAAAACTTCTCCAGGACAGTGATAGGTGGAACAGTTCAATAAATGACATTCGCCAAAATTACGGCAGACCTAATAAGCAAAGATGGAAAAGCTGTCAAAGCCGTAGTGGAGGCATTATAAGCTAAATAGGACCGCAAAGCTTCTGGGGTTGACAGATGCAACCATGTGTAGCATGTATCACCGAGGTGAAGAAACTGCATGATATAATCTTATGCCAGTGCTACTTCCTGGTGAATATGCGGTTCCTTGTATTTGGCGATAAGAAACCACCAGCAAGAAACTGCATGGAAGGTTCAATCTAGATGCTGATTAGCAACCTCACATTTTCGAGGGTTATGATTATTACTATAAACATGTAGTTATTTTTTGTATCATCAATCGTTTTCACAGTACACGCCAAATAATTACATTTATAGGAAAATTTCGAATGTTATGCTTGAAGCTACTCGGTACGAGCCTCTATAATAAACAAAACAAGTTCATGGGACGTGTCAGCTTTCAAAACATATTAACATATAAATTTACATACAGTAGTTTCGAAATAATCGTAAGAACATTGTCTTTCAACATCCTGTATCTTGAATACAGAATTTTACTCGGAGAAAGCCCCAGTAATTTTCCCGTGTTCTACTCACAGGGAGATGAAATCTGCTGTATAACTGATTTCAAGTTAAAAATACCCTATCATCCAGGATGTTGGATTTTACAAAAAATATCTTCCAGCTTTTGGGGACAAATATTCTATAATGATTTTGAAATATAGTCCAATGAGTATAAAAATGTTACGAAACTTTTTTTAATCTAACAATTTAGGTTATTATGAACCGAAGATTTACATCTGGACCAATCTATATTTTATCATACAATGGGGAGTTGAACCGATATTCGGCTTTTGGAATTTTATTGAAGTATTAGAGTAATGATCTGCAAAAATTAATTTGGAAAAGTTTCAAACCAAATATTTTATGAGAAAACTGAGAGCTAGAAATTCCTGAATATGTGCAACTTCCACTACAAATCGTCAGCTAAGTAAAGAGGAAGTTAGCAGCTTTCTGTTTAGATGTTTTTTGAGCTAATAGAGCTAAGGGGCCATAATAATTTGGAGAACGGTTACCACTGTCAAAAACAATTTACGACAATCTAGTTTTTTTTTTATTAGTCTTAACCCTTATTCTGTAGAATTACGAACAGACAACTCACCATAACTTATACATCCGTCTTAGATTATTTTTTTCACTAATTATCACAACCTATATCAACCCTTTTGTAGCTTTCTTCTCTTTTACATAATGTGCGTCACATCCTAAATATTCAAATTGTCGGAAACTTGAATTTCCAAATCGACATAAAAATCTAATGAGAATACAATTTTTTTAAATAATAGGTTTCCCATTATGCTTCTATCCCCCACAAAGTATCAACATAACAGAACTGTTTTGCAAGTTTTCGTCATTAAATTGACATAAATCACCGGTATTTTGGTTATTGAGCTCAAACTCATACATTACTCGAAAATTGTTACATTTGTGGACAGTAATATAAAAGTAGCAATTATTAATCATTGGAATTAGATACTTCCATTCAGCAAATCATATCAAATGAGCATTTATATTGAATTAGACGAATTTTAATGAGAACAACAATGCCATATGTCATATAAATGTAGGTTTATAATCATTGTTATAAATTGTTCATCCCAAAATAACTAACAGATGATAATTTCATTACAAAATTGATAAGTTGTGAATAATTGATATTAACGAGTTAATAAACTTTGAAATTAAATTTGTGTACAAGGGCATGATTGAAGTTTTTCCAACGGGTGTAGATCAATTCATTTGACCTTCAACAATAATATGGAATATTTAAAAACAGTATTATATTTTAGGGGAAATTGAGCTGCCGTATACATATACAGGCTGATCATTTTGAATGATACCAGCATTGCAGTTTTGGAAACCGTAAAAGTTACGAGATAGGTTAAATAAGAGTAAAGTTGCCAATAACCAATGTAATAGTACCAAAACATGTCTGAAATTTGTTTTATTTTTGAAAAATCACCTATGCTATATGACTTTTATTGAAGATGGAAGTCATAAATGGGCAGCTTTGTCTTTTTTTCCACCGCAAGTAAGGCTCTAAAATTGATTGAAAACTACTTTTTTTGCATCTTAATAAATTGTTTCACATTTTAAAGTACTGTACTTTTAAATATTCTGATTTATTGTATAGCAATCCTATTTCTTTCTTTAGTCCAAGATATTCTCCACCTTCTTCTTTTCTTTCTCTCTTCTTTTTCAGAAGCCATTTATTTTTATTAACTTTGAATAATTTCCTATTTAGTTTTTTTAATAAGAGAGTCAAAATAAAAATAAGGTAGAAATTCCTTGTATGTATTACTATCATCCGTTATCAGTTGATTAGGTAACTGAAACTTGAATTATGTTGATTGTCCATTTTCTATACGACACCTCTCACATTGCGACAAACATAGGAAGCGTGCTATTGTCAATCTTAAAAGTCTTTCAACTATATCACAGTATTAAATGACATACTTGGTTGAAATATGTAAGAAACCTACAGACCTGACAGGCGCTGCTCTGCCTCTCAGATCTATTACAGTTTCCTCTTCTAGTTGACAGAATCAGCACATGGCTTCGTCTGTCAAACCCATTAGCTTTGCTTGCCAGTTAATCTTACAGTGCCCTGTTAACATATACGCCTCTGACAGTTTTCCTATCTTTGTTTATTAGGTCTGCCGTAAGAGTGGGCGAATGTCGTCTAATGAACTATTTCGCCATCCATTCTAGAGATTTTTGTGCCATCCACTTCCCTGTGGCCATATTTATTGTCGACGTTGCGACGCCGCAGAAGGGTCCAATAAACGTTTGCCATATATTTCAGGTAGTACATTGGCCTCTCCGGAAATCGTTTGTCTCCTTGAGTCCAATTCCTTATAGTTAGATAATATGCTGGTTAAGGTCTCGTGCTTCATGCCACTAAGTCTGCAGCTGAGATTCTCTGTATACAGCCCTATTCCCTGCAGATGCTGTTTTATATACGCATTACGTCTTGAATCACCTGTTATAATTCCTAGCCAATTTCTACTGATATTTAGAATAGTTTTATGAGGGACTTACTGCGCATCTGCTATGGAGTGTTCCTCAACTGTAGTCTGAGTTGGCTTTGCACTCATTTTTCCAGTCGTCCTCGGACCACTTCCTTTGTGTTTCCGAGGACTGGTTCTGGTCCAGCATCAAATGTAACTGTAACTTCTCGCGAGTTCATCAGCTTGTTAATTCCCAGAAATATCGTTATATACTGGCACCCATAACACGAGACTCAAAAACAGAGGCAAGTGATAATACTCCCGACAGTTAAGAGAAATAAGAACAAATAAAGAAAGGTATAGCTAGGGACAAAAGAGAGTACGAAGAGCAGAAAAAAATAGCAAAGCGGATATGCTGAACAAAAAAGAGAAGGTTCGTGGAGAACAATATACAACGAATTGAAGAAAACTTTGTGAACAAGGAAAGGAAGAACTTTTATAAGGAAGTCAGAAAAAAATAAATGGAAAGCAGAACAGAGAACTGTATAGGTAACAAATGAAGATGAAACTGTAAAAAGATGGAAGGAGCACTTTAAAGATATATTAAACACAGAAAGTGAAAAAGAGCAATTGAGCGAAATTAGAGCTAGTACAGTACAAAACAACAAAAAAATGGTGCCACCAACTTCAGATGAGATATCCGAGATAATACAACAACAAAAAACGGCAAGTCACCAGAGAAAACCAAATAGAGTTAGAACTGAAGTAAGGCGAAGACTTATTGAAAAAAATCTAACAATAGATATTAGATAGCCAACATATGGGAACCAGAGACAATATCAGAAGCATAGGAAATTGCAATAGTAGTACAAATTTACAAAAAAGGAAAAAAGACGAATGTGAGAACTATAGATGGATTGCATTACGGATAGAGCTTTTAAAATTATGACAAAATGTATATAATTGAGGCAGAAGGAACGTGGAGAAAATCTGTTTGGAGATTACCAAGGTGGTTTCGGAGTAATAAGATCAGTGACATACCATATATTTACTCTGAAGCAAGCACATAGAATGGGATACGAATACGATATACCAATATACAATTTCTATTGACTTCGAAAAGGCATATGACACTGTTAATAGAAACCATCTGTACAAGATTATGAACAACCTCAACATCCCCAAAAAACTGATAAATCTCACTAAAATGAATTTAGAAAACACAAAATCGAAGATTAAAGTTAACCAAAAGTTATCAAACAGTTTTGAGACAAATGCTGGACTAAAACAAGGAGATGCTCTGTCCACTACGTTGTTCAATATAATTGTAGAATGGATAGTGCGAAGAAGTGGAATAAAAAGCTCGGGGACGTTGAAAACAAAAACCACACAAGCATTCAAAGCTTTCGTAGAGACTGCAGAGATAGCGAGCTTGTGAGTAAATGCAGAGAGGTCAAAGTTTTTGAAAATGATAACCCCGCTAATAAGAGAAACGAAGAGACATTTTTTAGTAGAATTGAACGGACAGAGATCAATGGTATTCGAACAAGTCCAAAGCTAGATCTATCTTGGTACAGTTTTCAAGGAGGATATAAACATAGAAAAAAGACTAACAAAAGGAAGTAAACAGGAAGGAGCCTCAAAGAAAGTATCTAGAAATACCAAGCTACACCACTATACAAAACAGTTATTATACTATACGGAAGAGAAACTTACTTTGTGGAATTTACTCATATTATTGTTATAAATGAAACTAACTCATTCTAATTGATTCGACTATTTAATGAAAGAATTATTAAAACTATGGGAGGATATTAATAATTATTTCGAAATTGACATAACATCGTCAGAGTGACAGAGGTTGCATTTGATGTGATGCCTACCTGATGTTTAATATTTTGGCTAGACCAAATAGTGACCTATCCTGTGATTGATATAGTTTTCCTTGGTTTCCTATATCATTGCACAGTTATACTGATCTTAAATGGGAAATAAGATATCCAGGATATCCCCATAGGTCTAATAATACCTAAGCTCAAATACTAGTAATATCATATCTACTTTTTTCTATTCATATATATTAAGACAATCACCAGATAGGTCACTATTTGGTATAGCCAAAATATTAAACATCAGGTTGGCATCACATCAAGTATAACTTCTGTCATTCTGACGATGATATGTCAATATCGAAATAATTATGTTATCGTTTCATAATTTTTCCATTAAATAGTGGAATAAATTGAAAACAGTCACTTTCATTCATGACATTGGAATAATGTATAGTTAAAATACTCCATAGACTAGCAAAAACGTGTCAACCATCGCTTTCTGTTTTATTTAAACATAAACGGCGTGGTGCTTCAATTAAGGGACGGCAGCAAAATTAATGCAAATTATGTTAACACCCTTGCTACATTACTCTCCGACAGAAAGCAATCAGTTGGATAATTTTTTTGCATAAATTTCACATTAAAATTGATACCATAAGCATAGCCGAAAAAAAAATAAAGTTTGTTTATGCCTATAGTGAACTGACGTTCTGGATTTCTGCTAAGGAAGACCGGTGTAAGCTGTGAATTTGAAATATGACCGAACAGGTCCTTACTTTGCTTAGAATTTAATAATAATTGAAATAGAGCTTAACCGATATTTTATTAATTTTTCAATACGGAAATACAAATCATAATTATGATAACAAAAATACAAATTCTCAATTGTATTTATTTACATAATATATCGCTTTCAAAATCTGGACTAATTTATTAGTTCTATATTATTTGCAATGTTTTTTATCATTTAGTAATAACTATCGACCACGGAGGTCATTAGCGTCGTTGAGGTTCAAAAAAAGACAGAAATTACGAAAAGTTTTACATGTAAATGGGATTTACAAATATATCCCTTAATTTTTACTTACTGATATCCTAGTAGTTTTTGTATTGCCAATCTCTGCGGCTTGTTTGGCATAAATGTCTAGCTCTTTGTTCCCATGTATTACTATGTGGAATGGTATCCAGAGGTTTTGTTGAGCTATGTGAAGTTTCTGTTCAATTTTGTTTGCAAATGGATAGTCTGGTTAAATGGCCTATATGATTTGTAGATGCATATATTAAGATTAAGGCTTGAAGTTCTGTAGGATAAATAGAGTGGTGCGAGCTTGAGCATATTGTTAAGTCGGACCTGTACTATTACAAAGTTATATTGCTGTAGTCTCCCTATCCATCTAGCAACTTGTCCTTCAGGCTTCTTGAATTTCATTAACCACTGTGAAGCGCTGTGGTCACTTCTTATAACAAAACTTCTACTATAAAGAAGAGTATGGAACTTTTCAAGGGCTTTGCTTATAGTCAAATTTCTTTTCTGTTGACGCAATGATTTTTCTCAGCCTTTCTCATGGTTTTACTGCAATCAATTTTTCTTCGCTCTATTGTTCTTGTGATAGCACGTCACCTATGCCTTGTTGTGAATGTTTCTTTCTGCCGTGGGTAGGCTAAAATCGGTGGTGTGGTTAATTGTTTCTTCAACTCTACTAAAGTACTTTGACAATCCGGCGTAAAGTCAAATTCAATGTTGTTCTCAGTTAGTCGATGAAGAGGTTTAGAAATTCGACCAAAGTCCTTGCCAAATTTTTGGTCCAAGAAAACTCGTTATTTCCTTTTTGTTCCTTGGTTTAGGCCTTTTTTAATAGCTACAATTTTCTCCGGATCGGTTTTAATTCCTCTTGCAGAAACGATATGTCCCAGATAATAGGCTTTCGTTTGAATCAGTGAATATTTCTTGTGATTCCGTTGTAAAATGGCATTCCTTAACCTGTCAAATACTTCTTTAGCATTTTTTAAATGCTCATTAAAAGTTTTCGACATGATAATTATATCATCAAGATATGCTAGACAGGTTTTCCACGTTTATCCTCTCAAAACCATCTCCATCAGTCGTTCAAATGTGGCCGGGGCATCACAGAATCCGAATGGGAGGACCTGGAACTGGTAGAGACCGCTGCCAGAAGAAAAAGCTATTTTTTCTCGATCATCAGGGTGTACTTCCACGTGGCACTCTTTAAGTCTAGGGTGGAAAACCACTAAGCACCTGATAGAGTATCTGGTGTATCGTCTATTCTTGGCAGTGGATAGCTATCTTTCACTTTATTCATATTTTTCTCTTTAAAATGTGTTAAGGTGACATACTACTTATCAAAGATAAATATTTATGAACATTTAATTGTGTTTTAATTGAACCCATTGATCCTTAAACCTTTTAGTGATAGGGAGAGACTACCATCTAGTAACCCTTGGTTCGCTACTGATTCAAATACTTATTTATTATGTCATAAGTCGATTCTAAAAAAGATAAACAATGTATTGATAATTGCCAAATGTTGCTGCTTAAATCCACCTTCATCGGGATAAATAGGTAGTACCGAAAGAACATTTTTTCAACCAACCTTAGCCGAAAGCTTTGTTGGAATAAATCCTAAAATAATTGAAAACATAGTTTTTATCTAATGATATATGGAAGTAACTTTTTCTAACAACATTCTATATATTCACTTGTTTTTTCACTTATTATTATAGAAATTAATTATTTTTTATTGGCTTATTAGGTTAATTGTTGATTTATAGCTTTTTTTAATGTTTATTACCCAATAATATTTTATTTCTTTACTCCCAAATATCAGTAACTATAAGACTAATTGGTTCTTTCATTTTTTATTAGTGATACAAAGAAATAAAATATACTATCTATTTTATGATTAATAAAAATGCATCCTCATATCGGTAATGGCTTCCACAGGGGATTTTAATGTTCTTTGGTTACAGATAGAATCTCCCTCGAAAGACAGCGAAGGATTGTAATATACACTCTGTTCCAGATAATAATTCTCACTAAAGGAATCTCGGGAATGGTATGGAATCCATAATTGCTCAAATGAAAATAAAAAAGCCATACACAATATACCTAAGTATATTTTATCTCCTCTTCTGGCGAATCTTTAATAAAACTATAGAATTACAGCCTATTATATTGGAGTGTAATTTAAAAAACATTAAAGTAGATAGTTTGAATTTCCAATTAATATAAAAACTCACTAACAATAAAAGTTACTGGTATTTATTTTTCAAATAACTGTAACAATAATATAATTTAAAAATAAAAATAAAAATAAAAATGAAAATGAAAATGAAAATAAAAATAAAAATAAAAATAAAAATAAAAATAAAAATGAAAATGAAAATGAAAATGAAAATGAAAATGAAAATGAAAATGAAAATGAAAATGAAAATGAAAATGAAAATGAAAATGAAAATGAAAATGAAAATGAAAATGAAAATGAAAATGAAAATGAAAATGAAAATGAAAATGAAAATGAAAATGAAAATGAAAATGAAAATGAAAATGAAAATGAAAATGAAAATGAAAATGAAAATGAAAATGAAAATGAAAATGAAAATGAAAATGAAAATGAAAATGAAAATGAAAATGAAAATGAAAATGAAAATGAAAATGAAAATGAAAATGAAAATGAAAATGAAAATGAAAATGAAAATGAAAATGAAAATGAAAATGAAAATGAAAATGAAAATGAAAATGAAAATGAAAATGAAAATGAAAATGAAAATGAAAATGAAAATGAAAATGAAAATGAAAATGAAAATGAAAATGAAAATGAAAATGAAAATGAAAATGAAAATGAAAATGAAAATGAAAATGAAAATGAAAATGAAAATGAAAATGAAAATGAAAATGAAAATGAAAATGAAAATGAAAATGAAAATGAAAATGAAAATGAAAATGAAAATGAAAATGAAAATGAAAATGAAAATGAAAATGAAAATGAAAATGAAAATGAAAATGAAAATGAAAATGAAAATGAAAATGAAAATGAAAATGAAAATGAAAATGAAAATGAAAATGAAAATGAAAATGAAAATGAAAATGAAAATGAAAATGAAAATGAAAATGAAAATGAAAATGAAAATGAAAATGAAAATGAAAATGAAAATGAAAATGAAAATGAAAATGAAAATGAAAATGAAAATGAAAATGAAAATGAAAATGAAAATGAAAATGAAAATGAAAATGAAAATGAAAATGAAAATGAAAATGAAAATGAAAATGAAAATGAAAATGAAAATGAAAATGAAAATGAAAATGAAAATGAAAATGAAAATGAAAATGAAAATGAAAATGAAAATGAAAATGAAAATGAAAATGAAAATGAAAATGAAAATGAAAATGAAAATGAAAATGAAAATGAAAATGAAAATGAAAATGAAAATGAAAATGAAAATGAAAATGAAAATGAAAATGAAAATGAAAATGAAAATGAAAATGAAAATGAAAATGAAAATGAAAATGAAAATGAAAATGAAAATGAAAATGAAAATGAAAATGAAAATGAAAATGAAAATGAAAATGAAAATGAAAATGAAAATGAAAATGAAAATGAAAATGAAAATGAAAATGAAAATGAAAATGAAAATGAAAATGAAAATGAAAATGAAAATGAAAATGAAAATGAAAATGAAAATGAAAATGAAAATGAAAATGAAAATGAAAATGAAAATGAAAATGAAAATGAAAATGAAAATGAAAATGAAAATGAAAATGAAAATGAAAATGAAAATGAAAATGAAAATGAAAATGAAAATGAAAATGAAAATGAAAATGAAAATGAAAATGAAAATGAAAATGAAAATGAAAATGAAAATGAAAATGAAAATGAAAATGAAAATGAAAATGAAAATGAAAATGAAAATGAAAATGAAAATGAAAATGAAAATGAAAATGAAAATGAAAATGAAAATGAAAATGAAAATGAAAATGAAAATGAAAATGAAAATGAAAATGAAAATGAAAATGAAAATGAAAATGAAAATGAAAATGAAAATGAAAATGAAAATGAAAATGAAAATGAAAATGAAAATGAAAATGAAAATGAAAATGAAAATGAAAATGAAAATGAAAATGAAAATGAAAATGAAAATGAAAATGAAAATGAAAATGAAAATGAAAATGAAAATGAAAATGAAAATGAAAATGAAAATGAAAATGAAAATGAAAATGAAAATGAAAATGAAAATGAAAATGAAAATGAAAATGAAAATGAAAATGAAAATGAAAATGAAAATGAAAATGAAAATGAAAATGAAAATGAAAATGAAAATGAAAATGAAAATGAAAATGAAAATGAAAATGAAAATGAAAATGAAAATGAAAATGAAAATGAAAATGAAAATGAAAATGAAAATGAAAATGAAAATGAAAATGAAAATGAAAATGAAAATGAAAATGAAAATGAAAATGAAAATGAAAATGAAAATGAAAATGAAAATGAAAATGAAAATGAAAATGAAAATGAAAATGAAAATGAAAATGAAAATGAAAATGAAAATGAAAATGAAAATGAAAATGAAAATGAAAATGAAAATGAAAATGAAAATGAAAATGAAAATGAAAATGAAAATGAAAATGAAAATGAAAATGAAAATGAAAATGAAAATGAAAATGAAAATGAAAATGAAAATGAAAATGAAAATGAAAATGAAAATGAAAATGAAGGGAACGGTGGTAGGTGCCTGAGAGGTGTGTACTGACCCAGCATTCGCCTATTGCTACGAGAAAACCTCTGAAAAAACTCATAGCAGGTCAGGCGGACCTGGGATTTGAACCCCGGTCCTTCCGAATGCAAGCCGAGAGCGTAACCACTCGACCACTTGCTCGGTGCGCACCAGCACGATCGTATATCTATATAATATGCCTCTCCTCGATCCCCGCTACCCTTCTACTCCGTTACTTTCCGACGCTCGGTTATTTTCGGCCGTATTCCCGAGCATTTTTGACCTACTTCGCAGCATTTGATCACAAATCCAAAAAAATATACGTTTTCTTGCTCTATATCGGTATGTTTCAAAACCATTTTTAAATTCAAAATTGGATTATCTATGAGGCATCCAGACCTACTGCATAATATTGCATTAAAAAATGTCAACGCTATAACTTGAAAAACGACGTAGATATCAATTTTTGAAAAAATGACTAATTTTCCAGTTTTTCGAAATTTCTTCACTCCTAATTATCCAATCACCTCGCTGAAAAATGCGTTGTATTCGCATTTTTATTATTTATCTCTATCTAGCTAGAAGCTTCCGTGTTATTAAAAAAAAACTGAAAATAGGACGTTTTTTTCATTTTAAATGTTCATAACAAATTCGTGAACAGCATTTGCGAATCGAAAATATATCAGGTTCGTATTACGTGATGTATTTTATATGACACAGTGCGTTTTCCACTAGGATTTTTGTCATAAAAATTTACCTATTGCTTAGCCTAGATATTCGATTGCCTAGAGCAAGACCAGAATACTTACCGTGTGTGAACTATTATCCCCTAGTATACTATTCAATGAAGAAAATAGAAGAACTCAATCTACCCTCACTTACCGTAGTACAGTATCCGCCAAAATAAACAGTACCGAAAATAAAAATAAAAATTAATTTTTAATTTCTGTAATGTAAGTGTTCAAAATGTTCACCATTTCGACGCAAACAAGCTTCATATCGATTTTGTATGTCAATAAACATATTTATAAAAAGTGGTTGATGTAACTGCCGAAAAATATTTTGTATTCTTTCCCGTAGTTCGGCAATATTTGCCGGCGGATTTTCTTTGTCCTTCATTATGCCCCAAATGTATGCGTCAGGTGGCGTCAGATCAGGTGAATGAGAAGGATATTCGAAGTCTGTTCCCCGAGAAATTATTCTATTTTCCGTATGAACGAAAATAATGCTCTACCAAAAACACTTTTTCTTCCGTTGTTAGAACCATTTTTAAATCAAATTTAACTGCAGCGTACTATTAATATATTAACTAATGACAATTAAGTCAAATATGACAAATCCATATTACATAAACAACTCCACAGCACTCTCTGTTTCGGTACTGTTTATTTTGGCGGATACCGTATGACGGTGACATGTATTGCGATAACAGTGATAGGTGTTGGTTAAGCGGCGACAAGTGTTGGTTAGGCGATCACATGTGTTGGTTACACTAGGACAGGTGTCGATGACACTATGTCTCAAGGCGTTTAAAAATATTTAAAAATAACAGGCAAATACTATCGATAGGTTTGAGTAGGGAAAATGTAACTATCGTTGATTAAATTACAAAACCATGACTGGCCCGTTGAATCTGCCACTGTCATTAAATGAGACTAAGAACATCAATCTTTATTTCGAATAATGAAATTGAGGTCAATCTCTTCAGTACCAAAATAGTGTTTCAAAGTCTAAATTTGTTTCAGTATGAGTGTTGGAATAACTATAGGTAGCTAGGAAGGCTCCAAAAATTATTTATACTTTGATTAACCATCCTTTGCCGTTACGTCATACATTGTCACACTTTATCTTGCTCGCATGAAATGGATGAGACGGAATTATGACGTCATTAACGTATTTCTTAACTAATGTCGACGTAAATTTTATTTGTTACTTTTGACAGTTCAGTTGTCATATTTTGATTTGTCTAGTATTTTTGGTCGTTTTCGACTTTTTTAATTAATTTTTCATTGTCAAAATGCCTTCCCGGTATAATGAGAAAGAGCAAAGTTTAATTTTAAAGTTGATGGATTACTTTTCAAGAGAAAGAGATGCTGGAATGGCGCTTTTACCGTTAAATGCAGTCTACAACGTAAGTATCTACCTATATTATGCAAAAGGTAAGAGTTTATTGATTTTATTTTATTAAATTTTATAGCGTGTTGCTGATGCTCTAGAAATATCTATTAGAACTGTTCAAAAACTAGTGACTAGTGGAATGGAAACAGATAAAGACTACAAAATCAAAGTTCATGCCGGACATGTTTCAGCTCGAGGATCAAAGATTTATATCATACATCAAGATGCAATAAGAACACGAGAGTATGCGATGTATTCTGCAGGTAGGTACATACTCAGATTTCTTTTGCAATTTTTAAACCTCAACTTATTTATTTTGGTTCAACAGGCAAACACGTCACAATTAGGTCCCTCCATAAAAAACTTGAAGATATTGACCGAGTTGAGATGTCCTTGAGCTCTTTGGCCGGTGCTTTGGCCAAACTGAAATTTAAGTGGAGGAAATGCTCAATATCAAATCGAAAATATCTAATGGAGCAATCTGCAGTTACGCAAAAAAGAATAAAATTTTTGGGGCAGTATACAAAAAATCAAAATGATCATTTTTCATTGAAACCAGTCGTCTTAGATAAAACCTGGATTATCAGTAAGGGAGCATTTAGAAAAAGCTGACAAGATGAAACTTTAAAAACTGTAAGAAAAAAAACTGGAGAAGGTGTTCGTTATATTGTCCTACATGTAGGTTCCGAGGATGGTTTTGTGGAAAATGCTAGTCTTGTTTTCAAGACAGGAAGTTAATCGGGCGATTATCATGATTCAATGAAGTGCATAAATTTTGAAATGTGGTTTACTGAACAATTATTACCAAACTTGCCTGAGCCTTAATTTATAATCATGGACAATGCATCGTATCATTGCGGTCTTGTCGAGAAAATACCAAATCAAACTTGGAAGAAGCAATCATTGGTGGAGTGGATAGGGGAAAAGCGAAATAGTTTCTCACAATGACAGAGACAATAATTACTATACAATTTTTAAAAATATGAGTATATAGATATTCTATCTAATTTTAAATAACCTTTGGGTTCACCCCAAAAATATAATCGTATAATACACTTTTAATATATATTATATAATTCGCCATTTAATCACGATTTTTTAAATTTAGTCAAAAATCATACCCAGGGACGTTAAACATCCTCAAGCTAGAAATTTGAAACAAATCAGTTAAAAAAAACGGAGATTTCAAGTTAAAACAAAACTAAATTATGTTAAAAGGTACGCAACGCATAAAGCAAAATACAATTTTTGGCATTACCAATTTATTCATACAAACACACCTTAAGATGCATCATTGAAAACAATTCTTAACATATGTCATTGATTATAATTTTGAGGTTAAGTGTAAAATAACATTCAACATATTAGACAAACGTAAAACAGCAGAATACGTCACCAATTATGTCGTAACGGCAAAGGATGGCAGAATTTTTGAAGATTCAGATGAAAATTCAGTTCCAGAAATATCGGTATCTACCATGAAGAAACTTAATTAAGCACTACCTATACATAAAGCAACCTATTGTATTTCAAAAAACGTTATTGAATTTGAATGCAGAAAAGCAGTTGTCAATATTTTATTAAAAAAAAAGAGGATTCGCTGGATATGAGGATTTGCCAACGTTGAGTATTTTATCCACTTTATTAAAAATTTCAGAAAGAGGAAACGTATGTAGAGAGTATCTATACGCTTAGTTTATGCATCCCTCTTTATAGTTGGGTTTCCGGAACAGCTTAAACTGTGCTGCTTCATATACCGAAAAACATTTTCACCGCCATGGATTAAGGTCGGTTTACACTGGTTGTTATCGTAGAATAGTGCTTCCTATACATTTAATACCGAATTAATTTTGATGTTGGGGTATACATGGAAATTTTTCTTTGTTTGCTTCTTAATACAGGAATCTTTCGAAATTGCATCAATTTCACGTTGAGATAAATGTTCCACAAGGCTCTGTGAAGAGTCATGAATAATTCTTTTTCATTCTGCTAATTTGTTGATTGGAATTCAGATGTTATATTATACGTATGGACAGAATATACATTGAAATTTCACCGAAATTGTCTGAACTTTCGATGAATGCTTGTACTATTGTTAAGTGCAGTTTAAAACCTTGCATTGATTATGCTACTGTAATCTGCTTGCTTATTCATTATGGCAAATGTGAGAATACTTTGTTTGGCAATAGATTAAGTGGAAAAAAGTCGTTAAAACAAATATATGGTGTGAGGTATTGGCCGTTACTGATGACATTTCTGGTGCGTGCTGAAATCAGATGCGTGAGATGTTATTACATCCTAATTTTTGGTTATTCTCTGTACGATTCGTATTTAATTTGAAATCAAGTTCAGTATTTCAGTATTCGTACTCATGTCACTTCATGTCACACTTTATAAAAAGGGAGGAAGATTATTTTGTTATACATTTTTTATTGACGTGAAATTCCAACATTAAAATAATTGGGTATGATATCAACATTAAGGCGCGTTAAGGCGGCGCGAATTCAATTCGCATCACTCCCGTGAGGAGATTTAGTGAATCTGATTCACGGTAAGTTGTGACTCAGTTCGAGGGACTTTGCCCGATTTCACCATTTAAAAATCACGAATTTAGTTCAAAAAATTATACTTTTTCAACCTTAATGCTATTTTACGATGAATATTTTCACGTTAAACTGTAAACGTTATTATCTTAAACTAAATGTAATAAAGTTTCACAAAAAAAACCGGAAGAAAATACCTACTTCAATTTTGCCAATTTTTAGAAATATTTTTAAGCATCATTATTTTCACTTGACACTTATAGGTTATAAAATTGCACACTAAAATCTTATGTCTAGGTGGCTGTATGTCATGCGCCAATCTACCTGAGTTAATCCTCTGGACTGAAGGGATAGGGATTAAAGCGAGGGTGAGTTGCGCCAAAATAACTTAATGGGGTTTTCCAGAATACTTAGGAAACATGTGTAAATATTTTTATTTGAATCCATTATAGGTAGATAGGGGATATATTTGGTAGGGATCTTTATCGAGACCAACATCCATGAACTCGGGACCTCGGTTTTACGTCCCATCTGAAAGACGGCATATCTACATTATACCACGTGCTCATTGGTATAACGCCTGCGAGCTATGATATGCTACTCACCCTAGTAGTCTGCAGGCTGCAGGCTGTACGGGCTCTACGATGGTGTTTCCCCAGTGGCCACCCATCCAAGTACTAACCTCGCTCGACTCTGCTTGGCTGTAGTTATCGCATCAGAGGCGTTCCTCTATGGCGCTGGATCGACGCCCCATTGAAACTATTGTTATGATTATTATTTGTAAAAGTTAGGTTATTCCTAATTATGCTAATTCGGTACTAAAAAATTCCATTAAAATTTCACTACAAATATTTGTGACTGTAAGTCCGGTTATAATTGGTTCGAGGAGTGCAAGGAAATATGTGAATCTTGGTATAATCCCTTCCCCTTCTCGAAAAAACATCAAATAATGTGTATAGAAATTCTAAATTTACCACAAATTTTGTAGTAAAAAGATCTATAATTTCCAAGCCATCACTAGTTACGGAAATGAGAATTGGCAACATAGTCCATTCGCCGCTCTTTTTACAATTTGTGATCATCTGATATCAAAAATAAAAAATAAATGGCGGATTTTCAGTACTTTTAATAGCGATTTTCTCTTTCAAAAGTGCATGATCCAAGAATTTTTTTCTTTTAAAATGTTCTATAACAATGGGGTTTTCTAATAAAAAAAAACATCGTTGCAAAATTCTAGGGTCGCGAACCTTACTGGAACCCAAACACGTTTAATAATAAAATTTCCGAAATAAGCAAAAAAGCGCTATCCTTAATAAAACCGTTCCTGAATCGTGCACTTCACTGAATCCCATTCCTAGTAGACAATAATATTTTTAGAATGTATGATCTGCTGTGAATGGACCTTGGAAATTTTACAACAAATTTTTTGCAGTCTTGAACTTCAAAATATTATTGAGTGTGTAGTTGTCGAATATTTCCGTTAGTGTCAGATAGGCACCAGAATTTAAAAAACTTCTTCTACTTGATAACGGTAGCTGGAACTCTACCTAAACGTTGAATTGAAAAATATGGAAAAGGTTGTGGTTTGATGTCCAAAAAAAATTAACAAAAAGAACAAACATTATATTATTTCAAAATTTCAATATAACAAAAAGATTTTGAAACAAACAAAATGGATTTGATTGAGTTATGATTCTCATTTTACAACACATTGCGAGCACTACGTTAGTCACCCATTAATAATAGTTTTATTTTCAATTTAAAGTCTCCTTACTGTGTATCCCATATCCTGCAGGTGAACTATGTATTTATATAGCTGATGAGCTAGCCAAAAAGAAGTGGACACTCTCCTCATAGGATCCGAACAGCTCTACGGGATCGGGCCAGATGTCTTTAGGGCGCAGATGGAAGGTAAAACGGAACATAATTCTGGAAATGAAATTCAGGACCAAACCGTTCCAAAATATATCTCGGGATCATCAATATCACTCGAAGATATCAAAGGTACTTGTTCAAACAAACGTTTAGACATAGTGCCTCCTTTCAAAAACACGCCCCTGCGTTTCGTGAAATTGGGTTTCCCGCGCCAACTAAACGGCATATCCCCTCTACTTCAAAAATATATCTAACCGGTCGACAAGCTGATCGATGAGCATTCCATAGAGAAATAATATATAATGAGAGTTGTCGTTGCTGTAGTGACCGTTGGCATCGCGTTGATCGCAGCGCACCAGGAAGGGGTGTCGGAACTAATTTTAACAGGCGGGATATTTAAATCTGGTAGTTTGGATTATGGGTAGGCAAATTTTACAATTTGTCTTAAAATTGTTTATTATATAATAATTTCATTACAAAAAATAAAATTTTATTTCATTTTTTGCAATGAAATAATTATAATTAACAAACAATTTTAAGACACATAATTCAGATAAATAAGAAAACAACACACATTTAAAATTTTTATTAACCTGCACATAACATAACAAAATTAACTAAAATATTTGTTTATTAAATTAGTACGATTATTCTATATACATTATCAACTTTCATCAACATTCTTATTGTATCCTTGGATTAAATTATCACAGATCACTTACAATTGTACATTAGTTAAATGCTTATTTTATAATCTATCCGTTAAAACTGTATAGCATTAATATTCTATCCTAACTAGAAAATTTGAATTGGTATCACAATATTTTCACTAAAATTACATTATATTTAAGAAAGCTAATCCAATATCACATCAAATTGCACATTATTTTAAAACCAAACAAAACAACAAATATTTTAATAAAAAGGAGTTAAAAACTAGATTTTCGATTTTCATGATCCATGAAGACAAGAACAGGTCTGAAACAAAAAAAAATTAAACGCAGTACATTTTTACAAAAAAAAGGAATTATTGTTGTTTGTTAGTCCTCTTACCATCAGTATAATATTTTTCAATTAATAAGGGAACGCAAACTTTTATGAGCTGAGAAAATACATATGATTTATGTTTTTGACAGGTGAACCAATCAAAATTAATATGACCTTTTGCAAAGAGTTCAGTTTTTTCAATAATATTCTCTACATGACCTAAAAGTGGTAAAATATAGTATACAATGTCATGCAGCATTGAAAGAAATTTAATGACTTCCCTTTGTACATAAATCAGTCGTGTTTTATCATCATTTTCTTTGAAGGAAGTGAAACTATGGTGAACACCTAAAATGTCTGTCTGCAAATTAGCCTTACTTTCTTCGCAATTAAAAGTTGTAATTTTTTTAACAACAAAACCAGAAACATAGCTTATTGCCTGAGTATCAAAATTTGAATCATTTAATTCTGAATCTAAAAATGGGAATTCAATATTTTCCAATTCATTAAATGTATTAGAATTTAATGGTTTTGGTTCATTATGAAAATTTAAAAAAGAATTTAAGTTATCTAATAAAGTACAGTCATCTGCTTCACAATTTGTGTTGTAGTTTCTGGAAGAAACTAAACTATTTAAAATTGACGTTTTTAAAGCCGATATAAATTGGTAACAATTTGGAGAGGTATTGGCTGCACCAAACTGCCGAATTGCCCCAAACATATTTTCAACTGGGTCCTGATTTAAAGAACGCGTTCTAATAAATTTGAATCCTAATTTCCAACATTCTCTTGTTAACAATTTGACTTCATTAATAGTAGTTAACCAAGATGTTTTGAAAGGCATTTTGGTTTTCATAGCCTTCCCATTTTTTGGTAAAAACTGCCAAGATTTTATTTTTGGCCACATAGTATTCCAAAAAAGCAGATGGTTCGACTTTTTTTAAACACACCGTCTAAGAGCCTTACCAGCATCGAAGGTTGGTTTCCTACCATTAAAACTGTCAAATAACTTATCAATGTCCTCAATAAATTCAGCGGTATAGATAGCCTTAGATGGTAATTTACCAGGAACAATTGAACTTTCAATGGTAGCAGACATAGTGTGGCTCATTATTTTTGCAACAACTGAAACTTTCATTTTAATTTTACTGTTTCTACGAAGATCAAAAAATGATTCTTTAATTTTGTGCAAAGCCTGAAATTTTTTTATTTTATCAATATAAAAAGCATTTTTAATATGTTGTAACTTTGCACATTTATGGTTATCAAAATAAATATCATAATTAAATAAAGCATTTCTTGTACATTTCAAAAGATGAGGAGGGTCATATAAAGTTATTATTTTCTTTTCATTGACAAAAAAATAAGGACCAGGTTTTTCAATTTTCCAATGTCTACTTAATTGTCTCAGAGCTGCTCGATTTGTATTCTATAGATCACAAACAGTTGCCATTACATTTAATCCTACATCTTGTAGTGCTGAAATTACCTCCACAATAATCAATTTCAAATCATCAGTTTTAACCTGATCCTTAGTAAAATAATAAGCCACTGGCTGCTTCCAAGCTTTATGCAATCCATTAATTACAAACACCAATGCATGATTGGCAGGTTGTAACTTTCTGCCTAAATTGCTACCAAGATCTACAAATCCTACAACTTTGTCGCTAGCCACATCCAAAGTCAATTGTTCTTTTAAAGCTATTTCATCAAATAACAAGACACAATTTTTATCTATTTGCTTCATTTTGACAACCCTTTCTTTAAGCCTATCAAAAATTCCTTTATTAACTCCAGTTTCAAATGGCACTGATCTTAGAAGTGACTGTAAAGTAGATTTACTGGGCAAAGCTATAAAATGTTTTAAAAAATTATATGCTCGTGGTCCCTTTTTATAAATGGCTAATGAAAGGGCCTTATCTGTTATTGACCAAGAAGGTTTATGTTTCTTACTGTTAGAAGTACTACTTTTAAAAAAATCCATGCCTGCTGGATCTAATTTTGAATTAAAATTTTGAAATAACTTTGATTCAGATAATTTATCAGCTTTTTTAATTTTGTTATTACTACTGATGAGTGCCTTTTTTAATTTACAAATTCTATTTCTCTGATCTTTATTGATGTAATACATTTTCTTCTTCTTGGGAGATAGATTACTGACTCTAGTTTCATTTATTTTGCTTAAAATTCTTAATTCCAAACATTGTTTTTTGGGTACATGTTCAAATTGACTATCATCAATATTAGAAAAACTAAGCTTTCTTTTTACATGCAATACGGTATTTTCAAAAGCTTGGGTATTACTATTAGGTTCAACTACATTTGGTGGTGTATGATGTAAGGGGTTGCAAAGGTAAAGCAAATTTAATAAGTCTTTTTCGTAATGAACTTGTGAATGCATTATCATCAAAATGATCTTCACACAACCTTTGATCTTTGGATGTATAAGGAAGTTCTAAGATTTTGTACAACTGGTCCCTTTGATTAATATCAGATGGAAATTTGAAAAATGTTTTATTCTCACACTCCAAATTGCGAAGTGGCCAAAAATATTTATTATTACAATTTTTTGCAATACAACTATGACCAATTATAGCTGGTGATGACATTTTAAAGGTTCACTTACTTTTATTTCCTTTATTAAAACTAAAACCCTAAATAAATTTAAAACTAAACTAATCCTAAATACTACTCACCCTTGCCTCACCATGAGTTAGCCATTTGCAATTATAATTTTTGACACTTTCACTTTGACAACCACAAGCCAGATTCACACCCACCAATGTATGATTTATTTTGTATATTTTCATTTTTAATGACTTAAAAGTTAATATACTAGGATATATTATAATATTTATCGACATTAAAGGCGATATGTTAAAGTGTAATGTAATTTATAATATTTTAAACTATTTTATTCTATTTTGCTTATGTAAAACAATCTTGTAGTTCGCGCGACGGTAGCGACTCGATGCGCGGGTCAGTTGAGCAGAAACCTTATGCCTTATACCGGCTATACTTCAATCCGTCTCTTTTTTTTTTGTCTATGGAGCATTCTTTTCCCTTGTACCGTAAGCATCGACCGATTTGCTAAAAGGCAAAGTATGGCCTTACCTTTCAATGTAGTTTTATACATATGTAGGTACATATTATAATAACAATAATCAACCAATTCGCGCCGGTAGTAATGTATAAAGGTGTAAGTAGATATCTAACCTCAAAAGTGTTTTGTTTCCACAATACTTCATTTACTATACTATAATAGTGCATATATCGCCATCGGCGTTGCCACATCGCTCTACCAATGTTTACCTCATGTTCTTAAAATATGTAGGATCATTGTTTCTTTACCACTCTTGTTTGTTGTGCAATTTTTCAAGTCCACATGTGTGCCCTCCAGGTGAGACATTGCTTATATACCTGTTTATTGATGCTTTGCCGAGTAGGACACGAACACGACATACTGTTTCTGGTTTTAGATACCTTCCCATCTCTTGGCAGATCCGCGTAATATAAGGTATAACTGGAATCGTGGATTTTTGTTTACCATTCCTATCCCCATTCAAGAGGATTATTCCAAATCCCTGACACTGTTAAACTAGAGTGGTCTTTCGAGAATGCTTTTGAACCGCTCCAAATTATTATAAGGAAGACCGCCCAAAGCTGACTACTTGAATACCTCTTTACTTATCGAGATAATGCGATACTCTCTCAGTCTGAGTCTCAGAAGAGACTTCTTCACCTGAGCAAACCGCAAGTAGGAGAGGGAGAAATCATCTCTATAAAACCCCTACAAATCTTGTACTTTAAATAAGGAACAGGATAAACTGAGAACAGAAGGGATAACAATATATCAGAGATACCGCACCCACCTTAATTTATTTATTCAATCTACAAGTAGCACAAACCAAAGAATGATATTGCAGAATCAGCGAGTAAATATTGGACAGATATTTTCGATGATGTACAATCGCCAAACGTTGAAACGATACATTTAAAATGTTTTATGCTGTGATATTCAACTATAGACGTAACAGTTGCGTGGTATAATTTATTCTGGCTAAATCAAAGTGAGGAAGGGACAAGTTTCCTATATTTTCACTTGTGTATCAATATAAGATTTATCGTGATGTTGTATAATTGATCACTGCAAATTATTCCAAATATTTTCTTCTCCAGCTCGTGTCTTTCGCCCAAGATATTATTTGTTTCGAAAATTCCACGGTAAATGAAATTAATCATTTTTTTATAGTACTCAATCATCCCTTTTAGAAAATGGTAAACTATTTTTTTCACCCTAACTTCGGCATGATAACTTTTTCTAGCGCGGCATTTCGTTTGATGTCATGCAGGTGTTCAAATGAACAGCAGCACCTGCAACATCCGATGTTTTCGGTTCCATCAAACTGCGAATAGTGACGCGAATAGTGAAGAGTTCCAAATCAGCCAACCAATATCTTGGTTTCCTCCTTCTTTGTACAAAACTTTGGCGTTTTTCTATTAGAAAAAAAAAATAATATTTCTGGCTAGCTAGTAAGAGCAGGTGCTTGATGAGAATGGGAAACGGTAATTACCGGTAAGTCTCCAGTTTCAATTGTGGAAGACTTTTCTCTTTTCCAATCAATATTAGGTTTGTTCCAACTGACATTTATAAACCGTACTGGAATCGTCTCGAGTACTGTGCAATGCGCAAACTCGAATTTGGGTTGGACACATCAACTTTATCACCCCTTCCAAAAGGTACGGTTTGTATACCGTCCCAAGCAGTCCCAAGAACGATACTTTAATCAGTTGGAACGTGAAAGAAATACAGCACTTGCAAGAACGATACCAAAAACGGTTCTAACGCCAGCTGGAACAAAGCTATTGTGATTTCAAAATGTCTCTTCTGTTTGAGGAATTTACTGCATGTAATAAAAATTAGGAAATCTTAAGATAGGTTTTAATAAACAAAATTGAACTTGACGACTAAAAATAAGCATTACAAAAATATCCATAGTAACAATTTAAGACTAAATGAAAGTAAACTAACTATTCACTACATTCTTATTGCCTGAGTTAAGGAATGTAATTCTCCAGGAATGCGGGAGGTCTTTTTGCTCTAGTAGGTCTAGTGTTATCGTAATCCTGCATGGGAAGTATAGTATCCTCTTCCGTCACTTGATGGTCAACTAAACTACTAGGGGATGTTACACCATCGTCAACACTAGTCACTGAATCTTGAATAACAGTGGACCTTTCTGTTGAGTTGTTCATTCTCAGCAATTGTTTAAGATCTTGAGCGGTCGGAGGAGAATCTTCTTCTGAAACTTGAGTGTCATAACCTTCAACTACACGCGCCCCAAAATGTATCTCAAGTAAACGTGTGGTGTATTTTATGCACCATTCATTGAAACATTATTTTATCCCAAAAAAGGGTCCTTCATATACTACAATTACTAAGCGCAATCTTCTTGTTCTCCTGGACACGGAGAAAGCACTGCACATTTCATCCACTGCATCTATGCCACCTTTATTTGCGTTGTAGTCTAGAATAATATCTGACTTATTAGTTACGGCATCTATGGAACCATCATCGTGCATGGTAGAAATAAAAAATAACGTCTTTCTTCTTTTTAGGGACATAAGACACTACTGTGACATCCTTTTGGAAACCAAATACTGACGGACCTTCTGGTCTTGTTTTGCTAGGTATGAAATCAGCTGGCAACTCTCTTTTATTTTTATTCATTGTACCGAATAAGGTAACTTTATCTTTCAAAAGAACTTTTGCCAACGGGTAGATGGTATACCAGTTATGGCATGTTAAATTTCATGTCAGATATGATGGTAGGCACTACGATGAAGGGTTAGACGATAGATGGGGCCGCTATCGAATTTTTTAGGAAAATGATATGGATTCAAGTGAATCTGGTGCATTTTATACACCGGCGCGTGTAGTTAAAGGATAATCGTGAACAAAAATATCCATAGTAACAATTTAATACTAAGTGAAAGTGAACTAACTATACTACGCTGCAGTTCTTCGTCCACTCCTACTACAGTTCTTTCTTTTACGCTTACTCATAGCCTCTCGTCACCATCACGATAGTGTAATCTATTTGAGAAAAAAATAATAAATAAGCCGGCACCCAAACTATCTATTCCATTCGACGAGATTGTAGAGAAGCGTCCTGATTAAGGTAAGAATCCTACCCAGGGATATCTTGTTGCATGTGTGATGTTGCTTGTGGATGTCTTGTGCATCACTTTCTGGAATTACCTCTATCGAGCTGGTCTCTGGCAATTATCTTTATCTGCAGCGAACAACGTGTTTGTTCTTCAAGTTATCGTTACCTATTTTACCTATAATTTTCAATTATCAGCACAGATAAAATTATTCTAAACAAGATCCAACTTTATTGCTTATTATAGATTGAGAATTAAACACTATAAATAACTACTGGAAAGCATAAATAGAAACCTATCGTGAGCCTCGCTCATAGTTTTTAACGTCTTGACATGTATAAATGAATTTCCTTTCCACTTCATTCAAAAAATATCGAAGGGGCTTATTATTCCGACCAAAGTATTGTTAAATATCTTTACGTGGAAATTAATTAAAGATTCAATTCCAATTTCAACGATGGATGAATGTCGTTTTCTGTTCCAGTGACCTCATATTTGAGAAATTACCAAAGTTTTCTTTCACGAATTCATGTCGGTGATAAATTCAAGACAGTATATTAGATTCTTTCCTTTTTTGGGGAAAATCCAGTAGGAGCATAGCGGGAAAAGAAAAGAAGCGGAAGAAGAACGTTGCTTCGGTCGAGAAACTAATTGGTGTATTAATTTAAATTGTATTTTCCGAGTTTTAACATTACATTTGTCTTCGTGGAAGACAAAATAAGAGACAGTGTGTAAGAATAGTGCAGTCAAATTTTTGGATAATTTCATCTTTGCAATGTTTGCAACATAAAACCGAAAAAACATTTTGATTTTTAATTTGATTGTTGATTTTTTTTCAATAAACCATAAATCCTACGTTTAAAGTTACTTTTTTTTGGAGGTTACCTCCTTAAGAAACGATTTTCATATTTAGCCCGCGGTATGAAAATTTTATGAGGAGTAAAATCGAGTGTTAACTAAAAGTGGGGCGTTACGTTTCTCTGCGCACCTTTCACTTCGAGATTATGTATGTCGAGATTAATTCGAAATTTTGCAAACTTGTCAAACACCGATTACAATAATTTTAATTGAATAAACAATAATTATTATTAATTCCTTTAATTATGTGATAAAACGTCACTTTTTTAGTTTTGACATACATCATGGTCTAGATACAACAGCTTGGTTGATAAATTACATCTTAGCCGAGTAGTATAGAGGTTTGGCTGCGAAAGCTATGGATTGTAGGTATAGGGTTCGAATGATACGGTGATAATTTTTTTTATTTTTATTTTATTTGTTATATTGTGACATTTGTATATGAATAACCTTCAACATAGTTCCTATTAATCCGTGTTATGTGACCAATTGATTATCCACAACTATAATTCACTAGAAAAATTAATAAATAGTTTGAAAAAAAAGAAGTGAAAAATAAAAAACGGGCTTTATAGGAAGAGTAAACTCCAGTCGTGCGACGGAGCTGACATACTGAGATTTTTTTTAAGAAGTGACTACCTAGATAAGTATATAGATTAACATTTTTAGTTTCAACTGTCCCCACAAACACCTTCCCAGTTACTCTTAAACCAGTAGGTACTATAATATAAATAAATTCTAAGGTATTATCATTGTATAAGTAGACTACTTAAACTATGGTATTATTGATTACATTTCACTTTTTTTTCGAATACATAGTCTCACATGATATGGAGGGTAGACTTGGAGAGCATCAACTCTGTATATTAAAAATGTGAATCCAAAAATGTTAAATAGGTGGCGCTACTGTAGAGCAGATGGGTGAATTGCAAAGAAATTTCCAAAAGTGTTAACACATTAGATTACAGAAGTGAACAAGTGTTCATTTATTGACCAAATTATAAAACTGAAAAAATTTGTTACTTAAATATATATTTTATAAGAAAATCTGGGAAAAGGCAAAAACTGGGGTGTATTATGTTCTTTAAAAAATTTTCGAAACCATTTTTTTCCATTCAATTGTTTTAAAAATGTTATATAAACTAACACGGTTAATAGTAGAGGTTATGTTATGTTAAGTTGTCTCGTTGCACTTCACTCTCTCAACAACTACTAAATTAATTTTATACTCTGAACTATCTCCATTTTGCTGGATTTTTGAACTGTTATTTACGGCAAACCACTCAAAGCTATTTCAAAACGGCTCCTATACAAGTCTGCTCTCCTTGAGTCTACCCTCCAAAGTTTCACAGTTACAATAATATAACTTCTGTATGGAAAGTCAAGCATCTGTCACCGATGAGAAATAAGTGAATTGGTACCATAGATATTCCCAATAATCTGCCATCTACAGTCTATTATTGCTTAGAGTGAATGTTTTTCCGGAAAACTCATGCCAATTCTTACGTTTGACGACTTATGGATAAGATCATATCGATTCAATTTCATTACGGTTCACGTCGATGAACAGAACCTCTCCGCTTTAACTAGTTGAAGTAATTGTCGGGAATTGAAGACAGGCAGTAACTTTAGTGGACTGTATAATTGATGGGGAGGTGGTTGTTGTTGTCTAACTATAAACTACCCTGTCTCCACTAACCACGAAAGGGTAAACTAACTACTACGATGTCAATAAATAGCCAGTTTATTTCAATTGATCTTTAATGAAACGCAACTTCAAAAGATCTTAACAATTACCAAAAAAGAAACATGTGAAAATGTCACAACTTATAAGAACAAATGTAACCGAAAACTTATGAAAGAGCACTGCACTTTACAGGAGTAAATACATGAACAAAATACATCAATAAATTATGTTGGGCACTTTTGAATAGAGAGAATAGACAATTAATAACTTTGTAATGGAATTAACTGTAATTAGAGAGAGAAAGATATACCGGCTTTTTATACAAAGAACACGGCGCTATCAAAACGTGTTGGGTACTATTTGTACTAGTTACCAAATTAATTAACATAAACACAAAATACCTTGAAGTCCCAACAACTCAAACTTCACACACCGAACTAGCTTCTGACATGTAGTTTAGTTTTATCTACCGTGAGCAGACATACACAGCAGAAGTGCTTTGGGAGAAGGAATGAAAGCTACTGAGTCGAAAAGGGAACGTGAGCGCTGAGATTCGCTGCTGGTATATGGAGAAGGCACCGAGTGTTCAGGTGTATGTTAGGTGTATGTTAGGGTGTCTCAAATTGATATTACACACAGTTGGAATTAAATCGCACAAATTCCAACAGTAATTAATTTTTCTATTCCTAGACAGGCCCTTGTGCTGCGGTCAATCTGATCATAAATAGTTCTTTTTTTCAGATTCAAAAGAATTACAGTCGGGTCCCCGGGCCTATGAACTGGGACTGATACCCTTCCCTGGCAAGCTGATCCAGTACTTCGTTACCCAGAATTCCGGTGTGAACTAACATCCATACCAGGATAACCTTAATGATTGTTGGATCAGGAGTAGTCCGTGACCGTCACCTCTCTCTACAATTCTAATTTTGTACGGGGTCTGAATCCTTCTTTGGCTTCCTGTTCTACCCATGCTAATTTTAATCTCTCAACTCTTATGTCTTGTGTCATTTTCTCAATATGACTCAACCATCTGTCCATCTGTGCACTTATGTTTGTTATGTCCTCTTTCGCCGTTCGTTTTCCTCTAAATGTTTTTCTCAACAGTCTTCTCTTACAACTTTTCTGTTCATTGCCCACGTTTTAAAGCCATATGTTACTGATAATCTCATCATTGTATAGTATATTCTGACCTGATAAATTTAAGAAAATAATGCAGCAATCTAGATTGGTTGTTCTAGTGCACTGTCAACACACAACTTTCAGGAACTGTAGACAATATTTAACCGAATTTTCATATAATACGTCCTAGTAAGCTGCAACCAAACCGTAAACGAGTATATTGTGAGAGGGCAGCTCGCGATAACATGTAGATGCATTATTTTGGTATTGGGTTATGAGTTTAATGAAGTGAAAATTTCAAGCAAACTAAAAAACAAAATAAGAAACGTCGGTTTACAGATATAAATTTGTCAACGAAAACCAGAAAGAACTATTTGGATGAGATGAAGTGCAAAAAAAATCAATGAAATTGCATCAATATTGGTTTTTCCATGCATAATGAAGATGTGTCCACAAATCTTTCACAATTACATCCAAATAATCTGTAACAAAACCGATATCAGTCATTTTCTGTATACATTATTTCATATTAATCTTCATTCGAATGCTTTTTTGTCCTCGATTTCCACGTGAAACTCCAGAAATTACAATTTGTAGTGTGATTTTAACTACCCAAAGTCATCTCTAATAATGGAACTTGAAAATATTTGCTTAAGGTCAACTTACAAGAGACTCTTGAGATTGCGGATCGAATAGACCCACTCACCCTAAGCCTAACTAAGCAGCCTATGATCAGTTTATTACATCAATCACCCTTGTACTTTGTATGGAATACTATTAGGTAAAAGCGTTATATGAAATGCTCAAGACGCTATACAGTTCCGCTACATGGTATTAACGCTGAAAGGGCTAAGGTGATAATTACTTGATCATATTAATTATGTTTTGAATTAGACTTTTTCTGGTAATAGGCATATATAGGACATGAAAATATATTACTCTAAAATTATAAATTAACAATATCACCAAATATTTAATCCTTGGTATCTAAATGATTTATTTCTACGGAAAGGGTCGTTATCTCGCACTATATCCCGAGATAAAATAGGAGTCGGTGTGCAGAAAGCCAAACATAAAATGGTACAAGACTCGGATTCACTTCGTTAATTTATAGTGTACTTTTAAGGTCTATCGGGGAGTTAAAACTTGTATAATTGGTTGCACTGGTTCGGAAACAGATTGCCGAGGAGCCATGGATGGGGAAACTCGCCCACAAAGCTTTTGTGCATAGGCTTTTCTGAAAAACAGGAACGTAGTTAAGGGGCATACATGTACGCCTTCTGCCGTATCTATTTGAATATTTCCACCTTCATGACAAACTATCATTTTGCGTATATTCAAAAATCTCAATAATTAAAATCAAAATTGTCTATCACATAAGAGGAAATTATCAGGAATTTCCCAATTAATTCTATTGGATTTCTTAAATTTATTATCTTAATTAAAATTGACAACTAGAAAAAACAGAATTTCATAACTTAATTATTACTTGTAATAGAGTAATTTTTATACATATTATGTGCAGCTTTATGATGGAGAACAATTTGATCATGCAGGTACATAGAGTAACCTTACATCTTAGGATTTTGAAGATGTACCCATCTACAGACCGCTTGAAGTTTGGGTTGAAAAGTTCTCTTTTCTGATATCGGATTTCTGAAGATACATAAACCGTTTTCAAAATATGGTGTGATAATTGGTACTTGCCACAGCATTTCCCCACTAACAGCCCGTTAAGACGAACACCGTTTTGACGAAGATCGAATACGGGTTACGTTGTACGACCTTGTCGTCTGAATATGTGCACATAAGAAACTATAAGCCACTAAACCCTTCGGCATTTTTGTTGTTTCAATTAAAATGGCGAACCGGTGTTCGTCTGAACAGGCTGTAACATACTTGGATTGCACGGGTTGACAACTTGACTTTGCTTTAAAATGGTTCGTGTGGTCATAAGCATAGCATTCTTGTAATCGGTTTTAGTCTTCTTCATCCAGCTTGGTTTTGGTCTTGCTTAGGCATTTTCTAAAGGACATAAGTAATAGGCTAAATGAGTAAGGACAAGACCGAGAAAAAGGCTGTATATGCATGACCAAGAATTCGAAACTAAGACCGATTTTGCTTATCACTAGTTTTGTCCAACATCTATTTGCGAAGCCTCCCGAGAGATTCTATCTGTTGTAAAATATTGATCGTTGGTAGGTACCCTCTTGCTGTATTGGATAATATTATAGTCTACCAAGTCAGTCGCTTTAGTGTCCCTTCAGACGGGCAGTCACCGAGTAGCACCACTTTGTGACGTGTGAGCAGCTGTTATTCAATTTTGTGTTGAAATGAGGGTAATGTCCAGACAAGCGAAGTTCCGACGACGAAGTGGCGAAACTCACACGCTGAAACCGTCCACACAGGCTACTTTTCTCGGCGACTTCTACAAACATTGACAGAAAACATTTTATTTTATCGGGTTTCAGTATTAAGCAATACGGCATTTGATGCAGATTGCAATTTGGAAGAGCAGTTCGAAAGATTTCAGGCTTTCTTCGGTTGGTGTACTCACTCCCATATTTCCCATTATTTCGCCTTAAATAAATCTGGAAAGTTGATCAAACGTAGTCAATATCTAGCGCTGGTAGTCGGATGTTTCTCATGGTGCATAAGAACGTTTCGTTTCGTCAGTGTTTGGCAAACAAAATTATATCGATTGAAAGTGGTAAATACATTTGAAGATATGGATCAATTTTCTAGGGAAAATAAGTGCTGCCTGGTTTGTAAAATTCTATTTGAACTCAGATGGATTAAAAAATGGAAAAACTACAATCTTCATAACAAATGGAAGACCTAGACAGTCAATGGAGTGATAAGGACTAGATTTGCAAAGGTCGCTATTTCATAAGTACCATACTAATCTAGTGTAGATACTCTCAAGTATCTTGAGGTGAAGAATATAACGATAGAAAGAAAAAGATTTATTTTACAATGTGTCCTATGCTGTACAACGGTAGATGATTGTAATCAAAAATGATGTCTAGTTTGAAACATACAAGGTAGTAATGAGATCTAAGATGTCTCTTTGCTATATAGATAATAGAGTGAATGAGAAACTGAAATTTGGGTTCATTTGCATGAAAGTTTGTCCACTGCACATAGTATTGTCTCATTTGAATAACTTGTAGCGAAACAAATATTCTAGATAGAAAAACAGCTAATATGAAATGTGGTAGTACAGAATGTAACTGACAAAATAAAATACAAATCATTCCATTATATGATTTACAATTTTCTAAACACAAGAATTGCTTATTGTCACTCTTTTCTCACTAGTTTTAGAAGTAGATTTTTTCCAGTGAACTTTGAACTACAAACATGCCATCAATCAATCGGAATGAATCAATAAAACGAGTTGTGATGATGAAGGATTCAGTCTCTATCTATATTTTGACACAATGTTGTCGTTTGTTTAACAACTTAATATGGTAACGAGTAGGGGTTATCGGATGCTATTAATTTTATTTCGTAATCCTGAAGATTTTTCAGTTGAGTACCTCACTGTAGTAGGCTCTTTTTTTCAAAATGCTTGTATACTATTATGGTCCCCATATTACAGGGTCCATATATTTTCTTAAAAGTTCAACATAAGTATAGAGTTAGTAGTAACAAATATGTTCATTGCATTAATTTTATGTATTTGTCTTAGTTCAGTTTAGGTTTTATCATAATTTTTTACATTGTGTCAACTATTTTGGATTGTTTGCTTCATATTTTAAATGTATTGAGATGAGGGGGCGATACTATTTATCAACAATAAATAAATGAATAAACAAATTTCTGAACTTTCTTCAATCAACTTAATATTCAAAATAATATATATTTCGCCGCTACTGCTTACGGAAAAAGGGTTATTTCGACATCGGCATCGAGTAGCAAAGATGCTAACTTGTATTTTCGGTCTTTGTGAGGATTAACGATCTCATCTTTTCATTATCCATCTTTGACAGAGCAGCTGATGAGGAATTTGTTGGAGCAGAAGTTTTAATTGTAGGAAAAGGATTTAACAGTAACCGCGAATGGTGACGTTTATTTGAATAGAAATACTGCGAATATATGTCTAAAAGTAAAGTGCCCTTTGAAAGCCACAGTCCAATTAAAATGATGAAATCGAATCCACATTGAAGTTTCAAGACATTTTTATACCGATAGTTGCCTCCGTTGGACATGTTTGCATTGAGCAGCTTTTAAAGTTGGCTTATTGAAAAAAAATCGTGAACAACGCTTAACAACCAATAATCTGTAACTAGTTTCCAAATAGCTGAAAAATATCAACAATACTCATAGTTCCAAGGTAGTCCCATTTGAATTTAATGGGTAGCTAGTTCTGATCAGATTTGTGTATTAAATGCATTAAATGATCTAAAAATTCTGGAGAATATTTGTTTATTGAATTGTATGTCAGGAAAAACAAAATTAATACCAATAACTTGATTGATACAAGGTGTTCGGCTTCTAGTTATCAAAATATATTCCCAATTTTTGAAGTGAAACTTTTATTACATCGCCTCAACATTTTTTGTCCATCTATCGCATATCGCGTTCACAGAACTAAAGAACAGAGAAGGGAATTGTCAATACATCCGTGCTTACAGTAGAACAAATTGACCTTTACCCTGACGTCATACCTACAAATCTCGCGAAATGAATCAATGAGTCAAAAATGGCTACTGTTACTTTGTCGTGTGCGTTGTATTTTCACTGTTTCTTTATGTTGTCAGGAGAAAAAGATGAGGCATACAAAAAGTCTGTGTTTACTACTGTTCATTGTTAGTGACGTCAGGGTAAAGGTCAATTTGTTCTACTATATGTGAGTGTTTGCTACAAGGATGCCGCTATGTTGTCATACTAAGCATGTGACGCACCTGCGCAGTGTCGATTGTCATTTGACAGTTTTGAGAGTTTTTAAGTTATTAACAGTTTCCGTTTATTAATTGGTAGTTTGAAGTGTGTGTTTTGAAGCTCTAAATATGTCCTATAAATGCTTTATTTGGTCTTGCAACAGCAGAGGAGAAATACCAGATATTCACTACTTTCGGTAAGTGATGTTGAAATATCCAGAACCGTCTTGTCGATTTTCGAAAATTACAGTTATGAGTTGTTATGGGATATATTTTATAATTTAGTTTTTAGTTTCGGATCCAGACTCGATGAATGGCTAGCAGCCATGGGGATGTCTGATGTAGGTGCGTGCTAATGCCAGGAGTGTTCTTTGTTCCAGACATTTTGATGCTTCTGATATCAAGGTTTCAGTAACAACTGGAGGTCGGACAGTGTTGAAGAAAGATATATGCTTTACCTAAGTATTTTCTATTGAAAAGAAAACGCCAAACAGACATTTTTGTTGATTTCCCAAGCAAGAAGTGTTCCAGGTTAGTAGTTTTATTTTTAATTAGTTATTCCCTTCCTGAGAGCCTTTACTTCATAATTATTCTCAGATTTGATTAACATAAAATAAAAACCATAAGAATATAACATTTATTTATCAGAACAATTAATTACTAAAAAAATTTACTGGTTACTTTTCCCAATTATTTAATAAATATCTACCTACTACAAGTAATACTCCAGATATAGAGCCCCAGGGTGCGATAGTTAATAACTCTAGTAGAGAAAATACATTGGAAATACTATCCGAGTAAGTATTCTACCAACCTATTCAGTCTTTTGCTCATAAAACTGCATTGATTTTAACTAGTTTTAAAACGGATTTGAAGAATTAGCAGTATTAAGGTAAAAATATAACATTTTTTGATTATAGATCCCTCACTTCTACAGACAGTGCAGGACTGAAACATTCTCCCAAGCGGGCAAGGAGGTGAATCAAGAAAATGCATACATATTGGTATGTATAAGCATTTGGATTTTCTTGTTCTTCAACTAAACTTTTCAATATATTTTAGCAAAACTTGGAAAGTAACTGAACAGCTGGAAATCCATAAATTTAAATACAGTGTTCTCAGACAAAAATATATAGTAGAAAGGCAGAAAAATAAAAGGTTGAAAAAAAAGTCAATCATCTCAGAGATATTGTCAAGATTATAAAGAAAAAATATTTGTTGAGTGACGATGTTTGTTCTGTTTTGAAGAAATCCTTCTCTGGGGTGCCTTTTGCTTTGATGAAGAGAGTGTTGATGAATTCCGAAAGAGGAAAAGTGGGAAGACAGTAATTTGATGAAGTTAATAGAAGTTTTGCAATGACATTGCAATTTTATTCAACTAAAGCTTATGATTATGTCAGGAGGATTTTCAACTTAGCTCTACCATCTCCGAGAATAATTCGCTCCTGGTTTTCTAATATTTCATGTGGTCCAGGATTGTCTCAGCCTGCATTCAGCCTGCATTTGAATCTCTCAAAGTAAAAGTATCACAAAATGAACGTAAAGGATATTCAACAGTAATCTAGTGTTAGATGAAATGTCCATTAAAAGACATATAGATTTTTCTGACGAAAAATCTTGGGGCTATGTTGATTGTGGAACAACTTTAAGAGAAGATAATAGTATGGATTATTTTTCTGAGGCTTTGGTTCTGATGATAGTTGCTCTGAATGCAGAATGGAAAATGCCAGTAGCATATTTTTTTATAAAGTCTTTGAATGCACAAGAGAAAGCTAATATTGTTCATGAAGCTTTAATGAAATTACATGAATGTGGTATAGTGATTATATCCTTAACATGCGATGGTCCAAGGGTGAATTTCAAAATTATGAGTAAACTTGGTGCACAAATTAAAGATCCAGATAACATTGTACCATATTTTTTGCATCCTGCAGATGGTTCAAAAGTTTTTGTAATTTTTGATGCCTGTCACATGGTCAAGATAATTAGAAATAATTTGGCAAATTTGATGAAATTTGTGGACCCAGAAGGTGGAATTGTTGATTTCAACTATTGAGCATATCGATCCTTTTCAATCACCAGTTAGTGATTTGGATAACGGACCATATACTTTGTAGATACTCACTGTTTCTGTTGATTTCATTGTATAAATTGAATAGTAAAAGTTAAATAAAATGAAAGATACTTTTTACTTCAGGATTTCATAGGATTACTTCAATTTAATTTGGCACAATGTGTTATTTGTGAGTTCTTTTGAATCCTTTATTATTAAAGAAGAGTTATTAATTTATTATACTTTTTTGGTACAATTTTATTTCTCAAGATTTTCAAAGGTTGTGAAGATTAAGCATTTACATAAAATGTGGGTAGTTTTATATAAATTATTTAGAGGATTATCGAGTTATGAAATAATCATTGAAATGAAATATTGCATTTTATTAAAATCAACACTTATGAAAAATTTACAATTATTAAAATAGATAAATCACTGTCATAATTTCATTGAAATTTCGTATACCTATACTTTGTCACAAAATGATAGCTTAACTTTTGAAAGGTATTTTTTTGAATAAATGAATTTTGAAATCCCAATCTGAGAACTAAGACTGGTCTGAAGACGCCCCTGAACACACCAGCTGCGCATGTGTGCCACATGCTTATTTTGCCAATATGGACGCGGTCTTATGAAAGCACTTTCATGAAACAGAATTGCCCTTCTCTGGTTTCTAGTTCTGTGGTCGCGTTACAGTCGGCCGCGGAGTAGGGGTGAAGTTAAAGGCGCAAGGCCAATATGGCGGCGCCCATGGCTCGCATCACAGCTCGCGTCAGCTGACCGTGTTTTTTTTTACAGTGTTGGACTCATCCCCAAGGAGATGCCTACCAATCAAACCCACCTCAAACTCGCCGTTCCCCCCGCCTCGGAATCACTACCCTAGCATACTTCGAGACGGGCGGCGGTCCCTCGCACACTCTCCGCTCACATCGTCGTCTTCTCCCTAACTTCCACTTCCACCTCTTAAGCCATATCGAGTCGTTCTCTCCCACTGACCATGCTCTCTACTACGCCACTTACCTCCATCCATTCCTCCTCCCCCTTCAACATTATCTCCACCATATTCTCCCAATATACCGCCTCCCCTAGTTTCCTCTCCAACTTCTTCATCACTTCCTCGTTCCTCCAGCATCTAAACACATGCCCCACATCATCCTCCACTCCACACCTCTCGCACACTTCAGTCTCTCTTTTTCCAATCTTGTGGAGGTACCCTACTCTCGACCCATGTCCAGTGAACACCTGTGTCAAGAAGTAGTTCACCTCCCCGAATTTCCGATCCAACCAATCTCTCCTATTCCCAATCGCTCCTTTTAGCGCGCCCTCATACTCCTCCCACCTTCTCTCCGTTTTCTCCTCCATCCATTCCTGTACTTCCTCTCTGGTCGCACCCCTCCAGCGTTTATTTCTGGCTCTATCCATCACGTCCAATGGGTAGGTCCTTGCCAGCACCGCTGCTGCCAGTCCACCCACTGTCCTTCCCCTACACCACCCTACTACCCTCAGCAATATACCTCTCTGCACCGGCAGGAGTGGCCTAACCCTCGCATTCACTCCCGCTCTTTCACCCCAAACCTCCGCACCGTACAGCATACTCTGCTCTACCGTCCTACCAATGATCCTCCTCTTCCACTCTCCCGGCCACTTCACATTACACATCAATCTCCCCAGCCATGCTGCCCTCACTTTCCCCTTCTCTGCCGCCTTCAACATGTGTGTTCGGAAGGATAACTGACTATCCAATCTCACCCCTAGGTATTTCACACTCTCCTTCCTTTCACCATCACCCCCTCTTCCCTCGTCTTGCTCCGTCCCTTCACTAGCAACCCCACCGTCTTATCTTCCCCTTTATATATCTCTTACTTTTTTCCTCATACTCTCTGCCTCGGCCTTCGTCCACCCCCATCCCCACTCTTCCGATAACTCCTTTCTCCCCTTCCTTATATCCGTCTCCACATACCTATGTAAACTCAAGCTTTTCTCATCCTCCACCACCTTCCAACTACTCACTTTTTCCCTCAGCCATTCATCACATGCTGTTATATCAATGAATGACGAACCCCCGTCACCCCTCACGAAGGTGTGCAGTAGTCCATCATTCAGCACCGCCAGCTCATTGGATGTCAACACTTCCTCCAGGATCTCCCCTCTCCTATCCGTTTTCTTCCCTCCCCCCCATGCAGTATTCTTAGCATTGAAGTCCCCTGTCACCATTCTCCTAATTATCCTCCTTTTCCCTTTTGACACCCTCAGATCGTCCTCCAATCCTGTGATGCTCCTCTCATATTCTTTCAGGCTGACATTTGGGCTTATATACACACTCTATACCACCATGTCTCCCATTCGCACTACCACCCATCCGTTTCCTTTCCTCACTTCATCCGCCCTCAGTCCATCTCCCACCACTCTTATTCCTGCCTCTCCTGTATCATCCATAATCCATCCCTGCTTTCCCACATATCTAGCTCAGATCCACACACCACATCCACTTCCCTCCTAAAAATCACTTGATCCAATATATCATGCGCTATCCTGCATTTCCCTAAATTTATCTGCAGCACCCTCCATCCATCCCCTACATTCCTTCTTCCCGCGCACTGCACTCCCCTTCCTCCCATTGGTCCGGACTCGTCCCCTCTGAGGGGTCCAGAGGGTCTCTCCCATTTTTTCCTTCCTGTTTTCCATCGTCTTCATCTACTCCCTTCCTTCCCCTACTACATTCTATCTCCCCTGGCTTGTGTCCCCTTTCTCCACATACCCTACAAAGGAAGGCCTGCCGACAGTCTCTCGCCTTGTGATCCTCGCTCTTACAAAGCCAGCACTGACTCCTCTCCTTGACTACCTTCACCCCACTCCCTGCTACTTTATGGCCCTTTATCACACATCCAAAGCATCTGTCATCCTCTCTACCCTCTATAATATTTACCCTATTCCGCTCCAATCTAATCTCCTTTTTTTTTAATAAGGCGATCTTATAACATACTTTAGAATTCGATTGGCATATAAAAACAATGCTGAATAATTGCAAAAATGTTCAGCTAATTGCCTACAATCCGAAAAAAAGTTTCACTCGCATCGTGGTTTCATAAAACCACACAATGATTTTTTATAACTTGAGTAGTTTTTAAACCGATAATATACAAATTGAAAAATTCCCTCAGAAAGTATTTTTATCCGAGAGTTTGTGGTGAATTTCAGCAATAACATTATTTGTTCAAATAAAATGTACGACCAAAAGTTTGATCAACTTAACTGTTGGCATTGCACGATGTTTTAGAAGTTTCCGATTCATTAAACAACAATTATTCTGAAGTTTGGAAATTTGGTAAATGTAATAGTTATAGTAAAGTTTTATGCTTAACATTTGGCAGCATAATTTCAACCGTATTTTTTTAAAGCTGCTTAAGTTGAAGTTGCAGTATATAGATATCCAACAAAAGTTTTGGAATTTTTATTAGTTGGCCACAATAAAAATGATGGGATTTTAAGTTTAGTACAAATATTTTTGCCGAGCGTTATAGCTTTATATCTACACCAACCGGAAGAAAACAGTCTTCCTAAAATTACAACACTTTTAAACTCGAATATTGCGCTAACCGTTCGTTTGTTCAATTATAATATACAAAGGCAGTTACCGAAAACTATAACGATGCCAATTTTTTACCGTCCATAGCGCTTGATCGCTGTGCCAATATAACACAGGACAGTGTTGCCACGGACTTATCTAACTTTCAGCGAAATTTGGAGTTGAAAACTGAGCAAGAGTTTTTTTTAATAAATCGATTGAGTTGGAAAAATCAGAAGTTTAAATGTCGCAAACAAAGAAATTTTACCGCAGATTTTGTGCCGTCTGTGCTCGACTTAACTATACATGACAATTGCATAAATAGGAGAAAATAGGTACCTCCTAAAAGTGGTGTCATCTTTCCAAAACTTCGTTCGTTTGTCCAGGATAAGATTAGATTTGATGAGGTGGCTGATCTATTGTGGTCTTCTGAATCTAGATCACATTATCCAGCCCGACTCTTTTTAAGTAGCCACTCAGCCTCGAGACTGAATATTTAATGTAATTTCTTGCTGGTGGTTCCTCATCGCCTAGTACAAGAAACTGCACATTCGCCAGGCAATCGCACTGGCAAAGAATGTGCTCTGCAGTTTCCTCTTCTAGGTGACAGAATCTGCATATGGCTTCGAGTGTCAAACCCATTAGATTTGCGTGCCTGTTAAGCTTACAGAGCCCTGTTAACATACCTACTACAGTTTTCCCATCTTTGCTTATTAGATCTGCCGTAAAGGTTGGCGAATGTCTTCTAATGAACTGTTTTGCCTTTCTATAACCTGATGAGATTACCCACCATTCCAGAGATATCTGGGCCACCCACTTCCTTGCATTTATTGTCGACTTTGCGACGCCGCAAAAGTATTCCGGTCCATTGAATGGCATTGATGAGTCTTGTGTGGCCGTTTCATCCACCAATTCGTTGCCCTTATGACCCTCGTGATCTGGTACCCAGGCTAACATGACCTTGCAATGGACTTCAAGTGCGTTTAAGTCACCTATGCAATCCCATACTAGCTTAGAATTGACCTTCATGGAATCAAGAGTCTTCAGTTCAGCTTGGCTGTCGGTGAAGATGGCAACTGAACGGTTTGTCCTTTCCTGCCTTTTTATTCCTTCCTTCAATGCAGTGGTGAATCACCGTCACTTTCCGTACATGATCATTATCTGACTCTGTATACCCGTAGATAACCTCTGATTACTTGTCGGATCATTCAATAGCGTAATTGGATGATCCCATATACAGGTGCTGAATTAATTAACCGGCTTGGTCTTACAACAAATTTCACAGCTGTTTGCGCTAAAACTGTGTTACGAGACTTTCATTTCTTAACATGTTTTTGATGGGATAGTTTTTACTGTGAACTTATTTTGTCGGTTACCTTAAAGTCAACAAGAAAACACAATTATCAAGAAAAATAATTGAATAACCTCATGGAGAGTATAAAGTGTGTCCAAAAATATTTTTTCTTCATGTTCTTGTATAAAATTGACCAAAATAGAGTTTTGCTGGTCTAGCAGTATATTAGTTAAATTATAATGATGTATTCAATTTCTTTGTAAATTAAATTATGTGATCTTTTATGGACAATAAAATTATAAATTTTCAAACCTTCCCTGCATTATTTTGGTTTTTGGTATCTGCAATAATTGGCCCTAAAAATAGGTGGAGTCGACAACCACTTATATAAAAATTTTACAGGATGTACTTGGCAATTTAATGGATACGTCAAGACTTATTTTAAGTTATTCATATTTATAGCTTAAAAAATAAACTGTTTTTATTATCTCATTCCTATGTTAACCTTTTTCGATAATTGGATAAAATTTATGTAGTTGATTTTTTTTAATTTGAATCAAGTTCAGCTTGGAGCATAAAACGTTTTCAATTAACATATTTAATTGAATCATGATTTAAAATTGTTGTTTTTATCTAAAAAAGTTTTAATAAAAATAAAACTTTAAGATGAATTTTATTAATAATCTTGCTGGGTTACCGAGAATCAATTTAATGTGCGATAAACACACTAACTACAGTAACCAATATAAGTGAATGGGGGTAAATAAAAAAAAATAAACGGAAAAAACATTGAGCAAGGAACGTGTTTAGATAATTTTACAGAATTTGGAGAAACAGTGAAATTTGATGAACATGCAAAAAAAACGGAAGAATCATAAACAGCATAGATTCGAAACCAGGACAATGACATTACAAGAATCCAAAAAAACATTGCAATTGGACACATTGAATTGTAGAGAAAAAAAAGTGGGTAAAATAAATAAAAAGGGGAACTTTATTAGATGAAACTAAGTGGGCAATGGAACAATAAAAACTATTGCGTAACTGAGAATAAGAGAAAAAAATAGGTATACCAATTGATTGATTGGTTCGGCATCACCAGACAGAGGCTTCGAGCTCTCGGCACCTCAGCCTTTAGGCCTTCTGTGCTCTTGGTTGTACCGTTTATGTGAAAAAGCTCTTATCTGGATCAACAGTCTTTCCACTGGGTCCTTCTTGGAGAAATCCTCCCTTGGGTACTCTTGTCCTAGGAGATAATGTGAAGATAATGTGTGAGGCTGTTTCCTCCTCTTCCATGCCCAATCGGCAGCTAAATTCCTCCTTATATATGCCAATGGTATGCATGTGTGCTTCCTTAGGGTACAGTGACCGGTGAGTAATCCCGTCACTTTCCTTATCTGGCCGCAGCTGAGGTTTAATATTTCATTGGTCAGCTACTCCGAGGATTTTTCGACCAGGAGTTTCCTGTGTTCCTGTTTTGGCACGTGGCTCCAGTACATTTGATGTTTAGTTTCAATCCACCGAGATGTACAACCACGTGCAGCAGTTTTTGATATTCCAAAACTGGTTCAGTTGCAGATGCAGATGCAATGCAGTTTCAGACCCTCTAGGCGGTCTGCCGTTTTATTGTCTACAGCACCCTTGTGCACCGGGATCCACTAAAGAGTTACTTTATTATGGTTTGCCAGGGTTGAGAGTTCTTAAAGGCAGTCCCAGACCAGTCTGGATTTGATCTGGGGTCATGCTAAAGCTTTCAGTGCTGCCTGACTATCTGACAGTATAAGGATATTTTTGCCTCTATCCCCCCTTTCGATGTTCATTTGCAAACAAGTATCGATAGCGTAGATTTCCGCCTGGAATGCGCAAGCTTCCCTAATGATGCGTGGACATTGCACCTGGGTCTAGCACCGGGACTTCTATTCCTGTTCTTATGACAGTTTTATATCCGTCTGTGTACCACACCAATGTTCCTTCCTGAATGCATGCTTCCAACCCATTCCAGTTGAGCTGGACATGGATGGTTAGTTGTCGTTAATTGTGGCCAACATGTTGTCAATTCTCATTTCAAGAAGGAAGTTTGTGATAACATATGTGAATCTGGAATGTCTGAGGGTGTTGGCTCCTTCGTTCCAATTCCCATTTCATTCCAGCCTTTATGCAGCCATTTTCGCTTCCGCCTTAACATGCAGAGCAAGAGGCGGAAGGTTGAGAATGGCTTCCATTGCCGCACCCGTTATGCACAGACAAGCAAGCCACTGAAGTTTTGATAGCTCCAGTTCAGCTTTCTTTTGATCTCTTTTTGGCCACCAAACTAAGGCTTAGATACAGCTGCACGTTGAAGAGGCTTGGCAGTTTCCCAAGCTTCCTTTTTCTAGTGAAGGGAATGAGCGCAGTTTTTGCAGGGTTTACACTTATGCATTCCCCCCTACACCATTTCTCCACCCTTTCTAGTGAGTGTTGCATCAGCTCTGATATAATATTAGGGTAGCTCCCCAGTAAAAGTATTGTCAGATCATCTGCTTATCTCCGGGTGTATAGCCACTTCCTGTTCAATTTCTCCAGTAGTTCGTCCGTCCAGTTTATAACTATTGGAGCTTGTTGCATGCGCTCTCTGACTATGGTATTTAATTTGCCTTGTAATATCATGACCAAATCGTCCGCATATTCCAAGAAAATGGGGTATTACTTTTTGAGTCTCCTCAATTCGTCCATTACAAGGTTTCACATTGGAGAGGTATGACTCCTCCCTGATGACATGTTCCTTAAACTCGGGCTGATATTGCTTCAGTTATCGAGGTCGAGAGGATCATTCAGTCTCTCAGTAGACAGTCTATCAATCTGCAGTGTGTCAAATTTCCTTTTGATGAATCGGCCTCATGATAACTCCGTGAGGGGCATTGTCAAAGGTACCCTCCATATCAAAGAAGACTGCTTATGATACTTCCCTATCATTGTCACCTGTTTTTCCAAGTTTATCGATAAAGACCACCTTCACTTCCTTCCAGATCGTTGAAATGTACCCTATAGTCCAATGCCTTGCTTTGAAGGTTCTAAACAGTCTACTATAAATAGTATGAATCAGTTGTCTTTTTATAACATAACTGGATATATCCCACCCGGTTCCGGTATGGCATTTCATATTACTTTGATCTACCACTGCTATAGATACTTTAAAACACTCCTCATTACTCCGAACCGGAGCCGAGACCATATCTGGTTCTGGTTCTGGTGGTCTTTGAATTACTTCGCATTCTGGAAAATGAACTTTTAAAAATTCTACCAGAGTTTTCTTCTTGTTTTGTGTATATTTCTAATCTGTTGTCCTCAATGAGTTAATTGTAATTTGCATTTAAGGATCTTTTGAGAGTATCCTATGGAGTCTAGCATATTCCGAGGTCTGTTCTACGTTCTACCTCTTCACAGTGTTTCCTCCATGAACTCTCTCAGCTATTCTCAGAGCCCTATTACCTGAGTTCTCCTATACATGCTACTCAATGTGGAACTCAGGAATCTAGGGTGTTTTATGGAAGCCTCAATATGGTCTCTGACAAAAAAATATCTTTGTCACATGTTGGTAAGCCTCACAATGAACTGGTTGATCAGCATGTCGGAACAGCTCCAATTTCTGCTCTGACAATTGCTTATAACAAGATTCGTCAGACATTTATGGCAAACTCACTGGAGCTCTACCATAGTTATTTACTCTCTATCCAGCCATTTCTAAACACACTGTCGACTGGCCGCACTTTATTCTCCACCAAAAAGTCTCAATAGGTCACTTCAAACTGACACACAGTTACTTAATGCCCTCTTTTTCTTTCACTAACTTGCCAGCTATATCAATGATATCAAGCAACAGACCTTTTGGTTAAAGCTGCCGGTGACCACTAACTGTGGAACATATCCTCATTGAATATTACCAGTTCAATTCAAGAAGACATCCTATGTTAATGTTTCAATAATCGTCCTCGTGCAAGTTGCAAGTTGCCAAGCACGTGTAAATGGTAATTGAATGAACCTGAGTAAATCATTCAGTTGGATGTGACGAATTTGGATAGCTACATCAAATATTATAACTATGGTGTTGCTTGATTACATAGCTTCAAGAATACTTCTAAAATGAATAATTCTATTTGATAAATTACAAACAAGTTCCAATTTATATAAAATCGATATGGTGAAAAAATTACGATTTCAGTTGAACCCCAGATTAAAACACTAATAAACTTGTTCATCTATTTCATACTAATATCATCATTACAGGACCTATGCCTATTATAATAACTGTTGTTTAATTGTACATAACTGCAGCAGATAAACAATAAAAGATCCGATGTCAGAAGTAATCAAAAAAAGCGACAGAAGCTATATCGGAACATTTAAAAATATAATTTATGAGTGTCAAAGTTCTTACAAGATAATTATGAACAACGATTTCCTTGTCGTGTAGTGATTAGATAACAATTGGTAGGATTCTAGTTGATAACTACTAAATGAGCAAGAATATAATTCACAATAATTGTTAGTTTACATTAAATATAATTGTTTTGATAAAAAAGCCCAAATATGCTTGAATGGAAGAAGTTAATATTTCATTACTTAAGAAGTGAAAAAAATTTGTAGTATATTTTTCATTTAAAAAACAAAAAACTTGCTTATTGAATGAGTGAGCAATATAGTCAAATATTCATTCATTTCATTTTTTCAGCAGCAATTTTCCTATCCAGTTCAGTGGCTTTTTGCTCTTCACACCAACCATAAATGTCATTATTATTCTTGTAATATCATCACGACTTGAAAAGTTTTGTGGCTCAGCACTCAGCATGCTGATATTTATTGTCAGAATTAACAAAGTAAACACGGAAATGATCATTACATAGAATTAACACCCGAAGGCCTCAATTTACACTATCTATTGACCATTTCACTATGTTTTCACTGGCAAAATACTAAAGCAACGGCATCTTTTCTACTGACAAAATGTTTGCAATCACCTTGACAAAATTAACATCTGATTTTTACCCGTCAAATTGGAAAAAAGGGAGTGGGTACAAAAACATAAAACATGCCTATTGGAATCAAAAGCATTTCAAAATGGACCAGACCTTCGGCACGAAAAATTGGCGTAAATACCATAAAATTTAAAGTAGCAAACCATTCACATCGCTCTTCTACTATTTCTGACCTTGCAAAAAAGGTGAGCAAGAAATGGTCATATTAACAGGACATTACTATGCCAACTCTTTGAAACCTTATTTGCAGTTGGACTCTGAACATCATTTAAAATCAATTGAAAACTTAAGAGAAAAAGCACCAGATGTGAATTTTCCTAGTATGAGTTCAAAAATACCGCAAGTACATGTTCTACAATCACATGATAAAGATAAAAACAAAGCACAAACGTTAAAAAATTTACGGAAATTTTTTCGAGGTGCCACGATATTTAAGTGGACATTTTTTGACAGTTGAGAAGGTAAACATATGATCTACAACCTTTAAATAATAATATATAGATATACCTGTGAATAATGCAAAGTTTCTAAAATAATTTTACAACTTTTCATCATAAAATCCAACAAACTGTTTCCATACACTTGATTTTCATTTTCTCCAATTTTTTTTCCAAATTACGGTGTGAAATTTTCTTACAGAATACCAGATAAGCTTAAATTATTCCTGGTAATTTTCTTTCGGGCACGAATATTTTAAGAAAATTTCCGGAAATAATTTACGCTCTTGTGATATTATAAGTGACAAAATTCTTTCTCTTCTGATATGATATTTATATGATAAAAAAAATTTTTTTTTTGTTAACAAAAAATGTGCGCAGTCATTCAATTTACTCTCACAGTAAGGAATATAAAAGTAATGAAATAAGTGGTACTGAGAAATTGTTTTTTTTCCGATTGTTTTTTTTTGTGAATAAAAATGCGGTCCTCGTATAATTGCTTTATTAAGTAGTTCGTTTGCACAGAAATTAAAATGCATTATCATGTTGTAATTTCTTTAAACTATCTAATTACAGTGTAACAGTATATTTCAGAAACACACTGTTATTATCTACATTAGTAAATATAATTACGACAAATTACAGTTAATGTAACTAAAGCGGAAAATGAAAATGCTGACACACAAGACCGCTATGAAATATTTTTAATGAAATCAAGACCACTGTTTTCACTGGATGAAATTTATACTTTTGCTTTTATGACAAGGTGTTCCAAGAAATATGAAAGTACTGGAATGGTTTTGTTCAGAATATACCATTGGTTTTTTACTGCAATAAAACCCCAATTATTACTTAGGCTATAAAATATCCCAGATTCACCATATTTGGACAGGGTCGCTGTGAATAATTGTTCTCAATATATTTTTATACTTGCTACGTAGGTATAACTTTCTTAACGTTAGTCTTCTTAGTATTATTTAGTTTCCCAAAGAGTTAACTTATTATGTTACATGAGTGTTTGGTTTATAGCAGAGTGATTTTTTTGTTGTATTACAATTGGCTTGTGCTGATAATGAGAAAACTTTGCAACAATTAAGATGCACGGGAATCTGCATCCATCATCCCGGATAAGAGAGGGAAATGGTATAGTGTTATGTTTTGACAAGTGTGTGTACTTCAGGTGCCTGTACTGTTTGATTTTGTACTAAGAACTGAAAAGTGCTACCTTACCGGAAAACCAATCATATGAACACTAAAAATAAAAAGTATTGTTTAGCAGCCAAAGGACGGAAAATTCTTGACGCCACGGTTTTTCACCATATGTCACTTGAGTACTTTGAGGTTTCACGTAAACTTTTTAATTAAACGTCAGTGAATGCCAAAGTTTTTTGTTATATTTTCCTATTTTTTTAGCAGCCCTTAACTATCAGCTGCCCTCGCTTCGCTACGCTCGCTGGTGTATCTAATAGCCCCGGATGCTAAAGCTTATTTTCTGCCCTTGTGAAACAATATACTATAGAACACCTACTACTCGTTGATAGCGACGGTTTGTCGGTTGCTTATTCTGTGGACTTTTTCATCTTCACTCCGCTGTTTCGGCGCGTTGCCTGGTGATGGGAAGGTGAAGGTGTGTCGAGGAATTCACGGAATTGGCGTGGAACTAAAAAATACCTTGTTGCCCGGTTCCTGTAGTGATGTCGAAGTGTATCGATAACCGACCTGCGAGAGGAATATTTCTAGAATTTTTTGAGTTTACTAGGGAAGTCGAATGACATTGGTGGTGGTTTGTAATGGGTGCTGTTTTCTCGGGTTTTGAGGCGAAATTTGCCTTTTCGGGAATTTGGGATCCTGAGTGGCGTGGTCGCCACCACAGTTCCTGCTACAAGGCTTTTAGGCATTGTCACATTTTTCGGATCAGTGAATGTAGCTTCCACAACTAGAGCAGGTGTGAAGCTTGGCTCTACATTCAGTTGATTGTTCACACCGATGATTTAGGCCATATGTTGATTTCAAGTTCGATCAATAGTTCTGAAATTTCATCGCTAGGAATGGTTTTGTCGGAGTGATGAAAAACCTGGGGTATATTGTTCCATGGAGTGGTTCCTGGAAACAGGAGAATGTTGAAATCTAGGGATGCGTACCACTCGGTGGTCACCGATGGCATTTTGAATTTTGGATTGGAGTATCTTGTGGCATATGTTCCTCGGAATTTTGAGAAAGGCAGTGCATTTTAAGTCGGCTTTGACCTTTTAGAATTTAATTTCTAATCAGAAGGTTGGAACGTTCCTTCTAATAGCAGTGTTTTTTTGGACGAGTTCATAGATTCAAGGTTTGGAGTGGAGTCATAGTTCAGAAAAAAAATTTGGACGATGTCCTAATTGAGACCTCTTTGGTCTGGGAGGAAAGTGAAGAGGAATGTGGAATATATGAGGCGGTATATTTTACTGCCTGAGCGTAGGAAGTATTCACCAGAAGATTTAGATTGGCTACGAATTGTCGCATAGCGTCTGCTCGGAGTGTTCGGACGAATATTTCCATTTTTTCTTGGCTGAGATTTTCAACATTGTCTGAATGGTGAAATTTAGGCGGGTTAACTGGAGTTCTCATTAGAGGTTGCGGTTGATTAAACGAGCTGGAGGGTGTCTCTGTTGTATGGAGATTAGTTTTAGAAAACAGAAGTTGGGAAAAGTCAACGTCGGTATTTTTTTTTCGTTATGTTTTGGGTTTAGTACGGGACACGATAAGAAAATGGGTTCCCCCACCTTTTCACCGATTCACTAATATTCGCTGGATTCCACCGGTAGCTTTACGTTGGAGTGGTCTGAAAGAAACCAGCCTTAGGTGCTATATTTGTTTTGTTGTATTGGTAATGACTGCCGTTTTTTCGATACAGCCGCTGTAACGGTGTAAGCCAGTGACCGTTTCCTTTCCGTGCCTGTTTCGAGGATAGACCGGTACTGTGCCGAGAGAAAACCTGCTGATTGTTTTATATGCTGAGACGTTGTGACATGGAATGTAAGCGTCCTGATTGGTAATCGTTTGTCGTACAAGTTGTCCAGCGTTTAAACTGCCAGTTTACTAACTGCTATCGAATGTATGTTTGTAAAACGCATTTAATGTGAATTGGCAGTTATGCCAACTATCAGTTGAAAAACTAGCACCTGAAACTTGTTTTAACCCTTCGTCTCATCTGCCAAATTTTTATTATTATTGCTACAAACATTTCAACTAATAAACTAGTTTGTACTACCGTACCTACCTATTGCAGGTACGTTAACAAATTAACTATAATTTTGAAATATATTTTGTGGTTATTACAGCACTTTAATAGTAATTACTCTTTTTATCATTCTAATGATACCATATCCCATAAATTTGAATTACCGAAAACAATGTTAAGTTAGTCAGCAGTGCACCATAACACCAAATAAACAAAAATAATGAAATTAACGTCCCGCAGTGTTTGTATTTATTTCAAAATTGTAATTAATCCCACTGACCGTTTTAACCCAGTTGGCTCTTTATATCATAACCTACTCTATTGTAAATTCAAGTAGTTAAAACACAACCATTGTTTTTGTCAATTAGTATAACGAAATGGCCACCATTTATCACTACAAACAACATTAATTCGCCAAATTTTGACCACTATAAATTGACTTTTGTTATTACGGACCAAGTTTTTTTTTCAATAAAAACTGGGGGTTGAACATCCTTAACGGCAAAACTTTTGATGTTTATGCCCTTTATTGACAACAAAATGTTGCGCGGTATTCATAAGTGCTCAATTAAAATTATTGCAGATAAAACTATTAAAATTCTAGAGGATCGCTGCATTTTTTCACACAGAGAGAGCAACTTCAAACAATCACATAGATATTTGACAGTATTCATTAATATTATTTAAAAAAATAATAATTGTGTGGTTTCATGAAACCACGTTGCAAGTGAAACTTTTTGTCGGATTGTAGGCAATTGACTGAAAGTTTTCGGTGAATAATTTTTTCTATTCAGGGTTTTTAATCTTAAATTAATAATTGGAAAATGGGAATGATAATGGGAAATCAATAGTAGGCAAGATATCCTACTAAAAATTTCAATTTCAATCTGCGTATTAGACTACGGAATACATCATGAATGCAATCATTTAGATTATAGACGCATGCTAAAAACTGAGAACAATATTTATTTAAATCATTGAATCATTTTGAACTTCAATTATTCTATCAATAGCTTTATCTTCGCCTTGAGTCTCACAGTCTATAAAGGTAACTAATATTTTATAGTAACTAAAATGAGTCAACATTATCTTATTTTTTCAATGCATCTAGAAAAAACCGCATCGATCGTAGTACCATATCTCGTGGTTGGTATATCTCTATCATTTTTAATTTCGAGATTAAATACTTCTCTCTACGTAAGCGTGGCTTTACTAAGTCATACAGTGGAGTGAAAGATTGGTATTGTCAGTAAGCTGCACTTTATCAAGTCTCACATTCAAACTAAACTGGTACAATGGAGCATAAATGATTTAAATAGTTGTAATATTGACTTTGAAACAGGACATGAAGACAAAACAAGAGAAAATACTTTCATTCTAAATAATAGAATGATATTAAATGAACTCAAAACGTTTCACAAAATTATCATGTGCGTATTTAGAAATACTAACTTAGAAATGTTGAAAATTTAAATGAATTGTTTCAACATTGCTCTTGAATCGCTAAATATTTTTCCATTAAATTTTATTATGGCATGTTAAATCAGAATGGATAATAAGACTATAAGCAATACTTTTTTCTTTCAATTTGTAGGTTTTTCAAGAGGGTCACTACACCTTTGACTTCCAACTAGTGCGTATCATTTTTTTGTCGAAATTCACTACAATATTTCCAAGTTATCATTCAAACAAATAGCTGTATCATGTAAGCCAAACGTTTCACAAACAAATACAAACAGACAAAAAGATTCCAAAATTAGTGCTGCAGTCCAGCACAAACTTTATGCTACAAAAAACTTGTGGGTCAACAAAGTAGTGAACTTCTTTAAAATTCTACAATATGAGAGAAAATAAATTCTGGTTTATAACCATTGATTTAGCATACCAAAATAAAATTCCATAAAAAAATATTTAACTGCTCATAACTTATTTGTGAGCACTTTTGTACATAAATAAGTAAAATTTAATCTACCTATTATCGACCTCAGATTGAATGTTATAATTTATTACCAATCTTTTCATCTTGTGAATTTGGTTTATTTTATATGGAAATTAAACCATATTTTTGGATTATTTTAATTTTCTACGTTTCGGCATTGTCTGGGAAATATGTAAACATGACAACTTATTAGTATTTTTTAACAACCAATCTATGAAATTCCAGAATTGAAGTTGGGAATAGCAATTATTCTTCACCATTCCTAGATATTATCATGGATAAAACATTCACAGGATATGAAACTATTGTTCACCGCAAACCGACTCACACTATCGGTATTTATATTTATTTTCAGTGTTATTATGATTTTATATGATAAAGACAACTAAATTTGTTCCGATGATAATGAATTGAAATACAAGGTGCTCCAATATACTGTGACACATTTAAAACGCTTATACATTCTAAGCAAAAGAAGATAAAAACAAAAATATGCTTTCGGAGATCAGCTACCAATTTGGAAAAGTTTCGTTGTGTCATTTGTTCAACTACTGCAGGGCTTTGAGAAAATATTGTTCATTTTTTTCAGAATCACGACCGATTTTGAAATTAAACACTCGTCTCTTTTTTATATAATTCTATAGAGGTATTTTTCCTATTTACAAAAATGTATGATTGGTTAAAATTTTAATAAAAAATGGGTGCTGGACATAAGTTTACTTGTTAGCCTGTTTTCACTGAAAAAAGTCATCAGAGTACAGTCAAGCAGGCTAAAATAGAAACTGACAGTTGATGTCGCGTTCATCCCAACAAAGTTGATCAGGTCGCAATTTTTAGAGTGATCCATCGTTTTTTAATTCTGCTGAACGTGCTAATCTTGATATACCAACATTACCTAATGTTATTTAATATATTACTTCAATAATTATTTATTCAGTGTTGATTTCAATATAGTTTTATAGTTCCTACTGGTGTTCATTCATTTCCAAGATACAAATCTAAGATATCTCAAAAAAATGTTATATTAATTAACATGATATTTGTCATAAATGACAGTTAATGCATCATTGATCGGTAGCGTAGCGTATTTTAATTCTGATCGAAAAAATGGCGACTGCTACCATAGCGCTCACATCTGATCCTTTGACAAAACACGCGTTCAGCAGGAATTTGATGATCGCTCCAGTAACGCTAAGTTCGGATGAACGAGACCAATAATTAAGCAAATGCATTTGCTACAAGTGGAAGAAGATTTCGTTGGCAATTGAATCGTCTATTGCAAGTAACCGACAATTTGACGGAAAATGATAACATGATTTCGATCAGAAAAATAGCTACCTATCTAGACACGTCCAAAAGGGTATTCAGAGACGCCTTAAAATTTTAAATGGCCCCTTTCAAAATGCAAAGATTCCAGATCCTTGAACCCCGAGATAATAAATGGCTTTATATGTGTAGGACCCTTATGAACTTATTTGGGAAGTAATGTTCTTTCATTCTCATCAGTTTCTGAAAACAAAGTTCTGGCAGTACCTTATAACATAAAATCTAATGCAAGGGGAGTGATGGTTCAAATAAAAGAATGATATTACAATGTTGCCCTCACATTGTGCCGTATAATACTCATACTATTAATTCGTGTTTGACAAATAATACATTCCCTGATAACTGGAAAAAATCACAGACTAGGCCAATACCTGAAATTAATAACCCAGCGAATTCAACGATTTACGTCCTATAAGTATTTTACCAACCGTGTCAAAAATTTTAGAGAGAGTCATTGAGGAGGAGGTAAGGACAATATACATCTTTTCAGTCAAGTTTTAGACCCATACATAATTGTCAAACCCCTTCTTAACATCACGGGCGATATCTTTAGAGAAAGGGATAACGGCAACAGGACAATATTAGTACTAATTGATTTTCCAAAGGCATTTGATACCCCAAATCATCGTTTTTTATTGACTATTTAAAATCTATCGGTTCATCGAGTAATACAGTTTGCCAGCTATTTTCAAAACAAACTACAAGTTAAACTTAATAATACATGTTCAGGTTTTGTGAATGTATCAAAAGGCCAGCCACAAGGTTCAATACTGGGACCCCTCTTATTCACTTTATCTACTGCTACTATCGGGAGAGTTTTGAAGTGGTGTGAAATTCATCTCTATGCGGACGACACACAGGGTGGTCCTTAAGTATGCGGCATAAATGTACGCCTCACTTTTTGCTGTTTAAATTAGCGCTACTTTTGTGAAAATGATATGGCTTTGATATTTAATTAAATTGTCAAAGTATTACGTAAATACGTCAAAGTATTTAAGTGACAGATGGTGAAAAACTTCAAAAACCGTGGCGCTAAGAATTTTCCGCCCTTGGGTTGCTGAACAATACTTTCGCCCTATTTTTGTTGTTGATATTCATATAACCGATAAGGTAGGCGAAAAATAAATTTTCATTCCATAAATTGATTAAGAAAGCTGTTTATTTACCAGTAATTATGGAAAATAAAAATATCTAGATTTGACGTTCCGATCTACGCGATTGGCAATACTTTTAATTTTCAGAAAACTAGTCACTGTTCCATCACTCACATTGAAATAAAATATCGGTACATTGAACTGTTATATATGATCGATCGTTTATTGACTGAACTTGGCCAAGGTAGGTAAATACAGTTAGTTGTAAGTTGTATGCAGTCAAGTGCTCTCAAACGGAACTAGCGCATTCGATACCTACATATGAAGTGTGGAAAATGTTATACACTCATAAAAATGTTAAATTAAATCCATCTACCTAATAATAGTACTGGAAAATTGAAATACACATTTTCAGTCACATATTTATTAACCTCAATGAACAAGTCGAGAATAGCATCGTCACCTTACTGAGGGTTCCAGGACAAACTGGACTACAAGTAAAATATTGAAATAGCAAATTAACTAGCAAAGAGAAGGGCTGAAACACCCTCGAATGTTACATTGGAAGAAATAAGCAACACAAAAAAAAGAGAAGACCTGATCATCGGGAAGATCTAGTAGGGCTTAGACAATCGAAGATACTTCTGGGTGACTACAACCCGTTGAGAACCAATAAACATAAAACTAGCAATAAACAGTGGAGTTCCGCAGGGATCAGTACTAGGACCAACCCAGTGGAATATCCTCTATGATAACATCTTTCGGATAGAACTACCAACTAAGTTGACACTAATAAGGTTAGCAGACGACGAGGTGATGGTTGTGGTAGCAGAAAATGAGAATATTCTAACGGATAAAGCAAACACCGCGCTAATAAGGGATGATGAATGGCTGCAAACCAACAAATTGGAACTTGCGCCGGAGAAGACAGAAGCAGTATTATTGACCACAAAAAGAAAATATAACACCAATACAATTCCAGGTCGAAGATACAATTATTAAGCCCAGTAGAGCGCTGAAGTATCTGGGAGTATGGCGAGATACGGAACTCACCTTCGCAAAACTCGTTATTGGAACGGTAAACAAAGTAGAGAAAACTGTATCAGCCCTGGCAAACCTGATGCTAAATATTAGAGGCCCTCAGTGCATACAAAACTATCAACAGTACTGATTTCGGGCTTTTCACCGATAGAACTGCTGATCAAGGAAAGATACTGATTGTATACAGGAGTAGATAAGAAAGAAGCCAAAGCCAACCTGATGGATGAATGGCAGGCTAAATGGGACTCTGAAACTTCGGTTTCACAGATCGCATGGGAAAGTAGATTACTCCATCATTCAAGCCCTCTTAGGACATGTCTGCTTTAAAAAGTATCTGTTTGGAGTAACTGCAGGAGAGCGCAAGCAAGTGACTGCAATTTTTGTAGTGATAGGGATGATGATGCATACACTCTTCAAACGTTTTAGATGGACAATAACAAGAGACAAGTATAGAGGAGCTATCGGCAGAACACTCAATGCACACAATATGAGTAGTCTACTGGGAACAAAAGAAAGCTAGGAACATGCATATAAAGTAATTAGAGGAATCATGGAAGACTAAAGAAAAAGAGGAATGAACGGAGAGATAAAAGGAGACAGCTTTTTACTCTGTAGTAATGTGAAAACGGTTCCGGAGTAAAGAGTTCAGATGAGGAGGTGGGTTCTAGGGCACAACTGCTGAACTGAATCTCGTGGATATCCTGAAATTCCGTAGGGAAAGGGATCTAAAAGAACTACTAGTATCTGAGAGTTTCCTCAGGAACTAAGTAGAAGAAAGGGGCACAATAGATCTTTTAGGTCTTAGTAAATGTCACCCCAGCATACCTACATACAAGATTCCATTTATTCACTCGCTCAAGTTTAGTGATCAACCAGTACGGATTATCTAGGTAATTGATTATTGGAAATTACCTATTCAGTATCAAATATTTTTTTTCGGCAACCGTCCGGAAAGTACCATTTCCCGGACTAGGACGGAAAGTATTACATCGTTGCTGTCATTTAAACAAAGTGAATCCCTTTAATATTAGCAATTGTTCGAATTTCAATATAACTATTAATAAAAACAAGAATTAGAATGTTAGTGATATGAGTAGATTCCACAAAGTAAGGGTCCAAACAGTAAATTCAATTAGAATGTTCCTAATTTTGTTCTAAAAATTAGTTTTTTTAGCGTAGTGTCATCATGACAAACATAAACATTCAAATCGACGCCATTTTTAGTCCATTCCGATATTACAAAGAAACGTGTTTTATTGATTTCTTATACCTACCACACGGTTGCCGAAAAAAAATGTACGCAACACGCCCGAAAACTGTTTTTTCGGACTTGCAAACTTCCAGGACTCGCCTACGGCTCGTCCTAGAATCTTGTCTACTCGTCCAAAAAAACAGTATTTTCCGCACTTGTTACGTAATATACTATTAAACGGCAAAATGCAATCCTTACAAATTACGTCGCATCCATGAGTTGGCTGGAGATGTATGTGTCAGCTTGCACATTACATTTACGGGATTATTTACTGATATTTAGTAAAATCTTTGGTTTGTCTCCAATTCTTGAACGATTTGAAGTCTTATATAAGAAAATACTTCATTCAAAAAAAATTTATGATAATATAATAGAATAATGTTTATTGCATATCTAATACAAATTAAATGTACAATGCATGAAGTACAATCCTGAATAATGTTAACTAAGAAGTATAAACTTGAATAATGTTAACTGAGGAGAACAATCCTGTATGATATCAACTTAAAATACCCAACTATTGCTGTGAAGAAAAATTCATTATTATACCTAACTAAAGAAAATTTTAAAGTCCCTGAAATATTTACTCATTCATTATGGATGATCTTAATTCGCGAAAGCTTGAAATAAAATGAAACAATACTTTGAAATTTCTCTAATTTAGATTATCAATATAGGAGACAATATCGGTGATATAGAGAATTATTGTAACCACTTTTTCTTCGTCTTTCAATAAAGGTTTCCATTATTAGGACATTTACGCATGCGCTTTTAACTTTTTTTTATTAAAGGATCTTTAATAAAATAAAGGCTACAGAATAAGTAAACTTTAATTAAATGATCGTTAATTTTGACGTTTTTGACAATTAAATTGAGAAACGAAGAAATACTTTCCGAAATTGTCAGCGACAACTGAATTTAGCCTTAGATTAGTCATTTGAGTTGTGATTGTATAGATATTGCAAAAGAAATTAGAGAAAAATCAACACGTAATTTCTTGGAAAATGTAGGAATACATGAAAATTATGAAAATCTTCATAAGGATATTTTTGTTTAACCACTTACCATCAACATTATTCGCAGTTTCAGTTATGACATTTTCTGGAATCCTAAACACATTTTTTAGTCCTATAAGATCAATCCTTGAAAATTGAAAATTCCTTTTAAATTCCTCATCATTCATATTACCGATATTAAACTGATATCGTTCATCTACCTAATTCTCCACACCAATAATATTATGCAAAAGCACCATTTCAATTTCTTGGTTATTTGCACCACCTAAAATTGCAATTTATAATTGTTCCTCCATGTCATATTTAAATAAAATACAAAATTCTAAAATGAACTCGCAGCTAATAAGTTTAACCAATTCTGGGGTCTACGGATTTTGGTAATCACAAATAACCTGTAACGTTCCGAACCGAAAAAGAAGAAAATATCTTAGTGTTAAATCAGTTACAATTATGGGTTACAATAATTATATTTTACACACCTTTACTTTTAACCTTTCTTACAGGCTCCTCTAATAAAAGAGACGTTTATTTCTGTTTTACAATAACTCTCTAATATTGAAATTTCTAAACCCTAAAGATCTTATACAGTTGTATATTGGACAAGTTAGAAATATATGTTCGAACGTTTCTGTTCGATGCAGATTACAGATAGTGCACAGTTCTTGCTGATTAATTTTGTAGGAATGACCGTTTAAAAAGTACTCAAAGTAGTATTTAGAGGAGAGTCTGGTTTGTGCCACAATTCTAATTAATTTTATTGTACATTTCAAATGCAAGTACATGGTCATGGACAAATGATTATATATCGTTGAATACCTGGATAATGATAATTTCAATATACCATCGTTATGCAGTCTTTTTCTACACTTGAGCAGTAAGTTATTCTCTTTAGAGTGAACAGATATTTAGGTTGTTCAGGGTTCCAGAGAGTTAATTTCGATGAATAATGTTTCAAACTGAGATGTATTGTGAATTTGTTTGAAGCTGCTTCAATCTAATGAAACACATTTTTGGATACCTACCTATCCTATCGAAACTAACTGTTGAAACCATTTGGAAGACGATATAAGCCAATTTGACAATACCAGCTTCAAGTCTGATCAAAATATCTGGTGTGTTTTGTGGTAGGAGAAGTGTACTTGGCATTTTTCCAATACATCGACATACCGAATGGCCCAGACAGGACAACAGTGCACTAATGTGTTTACAACTATTGAATTATAAAGCTCAATTCTTGACACCCATGAATTCATCTTAGATTTACTCATAATGTCAATGACAGCACCAATAGCCTGTTTCGTTTTCCTGCAAGCTGCTTCCGCCATCTCACGAAATAAGGACGAGGTCGTGAACTTAATACCAAGTTATGTAAAGTTATTGACTCCATCCATTGGTTTTTGATTTAAAGTTAATTACATCCCTGTGGGAGTACGCGACCACCTCTGGATAATCACCTGATTTTTATTTTCGACGTATTGACTTTGATTCTATTTTCATTGGTATATGTTTCTAGTAAGCGCCATTTTTTGGCTTAATCAATTTCAGACGTAACAATAAGTGCTAAATCATCGGCATATTGCAGCATAAAGATGTCGGTATTCACATCAATACCAACCATTCCATTCAGTCGGAAGTAACGTTCTAATTCGGATGTATCTATCCTTGGAGGACCCCTTCTACAATGTCATATCTTTTTGTGAACTCATCACTATTAACTTTAACTTTAAAATTTGCGATGTTGTAGATATTACTAATTACTCTAATCAATTAAGTGCTAATACCTATGCCGTATAGCTTTTGCCATAATAACAAATGATAACAAATGATGCACGTTCGAAATCTATAAAGGCTACAAACACTTTCCTTTTCTTTAATCACAACTTAATATGTAAAGTGGACATACGAGTGAATATATTGTCCACATTGTATGATGATACAATGAAACTTTTTCATCTGTAGAAGCTTATTCCAAATAAAAATTATACAGTTGTCCTAATAACATATTTGTTCGAGTAGTTCTTATGTCTTCTCCGAAAGAGGTTAATATATAATTTTGATTATATGATCAGATGCTAGACTTCTGATGACGCCTATCAATTAGTCTGGAAGGTCAATTAGAAGTGTTTCTGTTATGAAATTCACAGTATTACTGATCTGGATTGTAGTTGAAAAAGAACTAGCCTTGGTGTTAACTGATATTTTCTTCAACTAAGCGCATGTCTTTAAATAATTCAGACGTTACCTACACTGGATCTATTTTGAAAAATGAACTAGTTTTTCAAGCCTCTCGCATAGGTTTCCATACATTCGTAGGCGAACAGCGTGTGATACTATAAGAAATACACCTCAAATATTTGAGCGTTTTCGACAATCGATAAGACGTAGACTACGTTCTTGTATTTTGGCTGGGGGCGATAATTTCCAACATTTATTATGGATCATATTCTATTCTTACATTTACCATCTTTACTGCTTTCCACTCTCAATACGTATGTTTATTATTTTTAATAAGGGATGAAATCATGATTTTTACTCCGAATCTATTGGTTCTAGGAACAAACTTCAGGAGTAAAAAAAGTTTTGCAAAATAAAGTGTTTTAATTGATATTTTCATTCCATAAAACCCAAACTGGAAAAAGAATTTAATATAAAGTGAAGATGGATAATCTCACCCCCATAAGATGTTACAGGAATGTTGAAAGAATAGCGGTGGTTAAACATTGCGAGTGCACTGAAATAACTAAATTTCAAGTTCCCATTTGTACTTGAATTTGAGACCAAAAAAATAGGAGCCCTATTTTACTCAGTACCTTTCAGGAGTGATATCTCGAAAGGGGACTGAGAAAATTCCGTCATAATTTTATACAATGTAAACTTTTTCGCATGAATTCGGAAACAACCTGTATGTGTGTCAGAAAACATTTTTCTTTGTGTATAAATAGACTGCTCCAACATATATTACTATCATAAAACAGAAGAACACGTTAGCTGCAGACTGACGGTTATACGAATACTAAAGAAATAAAAAGAAAAATAAGAACACAACATCAAGATAAATAGCTTATTATCTGACAAGCCGTTAACGGATCGGAGTAATAGTCTTTTAACCTACACACACATGAAATCTATAATGAAATCAATCTATATACAGTGATGTAGTAAAAAACTAATGATGAGACAATCGGTTATTAGCAAGACCGTAACTAGAATTATTATCGATAGCGTATTTATTAACAGAATACAGAAAAATACAAATGCTCACCTTTTCCTAGATTCCTTTGATTATATTTAATTGGAAATAAGATATAGTTTCTTGAGAATCCGATTATCATTTTAAAGACTCTAACTGAATTCTCACCAAAGTTACATGAACAATGGATTTTCCGAAAACTGAAGTTGGAAAAAAATTGTGATTGGACATATTCTGGGTGATTCATGAGGAGCTGTAAATTCCCCTTCCTCGAATTGAGTCACTTTGAATGATCATTTAAAACTGTCTGCTTCCATGGTGAATTTTGAGTGGAATTTCTTTGGTCATAACTGTCCTGTGTCGAATTTTTTCTAGTTTCCATTATTAATCAAATGAAAATGAAATGGTGGACTATTGGAAAAGCGAGAATAACTTCCTCAAATATATCAAAACCACATGGAAAATGGCCCAGAACCACAACTACGAATCCCTTTGAATCCGGCGAAAATACCCATCTTAGATCAGACGGATTTGATACTAGAATGACATACCAAGTATCAGAAAGCCAGCGCATTTTTCAAAAAATCTTTAAAACTGAAAGCCATGGTTTACATGAACAGATAGGAGATTAGGTTCATAACCGTAAGCAGTCACAGGACACTGCTGGCTGAATTATCATCTGTGCATAATAGGGCCGTCTCTGTCTAGAAGAAGATCAATCAGAGGAACACATTCTACGGAATTATGAGGACTTAGACCACATACCCTAAGAGCTACGTTTATATGCCCTGAGAATGAAGATAGACTCCGTCACAGATCATCAATTTCCTCATGAAGATTGGGGTGATCTTACTTGGATTGTGGCCCAATAGACAGTATTGTCGCAGTTCCCTGAACAGACCACTCACATAAACTGAACTGAACCAATCGAAAGTTCTTCTTTCATTTAGAACATAAGAGAGAACATCCCACTGAAGAAGAACTCCCGAGCAATGCAATGAGAAAAACATTCATAGTTTACTGGGTACAGAATAACCACCACTTCTTTTGAGCACAACAACAAAAAAATTGATATCAAAAATGAATAATTGGAGTATTACTGCTTTGCAGCACAGTGAACAAAGCCGCCAAACATATACGCAAGAGAAAGGCATGCTTCGATACTGGTTCAATCCCGTTAAATAAATTCTTCGAGATGAAATTAAAAAATAGTTGTTTCTTGTGGGAAGCGGTTAATCCCCAACTAATTCTCCATGGGAGAGTTGGTGATCGAAGGTTTGTTAACGTTCATCGTCTTCTGTCTTAAAAGCCAATATGTTTTGGCAATGGTGTGAAAATACTCTACAGCATATTCCATCTCCTTTGTTATCTGTAATCATTATTAGGATTAAAATAAGTATTCCTATTCTGATCTATTTCAAGGACTGTAAATGCTTCTTCATCGTATTGAGCGGTATTTTCAAAGATTTTTTTTCATCTTTCACCACGTTATATTCCATGTTTGATTTACATAATCCTAATTTCAAAATTGTATATTATTACGATGCATATTTTAAGAAGCAGTTATAGAGCGGAAGACTGAAAATACAGTGTTATTTTCATACAATTTCCACTACTTGCTAGCTAAACTTTTTATACAAATTTTTAGAATAATTTGCAACAGAAAATTTTGAATACAAGGTAAATACAAACTTTAGATTTTTCGTTTTTCAAGCTTAAGATAAATATAAATAATGATAAAGATTATTTTAAATTATTCAAATGTAATAGTGTTAGTACAGTTGGGCAGTTTTGAACTTAATAAATATAGTGGGCTGTCGAGTACAATGAATCTACCATTACAAACGCAAAACGTATCTCACTGGAGCTGTTGTCAGATGAAGATGTTGTTTCAAAGAGGTGTGAATAAAATGTTAACAGTATAAATATCTTCTCAATGAAAAAAATTCTACAAAGCTGCAGCAAATGGCAAACATGCTCTTCTACAATAAAATGGAGATACAAATTTGTATTCATTGATCTCATATGAATGGGTACCAACTCCGTGCAAGCGTCGAAACAAATAGCTCTCCACAACATCATTGACCCACCACCATCACAGTCAAATAACTTCTCTTGGGCCTCCTCCAAGCTCCAAGCTCCTTGGTGATCAGTGGTGCAATTGATGGTATCCTTCAAAACCTTGCTTCATTAAGGCTTCTCCTCAAGAAAAATCGTCTGAGGCCCGGTTTTATAAAGGTGGTAGTTATGGTAGTTTATGCTTAACCAGAATCTTCTCCTTCGGTTCCTATCTCTCAGCACTAGGGTCTCAATCATATGTGCATGTAAAATTAACTAATTCAATTTTTTTCTGTCAATGCAATGTACAAAAAAATGGAACAGAGTCCCAAGCACGAGAAACTATAGTTATGTTATGATTGTGATGTAAAAGGCTCGAATCTCGGTTAACTGATACTTCTACTATGGTTTGTCTCCATCTACACTCGACCGGAAGTGGAAACTCATACCGGACGTGATAAATTGTGGGTCTGTGGGTCGAAACTCAACCGGTATTTAACTAGAGATTATAAAACCGACCCGAAGAAACCGATTACCATTAGCATAATTTGTAGATCTTCAACCTTGCTCTAGAGAGCGTCCCAAACTCATTTAAACGTTTGACTGCTCTACTTATTGTTGACTGTTTAACTCCTATCAAATTAGCTACATAACGCATGGCTAAGACTATCGTTAACCAGAGCTATTGCATGATCACTTAAATTACGCTGGTATGAGAGATTTTGTCCTCTTTAGGATTTGGATTGAGTGGAAAGGCAAGTGGGTTTACGGTCGCGGTAGGGACAGCTGTGGCTATGCACCCAAGGTTGACCATTTTGTTAATCTCAACAATGTATTGCAGTTCCGATCATTGCGGAAATTAAGATGCAGGAAAAAAACACAAAAAACCTGCATCTATCATCCCGGAATAGGATAGGGAAGAGGTGTTTGTTTGTTTGTTTGTATTCCATAGTGTAGATACTTCAGGTACTGAAAAATACCTGATGTGTGTGTTTTGCACTGAAAAGTGTGGTACACTAAAAAGTGCGTATTTTGTTGTGTTGCTGCGCCTCGCAGTCTGGAACTCCTCTCGCTGCCACAGTTCGTCGATTGCTTTTTCGTCAACTTTCCGTTTGGTTTTCCTTGATTTCGGAGCACTACATCGTTGGAATTTCGCTGTTTCGGCGCGTGGGTTGAGGAGAGGGTGTATTATTATTTGTCCGACGCTAGGAGATTGGCAAGAAATTAGAATATGCCTGAACATATTGTTTGGACCCTTACTTTGTGAAATCTACTCATATTACTTTTTTTAATGAAACTAAGTGTTTCTAATTAATTCCAATATTTAATGAAAAAATTAGAGTTTTCATAATTTTTTCATTAAATAGTGGAATTAATTATAAACACTTAGTTTCATTTAAAAAAGTAATAAAATATGCCTTGTTGCCCTGTCCTTGAACAAAGCAGTTGTGGTTATAATAGGATGGTATAAGGTGACGAAGTGTCTCGATCACCGTCCTACGGGTGGAAGGGATTCCATTCATCAAGATAACGCAAGTTATCTCAAGAACTTTTTGAACATCCGAAAGGAAGTCAAATGGCATAGGAGGCTTTGGGAGAGTGATGTGAGCTGCTTCCTTAGTTTGCCTTTTTGGGCATTTTGGATGATAGGTTGCGTGGTCGCCACCACAGTTCCTGCAACAAGGCTTTTTTTGCCTTATATCATTTTTCTGATCTGTGATCGTGACTACCACAGTTCGACAGGTGTAAAGCTTGGCTTTATATTCGGTTATGAAGTTGCCTATATTTGTACAGTGGGTACAATATTTTGGAACAGGTAGAAGAGGGTTTGCGCTCGAAATTTCGCAACGATGGTTTATGCCGTAAAGAAAGATTCCTTTTGAAAGTGCCTGGTGAAGTTGTGTTTCAGAGTTAGTATCAACTCTAATCAGGAAGGTTGGAGAATAAGTAGTTTTAGAGACGATCCTCCAGCATTTTAGGAAGTTGATTTGAAGATCTTAGAGAAGATCAAAGATTTCTTGATTGAGGATGTTTTTATCGACGTTGGAGATGACAAAGGAGAAGTTTGGGGTGTTGTTTCTAGCTTGAAGGTGCTTTCTGGAGTTTTTCAATGAAGGTTGATACGAAATACCCAGTTTGACACTGGTTCGAACTAATCTCAGGAATTCGGTGGTTCGAAGGATAATTTTCATGCTTCCATATCACTACATAAATTATGGAAGATGGAACTGACGGTGAATATTTATTGGAAATGGACTGCTTTGTAACCAGCACAGATAGTATTGTACCCACTACTTATGATTTCCCATTTTCTCAAATTTTGTGAACTGTTGACTGTATCAGTTTTCCTCGATTCTACGATGTAGTATTTTTTCACAAATGGAATAAGCATTTGCTTTCCACTGTCGATGGAATTATCTGCTCTTTTTTCACTCAAAAGAGGGCTCCATTCTATGAATATACTGAGAAAGGCAATTTTATCACAAAATCATTTGGAAAGTCAAGGTTATGTATCAGAATTCCACGTGAAATAGTCTTAGTATAGGTTCTCATTTTGAAAATGCACTATGCTTTACTCCAAAGCTAAACATTGAACCCGTTTCACTTCCATAATAGTCAAACGAATTAAAAATAATTGAATCTGAAAAAATTACAAGTCAACGTGAGCAGTGATGCTTTCATTTGACCTAGGAGTTCACTTAGCTGATTATAGTACATTATTTTCAAACACTAAAGTTGTCTTAAAATATAGATAGACACATCTACATTATTCATAATTTCTTTATCATTTAACTGTTCACATTACAAGAAAATTTCCACTTCGGTTCTATAAGTTTATGTCATTATCAAACACTAATACAAATATTATTTTGAGGTGAGTGACTTTATGAGTATTAAATTTTGAACTACTTGGCAGTGGATCAAATCCAGATAAGACCGACCTCAATATTTTTGGAAATACTACTTATTCAAATGCTCTACATTTACTAAGTGACAAATGGTTCCTCTATGGTGAATTAAGTGTGAGATACATTATCATTCTACAACATTCTGTTACTTGGAACAATCTCACAATAGCTCATTATAACGTTTCACATGGTTGATTCATTCATTCGTTTGGGTTGTGTGCCCAGGCACTTTCACTGAATCTTTGTACTATTTCCCATGTTATCCACTTCCATTCCAGAAGCTCCGTGTCTTCTATTTAGGCCACTAGTTTGATTGGAGGGATCTTCAGTAGTTGTAATGGTTATTATTTCCTCTCCAAAGTGCTTCCGTCTGAGTCCTTGTAGGTTCTCACCGAAGCAGAGTATGTGTTTCATGATAGAGTATGTGTTTCATGTTTCCTCAGCGTGCAGTGTCCAATCACTAGGTCGGTAACTGTCTTCAAATGTCTCCTACCCAGTTTCAATAGCCTGGTTGAGAGTTTCTGGTCTACCTTGTTCAGTAAACTCTTTGTATGGAGGTGTCCTTGTGTCAACTTCCATTTGATTTGGTGTTCCTTATCTAGCCAGTTCACAATTTCCCCTCTTATGCAATCTTTTGTGATTTCACAAAACGGTTCCGAACCTATGAAGTCTCCTTTAGAATCTTCTTTAGCTAAATGGTCTGCCATTTCATTACCTGCAATCCCCTCATGTATTGTTCCGGCACCCATTTAGAGATACTTTGTTGTCCCCTGTTAGCCTGTTAAGAGATTCTTTGCAGTTTTTTACCAGACTAGACGTAGTTGTTGGATTACTGATAGCTTTAAGCAGAGCCTGGCTGTCAGTGAATATTTTAATTCTTCGCCCGGTATATCCTCCTCTGATTTTTTCATCAATACTGGCTATAGCGTCTCTGCTTGAAACACAGACGTATATCTACCAAGGTTAAAGAACAAAATAATTAAGTGCGAGATGAATATAACTCTACAACATTCTGTTACTTGGAACAATCTCACAAGAACTTATTTTAACGTTTCACATGATATTTAGTTGAAAGTTTCCAGTTTACGGATAAAAGTTAACTTTAATATAAAGATTTATCACCAAGCATGCTTTTAAAAGCTTAAGATTACTTAAGAATACATTGTTACTATTTCTATGGCACTCACGTCTCTTCGAATGAATAAAAAAACTGCTTGTACTTTCGGGTTTCTTTTTTCCCTCCTTTGCTGTTTTTATTGACCCCGCTAAGCTATAAATGAAGTTCTAACCTTTTTAAAATGATTTTTCAACAGCTCAAAGCTCCCGTGTGGCATTTGGAAAATTTTATTTTTACAAAGTCTCTTTATTGCGACTTACGACCCGTATTTTCGAATAATCCAATAAGACTTTATCGCGGCAAAGAACCTGTGCTTAGGAAAAAAAAACACCAGCCTTTGAATTACATGCTTTCACAGTAGCCTAGTCGAATTGCTTTTCAACTTTAGTAGGGTCGGCAGAAAATTCCCAGAGTAACATGAAAACGATCGATAAATATATTTAGAAACATATTACGAGTACATTTGATTAATAAACAATATCATCAGTTTATCAAGTCTCAACCAAGTGAATACGTTAAAAGACAATAGCAGTTAGGGTTTAGTACCTACAGTTATTGGTGGAAACGTACCACATAGTCTGAAAACCTTGGAAAACAATTCTCTTAGTGTATTTTATAAATAATCTCACGTTAACAAGTTTACATGGTTTTATCGGAATATTCCAGCGGGAATTTACCGTGTTATCAGGATGTGCTGCAATGAAGGTACGCGTTGGAAAATCATTATCAACTATGACTTAAGTAGAAGTTAGTTGAAATGCTTTGACCAATAAATGTGTTTAGTAGGCATAATCCGTTCTTATTTGAATGGTAACAAGACTGGCAACTCGTAAAGTAGGACTATTTACGAAATGGTAGATACTTAAAACGGTTGACCATTTTATAACTATTAAGATTGACACTCAGTCTACCATTCTCAGATGAGGACGGGACAACTGCGCTTGTTAAAGAATTAATAGCAAAAACAAGACCTGTGAAAAATGTGGGTGACATACCACTCATTCTATTGGGCAAAAATGGGTTCTGTAAACATATTGTCAATGTACCACATAATCTTTAGAATGCACCATTTTACAAAAATGGGAAAAACCTCAAATGATAATCAAAACATTTTTCAAGTATGTTACTGTCAAAAATTGATTTATGTTGACATATCATGTAATATTGACTGAAAATAAGTTGATTAAAAGTTCTGATAAAACAACTTAGTTATAGCTGTTCCAAATATATTTGCAATAATAGTTCCACGACCATTCAATTATATTTAAACTCTCGTGTGGAGATACTGCTGCTCTCATGACTGTATAATCCAAGGAGGAGCAAAAGCATTTTCTGGTACACTATTTTTATCATGCCCAGAAAAATCAGGAAATTTTCTCAATAAGCTGTCCAAAGATTTATTCCGTCTTTGCAACCACTTTTGCAATACCTACTGCTCGCGGTCGACTTTTTATTTTATTGTAAAATGACACAAAGTAACACCAGAGCTCACTTGATTCCATAATAAAGACTGTAGGATCAGACTGAATGTGTATGTGCTTCGCAATGTACAGTTTCACATAGACTATGTCTTGCGTATTCCTTATATAATTTTGATGTTCCGTTTATGTAATCCTTTTTTGTCTCTTCCCCTAATAAGAATAAATTATATTTTTTCAAGTAACATTCAGTCTGATTTGTTTCCAATTTAGCCAATACTAAATAATTCCAAAACTAATGATTAATATCATTAATATTTGTTATTGGGCAGTTTCCAATACCACTAAACCATCACCACATTTATCTTTTTTTCTCCAGAGACTAAAGATACAGTAGCAGTGTAGTGATGGTGTAGTCGACTGGCTAATAATATATATCTATCCTGTAATGTCGAGTTGCAATAAGTTCAACTAAACAGTTCAGTTCATTTTTGTTACAAGAGAATAAATTGTGTTAAGTGAATTTACGTGGCCGATTCCCAGAAATGCTTTCTCCGATTGTAGCGCAAGTAATATCCACACTTGAAGAGGATGAATTCGAAGTAAACTATTCAAAGAGGGCGTAAGGGAAACGAGAAGACATATTTAAGTTTCCAATGTCAGAAAATTCCGATGTAGCGATGTTAACATTAATGACATTATTCTTAAGTCATCAAAACCCATTATATCTGATGGTACGGCACGAACAATGTCTCTAATGTCTTTAGGCATTGATTTCACTCCATCTAACGTATCTTAGGAGGCTCGTTCAAATCTAACCCATGCCTTGTTCAAACATTTTTTTTACAGCATAATCAATCAAATGCAGAGGTACATTGCCAAAAAGTGATCGTATTCAAGTCAAGAGGTTTTGAGATACATTTTTGATATCAAGTATAACCCCAAATTGTACTTGTTAAAGGTTGAACAACAGAATAAAGTCGGTCCCGACAGGTTTTGAACTATATTGCATTTTTCGTTAATTTTACTACGCCAACATAAAATTTGAACTAAGCAAAAAGTTAAAAATTTCGAACAATTTTTTATACGCCACAAACTGGTTCATCAAAATATTTAATAAATAGCTTGAAACAAAACAATCCTACTGGTGGTAATAGAATGTTGATTAGTACCCACCTAAATATTGTGTTTGCTTCTGCTTTGCGGTGTTGATTTTCAATTTTCTTTAACTCGGCTAATTATCCTGAGGTTTTCAATGTTATTGGTCGGCTCACTCCGGTTCTTTGTAACCATGAGTATTTACCGTGAAAAATTCTATTAAATTGGAGATTCCAATGAATGTTTTAATCTCAAAACTAAAATTTGCAAATTATATTTTAGTCATGGTGATGTAGACAACAGGATGAGTTGGCGATGGGATGTTATTTATTTTTCAATAAGTAGGAACTCTGGCTGGTACTCATTAGATTTAACGACAAGCTATACATTTTTAGCGTTTACAAGATACGATTGGTAGATGGGCGGGTTGAATTTTCGGAAATGCACCAAACTATCATGGAAACATTTTTCCAAAATAATCGCAGCATCCGCATCTGTAACTTACGAGAAAGTAAGACTCGCACTCTCATATCATAAAAATCGAATATAAAACTGGTAAAATATAATGGTTCCCAAATTGAGCTTTTAGGCATGTGTAAGTTACTTTGCACTATCGAAAATAAACATGAGAAACATGTTAAAGTGTTTTATGTAGTTAACAGTGAAAACATTACAGAAATATTGGGCCTAGCAGTATATATAAAATTAAATTTAGTTAAGATAGTTAGAAGTTGAAACACAGAGTAATTGAATATACTCAAAGACTGTTTTCAAGGAATAGGTTGTATTAAAATAAAAAATATTAATTAATGAAAATACTATACCTGTGAATAACCATGCTAGAAAAATTCCTGATTCCATTAAAAATGATCTCAAAAATGAACAGATAGGAATAATCAACAAAATTGAAGAACCAACTGATTGGTGCCACCCTTTGGTAGTTGTTAAAAAATCCTCGGGTAGAATTCGATATAGGCGCTGGACGTTTCGGGAAAATTGAAACTTTATATAAACTTTCAATATAAAGTCATTACGAATGAATAAATCTAGGGTATAACCGATATTTTCTTCACTAATATTGTTTTCAGATGTTTAAACATTTATTGTTGATAGGTAGCTAATATATCACGTTAATAATTCTGTAGACGTATGTGACAGGCTGATGCGGTATCGTCGGAATTTTGCAAACTTGTGCCTGGAGATCATTCAATGTACAGGCGCTTATAAGAATAGGCGGGAAAATAGGTTTTCGCGAAAATTTTCTCTTGTAAGTTCAAAATTACAAAAATCTATATTACAGTAACCACCAATAAAATATGGCTGCAAATAGCAGGGCAAATTGGAGAAACAAGTATGTTGAAAATTTATAACACAATTTTAGATTGAAAACTTTTTTCTTCCACATCAATGGTTTGTTCCTCATCAGTCGAAGATATATTCGCCACTGATTTTCGGCGATACGGATAAGATAAGATCAATATGGGGCGTATGTGCTTCTAAGAGCCTCTTCACTACGACCTTTGTAGATCTATTGTATGTGCCCTCCTGTTATTCTAGAGTTCCTGGTCTAGACCCGTCCTTATTACTCGAATTCGAATGCCTAGCTTCAGGTCCTCCATATATTGGAAGGGTTGTGGTTTTTCCTTATCTCCTGTCGAAAACCTCAGCCTAGCCAGGCCTTCGCAGTGGCACAGTATGTGTATTGAGGTTTCCTCATCTTCTTGGCAAAACCTGCATTAGGGTTGTGTTTGTTAAGTCTACAGTGCCCTATCAAGAGCCCAGCCAGGATCCTGATTGTTCTCCTATTCTGGCTCGGTAGGTACTCTGTGAATTTTGGCAAGGGTTCTTTGATAAACTGTTTGGCCTGTCTCATTTGGCGCCTTGTTGCACCATTCTCAAGACTGCTTTTTTATCCAAGTACTGCTATTTGTCTTTTGCAGCGCTTTCGCCATACCTGAGGAAGGTCCTGGGCCAATGGGAGCACATCGTGCTCCTTTTCAGGCTAGTGAGTCTGCCTCTTCATTGCTTTTGTGATCTGAGTGGCCTGGTACCCAGGATTAGGACAATATATTATGACTGTCCAGCTTTTATAGCGTTTCCAAGCAGTCCCAAACTAGATTGGAATTTCTCTGCATGGGACTGATTGCTTTTATAGCCACTTGGCTGTCGGAGTATGTGGCAATGGTCTTTTCCTCAAAGTTTTGCCTACGTTATACAGAGTCCTTTAAAAGGTATTGACACTTTTATGTGAAAATCGTAAATAAATCAACGCTCTGTATACTGTACGTTGAAGGAAAAAAAATTATTTTGCCTAACAGAGTTTCCTAATATGATGCAATATCTCCGTATTCGATGAAATTTTGATTATTTCCTTTTTTTTATACAGGGTGGACAGAAACTCGAACCTTTAATTTTTTTTCTTCTTTCAAATAGAACACCCCGTGTTTTATAGCACAAATACAATTTTCGGTCATGTAACTTTTTCATTCAGCATTCCCTATACCCAAAGTTCATAAAAACAGTGTTATTTTGTAATATTGATTGTAAGCCGAAATTATTAACCTATTATGTGAATGTAACAAAAAATCATGAATAATAAGAAATTTCAATATATTATTATTTATTCTAAACAAAACAAGTCACCAAAAGTATAATCCTAACCTTAATGATGTACCAAATGTTCAAAGTGTTCACCGTTAACATCATTGCAATGCTGCAGTCTGAGTTCAAATGATTGACTAACATTTGACAGTATATTAACGTTAATATATTGAAATGGCGCTCTGATTCTCACTGTCATGTCCCCCAGTAGTCTTTTTATAAAACACCAAGAAAAGAAATCAACTTTTGTTAAATCGAAAGACCGAGCTGCCCAATCAGTTGGGCCACCTCTTCCGATTCATCTGTTTTCGAATTCGGTATTGAGATGATCTCGTATTATAAACATGTGCACCATCATGCAAATACCACATTAGTCGCCGAATATTAAGTGGAACTTCTTCTAATGGGAAAATAAAAATTTACACCATTCATAATAAATACTTCTTAATTTATTTAGGAAAACTTTAAAATGCTGGCGACAATTACTGCTATTTTTAAGAAATAAAATAACTAAACTTTAGACGACTGACGTTTATGTCAAATACTGAGAAAATGTAATGGTTTACAATAAATATTACAAAATACCTCCGTTTTTATAAACTTTGGGTAAAGGGAATACTCAACAAAAATAAAAGTTACCTAACCAAAGATTCCATTTGTGCTATAAAATACAGGGTGTTCCATTTGAAAGAGGAAAGAAAATGAAAGGTCCAAGTTTCCGTCCACCCTGTATACAAAAGAAAAAATAATTAAAACATTATCGAATAGATACGGATATATTGTATCATATTACAAAACTCGTGTCAACAAACAGTAAGCTATAAAGCGTTCATTTACCTACGATTTTCACATAAAAGTGTCCATACCTCTTATAGGACTCTGTATAACGTAGCAAAACCTAATATCAGGAGCTTCAAAAAAATCAGAGCAATCCGAATTCTGTAAGTTATACAGGGGTTCCCAATCATATGTTTTGGTTGTAACGGAGTGATTTAACACTCGGTATAGTTCGAGATATTTTCAAAATATGTACCTTAAAGAAATCTACTGATTTTCTCGATAACATTTTTCCTACTGCCACTTTATGAACTCGTCAAGTATCTGCAATGAACAGACTATCATATGAATCAATACGGAAAATTGTTCAGCTTCATACGTTTCATTTCTATAAAATGCAAGTTCTTCTTAAATTGGGAGATGACGATCCAGACCGACGAAATGAGTTTTGTGAAATTATGAATGAAAAAAATTAATGCCGAACGTTGACTTCCAAGAAGTATTTGTTTTAGTGATAAGTTTTCTCTTTTTGGAGTGAAAACTTTTTATCCGCGTTGTGCTACTTTTGGTGAGGGGAAACCTTATAGATTTTTGGCGTAATCGACACCTGTTACTGCTTAATACCGTCATACTGTAGTAAGTGAGGTTAGGTCGGGTTTTTCTTTGTAATATACCAGGGGATAACTTGCCCAGATTATATGGGAAATACTCTAGTCTCTAGACAATCGAATATCTCCAAATGCTAACAATTGAACTAAAACCATCAACTTTACTGACTAAAATTCTTCTGGGGCACAAGTTTCAGTGAGGATCATACAATACAAAGTTGAAAAGTTTAATTTGAGTTGAAGTGTACATTGTTTAAATTCCGATTAATTGAAGTAAAACAATTTTTAAGCCACGTTATGTAAATTAGTAGGGGCAAAACTTACTAGCTGATCACTGCGTATCATAGCAGTACGATTTAATTCTCAAGGGGGCTAATTTATTTGTGGAAATTCTCATCTACCAAGGACGTTCAATTACTTTTTTATAGGAGTTAAATTAATTGATGAAATAAAACAATTTAATTTGTTTGAATGTTAGTTCAAAATAAAATGAAGATTTAAACAAATTAAATTGTTTTATTTCATCATTTAGTATGGATCTTCATCAAGTAAAAGCCTCATCTATTCAAGATAAATTAATTCCAAATGATTTTTATATTAGGCGCGCACCATCAAATTTTTGAAGGGAATTAATTTATTCGTTAAAATACCATTAACCATGGGCATACGTAACTAATTTTGAAAATGATTCATTCATTAGCAAAGCTTTCCATCTACCATTGGCGTAACACGAAGATTTTATTTATGATTCAATTTGTAGAAACATCTATCAGAGGCGTACCATTATAATTTTATAAGGTTTCAATTCATTTCTGTCAATTTTTATATCATGTGCGTTGGATAAAATTTTTCCAAGGGGTCAATTTATTTGTGAAAATTCCTATATTATGGACGTACCTACGACAAAATTTTCAAGGGAGTTGATTTGTAACAATTTTCATTTAACATAGGAATATGATAACATTTTTAAAAGAGGTTCAATAATTTCCGTTATCACTTCTGTCACCAGTCTCCATAACTACCTATTCTTTTTTTAATGGCAATGTAAATAAACAAAAACTGTCGTTATTGGAGTGATGCAACTCCACATCCACTTAGAATAAACCATACTCAAACTTAATGTTTTGGCAGAAATATTAGGAGATTCTGTGATTGCTTCCTTTATGCCAAGAAATTCAAACCTTGAAATGTACCTTGATATGCCGGAGATCACTACTCTACCCTTAATTTCTTATGGACCAGAGAACCTACAGGGCGATGATGGTAATCCATTCTCTAGATGAAAGTTTGTTGCATTTCCAGCAGGACAGAGCTCCTACCCTTTATACAGTAACAGTCAGGGGTTGGCTGGAAATAATTATCCAAGTGAAAGCTGGCTATGCTTTGCAAATAAATATTAGTGAACTGACAAGATTAGTTAATGTCGATCACTTTATTAAATGGCATATCCTAGTAATAAAGAATATATACTAATCCTAATTTAACGAGGCGACAAGGAAAGAACGTATGAAGAAGTTACACGCATATTTAATGAATTGAATCCTCAACACGTTATTAACAGATCAGCCGTTTTCAAAACTATCAAGAAGTATAGAGAGACTGGAAATGCTAGAAACTGGAGCCTGGCATCCTAAAATTGCTACAGATGATGAAGCAAAACTAAATGTGCTACTCCAAGTTGAGGAAATCCTTAAACACCTTCAAACCAGTTGGAACTAGACAAAAATATCGCTCAAACGTCCATGGTAAGAATTATGAAGTCAGAAAAAATGAAACCTTATAAAATTCACTACACTCAAGAACTTACAGAAGATGACACAGAACGCAGATTGAAGTTCTGTAAAATAGTTGAAGAAAAAAAGAGCGTTGATGTTAATTTTGAGAAAAAAATGTATTTTATGATGAGGCCTCAACGGAGAAGTAAGTAGAAATAATTGCCGGATTTGGTCTTGACGTAATCCGCGTTGGATGAGGAGGAGAAACATGCAGTGGCCGCAGAAAATGAATGTCTGGGGGGAGGGCTTATTAATATTCGCATAATCGGACCTTTTTGTAGAAGGTAACTTGAATGGTGACAGATATCCGGACCTGTTCAGAAATAATATTGTGTCAGCCACATCAGCCATATTTCCCAATCCTAACACTCCAATGTTACCCTCTGATGACATATAGTATCAACAAGATGGTTCTTCCCCTAATTACACTTGGGCTGAACGTACCTATCTAGATACAGTGTTTCCACAGAGATTGATAGGACGTCGAGGAGCGATAGAATGGTCACCATGGTCACCAGACCCATTAGATTTTCTCTTGTGGGGATACCTTATAAAAATAAAGTTTACAAAAATAGACCAGTTTACAAACTCTACAAGATCGTATTTTGGAAGAGATAAATCTGATACCACACATATATATACGTGATTCAATTGGACAATTTTGTAAAAGACTTAGAGACAGTTAAATCATGAATGGTTTGCACTTCGAACATTTACTTAAAAATTTGTTCAGTTATTTTTCTTCATTTCTTTGAATGTTGATTATTATTTGTGATAGGATTCAAGATGTAATACTAGAATAAATATTTTATGGCTTACTGGCTACGCTTTTCATGATCACTCCGCGTATTTTATATTTCAGTGGCAACCCTGTAATACCTGTGAAAAGATTTTTGTTTGTTGATTTCCGTGCATAAGATATATATGTGTTACTAAGGTAAAGTGCCCTATTAGTGAGCAAATGTTTTAGACATCTCGTATTGCAAAATAAGTTCCTACTAAATGGTCTATGGCTTCTTTTGAAAACTGACCCAGATATATTTAATCTTCAAATTTTTTATAATACATGTACACTTCAGATAAATTATGTATAAATAAAATAAATACAATTTAAAAGGCAAAAAATACAAAGAACCAATTATAGAGTTCGCATTTCGGTAAAACAGTAAATTCCTCGTTTGTTCAAAATATTTGCTTCATTAATTTTTCTTATCACCTCATGATTTTTATAGCAAATGATGTCTGATGGACTTGGCCACTTCCAGTTTGGACCACTTTGAGTCATTGCACTAATCTTGTATTCCTTTTTGTTGTTCTACCTCTTTGATTTCCAAAATGCTTCCCGGAAAATGGTCGGTGTTATGGAACACTACGCAGTAGTCCTCAACAGAATAGATTGTGTCTAGTTCCTTTTCTCTATAGTTTTTTGCAACGGATTCATTCTCTCTTAATGAGCTCTCTACCATTATCATTTTGTCGTTTTTTCTCCTCGATGTTTGTTTTGATAATGCCTACACAACAACATTTGAGGAAAGTATATTATCAATGCTAATCAAGGCACACTTTCCGGCCGCAACAATTCTGAATGACCCTGCAGTGGTGGATAGTTCGCAAAGCAAGCCAAAAAGGACAAATGCCTTGGACTGGAAACTTGCTACAGAGATAACAAGGCCAAATAGAATAAGGTGGGCCATAAACAAGTTTCAACCTTTTAAATCCCCAGGGGAGGATGAAATATACCCCATCCTACTCGAAAAGGGACAGGAAATATGAATTCCACATCTTTGTAGGATATTCAAGGCTTGTATAGCCATTCAATACATACCTACGGAGTGGCAAAAGGGGAGAGTCATTTATATACCCAAGGTAGGGAGATTAAATGACATGACGCCTAAATCATACCGTCCAATCAGTCTAGTGTCCTTCCTGCTTAAAACGTTGGAGAGACTAATAGACATATACATTAGAGATGAGGTTTTATCAACAAACCCTCTTAACGAGCGACAATACACGTATCAGCCAGGCAATTCAACAGACTTAGCACTGGTTGATCTCAACAGACAGACAAAATCCCCTAGAGGACAAAGAGATAGCCATGACAACTTTTGTAGACATTGTGGGTGCATTCAATAATGCATCTACACTGTCAATTACCAAAGCTCTAGAAAAAAAGGGGGTGCCACTCCTCCTGTGTCGGTGGATAAACGCCAGTTTCGAAAAAAGGGCAATCATATCCTACATTGGCGATACCACCGTCACAGCTAGAGCAGGTAGGGATTGCCCGCAAGGAGGGATGTTATCACCACTTCTGTGGGCTATCCTAGTAGACGAACTACTGAAGAGGCTGACATCCAAAGGCATGTATTGCTTAGGGTATGCCGATGATCTCGCAGTTACAGTCTCGGAGCAGACACAAACTGCCCTAAACATAATCAACAAATGGTGCCAAGAGGAGGAACTAACTGTAAACCCTCTTAAAACCACGATAGTTGTTTTCACCAAGAAGAAAGTACTGAGAGGACTGAAGTCACTAGTTCTTAATAGGGTAGGAATTCCAATTGCCCAAGAGGCAAAATACTTGGGAGTCATTTTTGACCACAAGTTGACATGGAATCAACACCTACATAAAATAATACAAAAAGGTACGATAGCCCTCAATCTGTGCAGAAGAATGTGTGGAAAGAACTGGGGGCTACAACCAAAAATGATTATTTGGCTATATACAAGAGTCATCAGACCCATGATAGCATATGGTTCGGTGGTATGGTGGCCAAAGACTCGCCAAGCTGAGGCGATCCAAAAGCTGAGTGGTATCCAAAGGCAAGCTTGCCTGGCTGCCACGGAAGCCATGAGGACAACCCCAACAGCCGCACTAGAATTCTTGCTGAACCTGCCGCCACTCCATGTCCACATACAAGGTGAAGCCAGGTCAATCACTAATAGACTGACAAGAGGGCAGGCACCCATTATCACGTTTCTTTTTATTTTGAATTACAAGTTCAAAGTCAGTAAAAGGTTTATAGATTGTTAATATAAATTATTCGCAAAATATGTACTTTTTCTCCTAAATTGCGAATAAAATGACTTTACTTGTAAATAGATTTAGAGCCGATGTCTGACCTATACGAAACCAAATTATGATTAGTTCTCTCACTTTTATTTCAAAATCAAAGTCAGTAAAATGATACCGAATTATTGATTGATACTTTTCAATTATTAAAAAAATAAACGCAATTCTGCTCCTAAGAGTGCGAATGACTTAGAACCAATGTGCGACCAGCACAAAACCAATTTATGCTCAATTTTCATCCCATAAACTGACCTGAATTTTACAGCCTTTACATTTGTACAATTTTAAATAATACTTGAACAATATTTGGTCTTAGTGGAGCTTAGACCTTCATTTTTTACATGTTGTCTGGGACACCAAGTTTTTGTAACAACAACAATGCAAAAATATCATCTATCAAAACCAATAAGTGACCCCCTGGTCAGTATTTGGAACAATTTAATTTCAGGAGCCAATAATTGACCGAGATAATATCAGGAAATTAATTTAATATTCACGTTTTCGGTTAATGTAAATCATCAAATATATCCCCTCAATAGTACAGGATATTAATTTAACAAGAATATCCAAATAATTTGCTGTTATTCGCCACCAAAAACACATGTTAACTCCACAAGTACTCAGAACAGAGTACATACAATCCTCTCCTACCACTGAACATTTAGAGTCATCTCGCGGCAAATTCAAATATAAGGCTGATTAAATTGAAATTAGAAATACTATTTAAAAATTAAAATAATAACATATTTCATGTTCATTCAAGAATTTTATTATTTTATTTATAATACTTAGAGCCCCAAGCATTGGTTTGTGAATTAGTGACAAATGTTGTATCAGAAATTTTTAATCATAAAATTTTATTGAAATGACTGGACTAATAAAGATAATAGGATTTCATAATTAATAAAATAAAAAGAATAATGAAAACACAGAAGATATTCATTACCATGGTTTTTTTGTTATGTTTTGTTTTTGTTTACAATGCTAATGTCAAACAATAAGTACTGCATTGTCAATTACCTAGTTGTTAAATTTCTCAATAATGATACGTTTAAGCGAAAAAGAAAGAATTGAAATTTTAATAATGTGTGGGTGTGGTGACAAGTCCCGAACCCAGCGAGAAGTTTGTGAATTGTGGAATGATAAATATCCAGATCGTTCTATTAGTCAATCCACTGTATCGAAAATAGAAAAAAAATTTAGAGAATTTGGTAACGTGAGAGATAATTATAAAGGTCGTTCTGCAATTGGTGGTGTCGAGCAGTTGGATTTGCTCTTCACTGTTCAAGAAAATCCACACATATCCAGTAGACACATTGCGACGGAAAACTCATTGAGTAAATCTACAGTTATAAAACATTTGAAAAAAAATAAGTTTCACCCATACAAAGTTAATTTAGTTCATGAACTCAACGATGATGAGTTTGATCGTAGGATGGAATTTTGTGAAGTGATAATGGAGCGATGTAATAATGATCCACAATTTGTAGAGCATGTAGTATTTTCAGATGAAGCAGCATTTTGTTTAAATGGTACTGTCAAAAGGCAAAACTGTAGATACTGGTCAGACACTGATCCTCATTGGATGATAGAGGCCCACACTCAGTAACCTGAAAAAGTTAATGTTTGGGCAGGAATTGATGGCAACAACATTTTGGGACCATTTCTTATTGAAGGAACGTTGACTGCTGAAAAATATTTAGAAATGCTAGAAAATGATATTATTCCAGCCATTGCCGCGTTATATCCAAACAATCAAAATCCAAACATGCCTAGCAATTTGATATAGTTTCAACAGGATGGCGCACCATCACATTATGCGCTAATAGCGCGTGATTATTTAGATACTATTTTTCCCAACAGGTGGATAGGTAGGAGAGGATTTATAGAGTGGCCAGCAAGATCTCCTGATGTAGCCCCCCTTGATTTTTACTTTTGGGGTTATCTTAAATCTTAAGTGTACTTCAATAGGCCTATGAATATCGAAGATTTAAAAGAGAGAATTCTTCATGAGGTGAGACTCATTCGCATTAAATAAAGTGTTGGAGGAATTTAGAAACTGTCTTGGTTATTGCCAGGTTGTCAACGGCAACATTCAATTTTTGAATGTATTTTCTTAATTATTTAAAATAATAAAAACTAAAAATTTATTAGTCCAGTTCTTTCAATAAAATTTTATGATTAAAAATTTCTGATACAACATTTGTCACTAATTCACAAACCAATGCTTTGGACTATAAGTATTATACATTTTTCTAATCGTCTGTTGTTGTGGAATTCAAAAATAAAGAGAAAAATATGTTGTTCCATTTAAAAAAATAACAATGATGTCATTTACACTAAAGTGGTGACGTCATTCGTACATCCAATGATAGAGTACGATGCGCAATTGAAAATAAAAATTGACTACTGAGCAAGCGTTTTGTTGTAATAGCTTTAGACAAAAAATATTGAATTTATTCCAACCTAAACGTCCCCACTGTATAGTTCGTATTTATACCGTTGTAAAACATTTTGCGGGGTTTTTAAACGATACATTACAAGTAAGGGGTTGCCCTTCAGATTTTTGTATCTGATTTTTGTATCTGAGGATGATCGAAGATTTAAAACTAAGCACATGAACAAAAGAGAAGAAGAGGTGAGTAAGAATAGGTGTGAGCCACAATGTACTCTCGCGAGTATCAATCCCACTCACCACAAATTTAATCTAACCTAAGTAAACTTGATATACTTTTTTGTTATCCGCAGAAATTATACCTGCGAATTATTATTCAGGTACTGCTCTTATCAACCTGTGTCGAAATATATAATAAACAATTTTGTGATGAATTATTATGATTATTTTTTTCACTTGTCAAAATGTGACATCTTGGTGGTTTTAACCAATAGCAATACATTATTCTAGCCAATCATTCGGTATTATACTGATAATTCTGCTTCCTCATCGATAATACCTTGTTTACATTGAAACGTCAAAATTTTACTTTGAATTTGTCATTATTGACAACTAAAAGTGCTTCGAAGTTTATTGAAAAATGAACACAAACCGATTCAGTGCCATCACCAAAGAGAATATTGAACATTTAATACAAAATCCTTTTAAATTGTTGAAAAAAATAATCTTCCCAAATACAACTCGTTCTTCAAATTTTATCACATAATTTTTTATTTTCATCACTCAAACTTGTTTATTTGAGGCAAAAACATTCAAACAAACCGAATTTAGATAAAATCACTCGTCCTAACGGACTCGTGATTTTATCAATAGGTTTGTTTTCATATTTTTGTCAAATAAACAAGTTTTCGTGGAAAAGAAAAAATTATCGATAAAAGTTGAAGCACTCGTGGTATTACCTTTGATAGTATTGATACACTAGTAATCCCGAAACGTTACAATAAAACATATTTATCGAAGTAATAAGGCATTTTCTGACAATAAACATGTTTTTGTAACATGTCTTTGAAATATAAATAGCAACCCACCTATGTAGTTCTATTGGACTATAGATTCAACTCTAGAATTAGATTGATCGGATAAATGTTATCGAATTCGACTTTACCTTGCTTTGTCCCTTTTTCTATGTACTTACTGGCGTAATCTCTTGTTTGTCCTTTGGTCGATCGCTTGTATACTTGTGGGTTTTCACTTTTATTTATTGGCAGTAGGGTTTCGGTGGAATATTCAGTGAAAGAAAACTTTATTTTAAGGCGAAGCTGCATAAAATTGTGAGCAATTTCAAATGTCAATACACATAAAAATTTTCAGCAGAAAAGTTAATTTGGAAAAAAACACAAAAGTAACATAAACTGAATGGCAAAAATAAATGACTATACAACGATTTAATACTCACTCTCCGTTTATTGTAATTGAGGAGATATTTTTTATTTTGTAATTATTATTGAATATAGAGATACAAACTTAAAGTATCTATGTCAGTCAATCTTTATACATAGCATTCTAATGACAATTATCCACCCTATACAGAGTGAGTTTCAAGTATCTTGGAAACGGATCAAACGATTTTTATAGATTTTGGTGTGCAAGGATCTTTCGAAATGGCCGATATTATGGTGGTAATTACATTGTTGTCAGATCTTTCCATTTTTCGAAGTAATAATGAACTTTCTGATTTAAAATGGATCACCCTGTATTTTTTTGCCTTTTGAAGTCTTTAAGAAATACCTACTGAATACTTTTCATGTAATGTTCGCTATACCTAAATGCCATAATTTCTCCGCCGAAGCTGAAATAATACTATGACTGCTACAATAACAACTTTGACGTTTCAATAAATTAGTATTGTTGGTGTTGATTGAAAGTCACAATGGATCGTATATCTGAAAAAGAACGAATTGAGATTTCAATGATATTAGGATATGGTGGATATGGGGTCACTTAAAAAACATCGTTTATAAAACAGAACCTGCCAATATTCGGGAATTAAAATATTACCAAAGATCTAAGAAGAATTGAGCAGTCAGGGATATTGCAAAGTTTTAAAAATCGCATGGCGTGTTGTATTTTAGTAACTGGACAGCATTTTGAGCATACTGAATGTTTTCTAAAATTCCTAATTTTTCTACTTCTCAAATGTGGACATACCTCCAATATGAAACAAACATTTAAATATTTATCTTCAGTTGCTGTAAGATTTCTGCGCCATGATTTGGATACATCTTTCACTGCACCCTGTTATGATATTACTACTGGTATATGAATTATTGAAGATTATTCAAATTAAACGAGTTTATTCAATCATAGCCATCAAAATGTGTTATTTTAACTTCAGCGAAGGTAATATAAATGTAGCTATAACTCCGAAATTATAGCATTTAGGTATAGGAAACACTGCATGAAAAATATTCAGTATTTCTTAAGGATTGTAAAAGGCAAAACATGTACAGGGTGATCCACTTGAAATAACATACTATTCCATATTATTCCAAAAAAAAGGAAAGTTCTGCCAACAATGTAAATACCACCATAATATCGGCCATACCACAAGATCCTTGAGATAATTGAGGCATTCCATACTTGAAACTCACTCTGTATAAATCTGAACAAGTCACTGTTATGAAAAAATACGTTGAAACTTATATAAAGGGGAACATCTTTTTGTTAAAATGTTCTCGTTATAACTTTTACCTCTTTCTGTCATTGGGCGCGTTCATCCGGGCGCAAGGATTGGAACTAAGCACAAAACATGTTGAGTATGGTGTTAGTCAGCGGATGAGTTCTGTCTGAACGCATTGCTGCAAGTTAGCGGTGGAACATAACCCAACCAAAAGACACAACGTAACTCCACCCAACACTTTTACAGCGCCAAAGATGATAAAATAAATATTCTGTCATCGTTGAGAGCGCTGAGTAAACAAAGTGCAAATAATTGCCGCTGCGTCTGATGCTCAACAGTTGAGAGGCAGCATCCCGACTGAACGCAACCGTTGAGTCAGCAACTCAACCGTTGAGCCCGATGATCAGACAGTCCAGTACCTTATTTTTCCGTTATACCAATAAAAATAAGAGGTTAACAATTTAAAAAACTCACCAATCAATCATCGACGATAGGCATTCTTTGTACAGTAATTCCATCATGATTTCCAATAAACATAAACGATTCAAAAAACAGTTGTCACTGTATAAGTCACAAAAATCACTAGATGGAATTTGTTAATAATAAACTGAAGTACTTATTAGAAGAACACACTCTCGATATAGTTACAACACCTATAATTGTTAAATTCTTATTAAAAATAAATTCGAACTGCTTCTCTAACAGTCTGTTACTCATAGTAGGTGTTAGTAATGTTTTTTGTAAAAAAAAACCAGTCAACATGATAAACCGAGTTGGCTTTTATTCCTTACGTCACAAAATCATGTAAAAATAAATGTCAGCTTAGAACATACAAAAAAACTATTTAAAATTCTTGTAATTTTGAATACCAACAATTAGAAAGTTGGCATTGCAATGTTATACTAGCTCTTTCTTTCATGGGCTGCATAACAGTATATATACAGGCTAATAAAGTCAAGTATTAATAGTTTTATTTTTATGCTATAGACAGTATGGAGTGAAGGGAGCCAAACTGTATGTTTTGGATCAGTTTAGCTCTTGATACTTCAAACAGGTAAGCTAACTCAAACATAAATATTTGGGGCGGGTAAAATAGGCACAAGCTTCCTTTTTAGTATATATTCAACAATCTTAAGTTTGTGGTAACAAAAAAATTTAATGAATTAAGATAGAAAGCGCAAGTACTGAATACTTGGAAAGTTGATACTCTAGAACTTCCTACAATGGTCTGAAGGGGGATGTAAATACGTATCTATATATTCAAAGAGAGTTTAGACCAGAATCTTATGCTGCATGCATTAATAATTTAAAGTTGAGTACGATACTATTTGTAAATCAGAAATAAAGAAATTACTGAGTATAAGAAATTGTATGTAAATAATTGTCAAATTTTCTAGTTTCATCTGTTTTAGCTCAGCAGCCTGCAGATTGTCAAAAAGGTGGCAGTTTTTGGATTTCTCACATGAACACGTTTACGTTTACTCAGCGCCTAAAAAACCTATAAATGAATATTTAAATCAAATTATGTTTACCTGATATTTTTATACAGAAATTCGTGAAAATGGTCATGCGAAACAGTATAAAAATGCAGCTGAGGGTCTCAAAATTAAAGTCTTTTTTGGGGTACCATTTTTGTTCTCAATTCTTCTTTTGTCAAACTTTTTGGAATATCCATTAAAGTATTTTTTCCAAAGGAAAGCTTCGTTCAAATTTAATTCCAAGCTTCACTTATATTTACCTTATTTTTTCCGTTACCGTTAGTACTCTTAAAAAAGCGTTGCGAAGAAAATTAAAAATATTTTCATAAACTCAATTTTCGTAATTTTAGTGTAAACCTTTTTTTTTATCGTATTAGTTAACGGGGGAAACGTGCCCTAAATATTAAAACCCCGTCCGGCTATGTATATATTCTATAATTTTTTTTCAGGTAAAAAAATTAAATTGATAAGTTGAGAGAATAAGATCAATAAGAAAGGCAGTAACTTACTTTTCGAATAAGTGAATCGATAACATAACACTACGTCTGAGAATGTCAGGTAATTGTTTTTGTATAACACAGCGGCGTAGTCAAAGTAATCAATCATTAAATTTTAAAATAAAATCGCAAGCTTATGTCGGATAGTATGGAAAAAAAATGACAGGGATTTTATTTTACACTATTTAGAATCTATTTTATGTTAGGTACTGCAATTCGTCTTTGAGCTTATCCATGGTAAAGTGTCTTAATGTTGAATTTGAAAATAAACAAATTTTTCTAGTGTGAATAACTGCAACGATTTTAAACAATAATACTAATTTTCTTTTCTTTTTGGGCTGGTAAAATTCGCGACGTTCATTTTACTGAGTTTTTTTTCGTCAAATTCAATCAACCTGATCGGGAGAATAGAACAAATTAATTTGTGAAACAATATATTCAAATCCACTTCTTTTTGCGTCTCAGTATTTTGTACAGTGCTGACTTCTTTGTATGGAGTTACTTAAATTTAAAGTTGACACCAACAGAACTGGCAATATCCGTGACCTAGAAGCACGAATCAGACAGGAAATATAGACCGTAACACCCTCTATGCTACAAAATGTTCAAAAAATTATCACCGAGGTTGGGTCTTCCATTTCTTCTTTTTCCTGCTTGCTGCCATTGTAGTATAGCTTTTGTTAATTGTTTCCATATATGTCCAAGCCACTTAATTCTTCGAGCTTTAATTTTTCTGTATATCATCTCCATTCTGTTCATCTAATATCTCTTGATTTGTCCTCCTTCTATATTCCTGCTATCCAATCTTCACATGGATTCTGACCGGACATTGTCAACTAAGTAAACATCTTCATATGATGACATAACCTTTGTCGAGGCTGTGAACATGAAGATAAGATGGTAGCGCATATCCTCTTTGATTGCTCGGTTCTATTATCCTTTCGTAAATCCGTGCTTGGCCAGTTTCCGCTGACAACAGCCATGCTGGAAGAAATTCCTCTTGGGGAGGTTACCAACTATGTTGATATCATAGGCTGGTTGACGTACTGAGAGGGACTTCCAGGAGGATGCGCAGAATGCCTTAAGGGGGCTAGGTGCTTTGGTTTTTCAGATCAAATCAGAAAATTCCTACTGCGATCTTCACTGGACCCAGAAGTGTTTTCATTAACTTTCTTATCCTTAACTTTTCTTCTTCTATTTTCGTCATAGTGATCGTTTCTGCTGCATACATTGTCCACCCTGTACCAATTTGAATCAGCTCAGCAAGGGGAATCTGCAAATTGAAAAAAAGGTGCTTTATTTGAAAAGACTGATGCTGTTATCTCTCAAAAGGTAATTCACTCTGTACGATATATAATTCTTAAAAAAAAATAGTTTCGAGATTTTTTCATATCACTGTTCATTTAGGTAATAAAGAATTTATGCGTTACTTTATGAGTGTACTGTATAAAAATATATATTTTCATCGAACGTTAACTTTTGCTCACCCCTTCTTCCACCGCTAATGGAGACAAAATTGCTACATGACTGGAAATTCAATGCTCGTATTATTATTACCGATCAAACATTTTTAGTACTGGAACTAAAACGGAACGGGTGTCCCGTCTTTATTTACAATAACTATTTTAATTGCCTCCGATAAAGCTACAAGGTAAAGTACTTTATACCGTGTTTTTCTTATCTTTGAAGTTTCAAAAGGAACAAAAGTGTCGCTAGGGGTTTTCTAAATATGGCCTCTTTATAGACTCGACAAAAGAAAAAATTGTAAAAAACCTTAAAGAGACCTTACATAAAAGGTATTTAATAGTTCATATAAAATGTGTAGGTGTAGGCATTAAAACAAATGAGTTTATCGTGACGTGTTAAAAAGTTTTATTTTGTGAATGCCAAAGCAGTAATCGATGTACGTGTGTTAAAAGCTTACTGGATGATAAGTTTGATAAGAAGACAAAGTTATGTTAAGTTTACAGATAGATTTATATTTACAGCAGATATTTTTAAATGTTATCGCTTGTTTATGCTTATCTAGTAAACATGGAAACACATCAAACGATTAATGGACATTTAGGGTGTTAGACGATACATTTTTTTAGAAATACAGTTCTTTATACAGTGTGTCGCAATTAAAGAGGAGGACAACCCAATCTTTTGGTGTTTCAGGAAATGCAGATTCGATTTTTTGCAGAGTCATTCATTGATTCGTTTGGCTTGTTCCCAACAGCTCAAGCACTTGAACCAATCTTCGTATAATTTCCCACATTTTTTACTCCCATTCGTGTCTTCTATACATATAGGCCACTAGTTTGACAGGGGGAGTTTTTAATAGTTCTAATGGTTGTATTATTACTTCTCCAAACTGCTTCCGTCTAAGATCTTTAAGGTTCGCACAGAAGAAAAGTATGTGAGTAGGTGTTTCATCCATTAGTTCACGTTTTCTGCACATATGTTCACTGACCTTTCCCATTCCCATTTATATGCTTCCTTTGGGTACAGCGTCCAGTGACCAGGTCGGTAACTGTCTTCAAATATCTCTCCCCAGTTTCAAAAGCCTGGTTCAGCGTTCTTTGTCTACCTTGTTCAATAAACCTCCATTCTAATTCCACAGGTAACAAAACACTCAGAACTCCAAGAACCTTCCCTATTTCATTTTCAATTTTTGGATTCATTAACGCCCAATGCCAAGAGTTAAATTTTGTTTCATTTTTTCGGAACGGTTTCAGAGCTAGAAAGTATCCTTTCGGGCCTTCTCTTGATAACCGGTCCTCCAGTTCATAACCTGCATTTCCCTCATGTTCCGGCACCCATACTAGATACACTTTGTTGTCTCTTGCCAGGCTATTGGAGAATTATTCACAGTTTCTTACCAGTCTAGACTTAGTGATTGGATTGCTGATAGCTTCAAGCAGAGCCTGGCTGTCAGTAAATATTCCAATTTTTTGTTAGATATACATTCTCCTGATGTTTTCATCAACACAGACCATAGCGGCGATCGTCTCTGCTTGAAACTCAGACGGATATTGTCTTGGGCCAAAGAACATTCTCTTTCTGGGTTACTTTGTACTAGCCCCAGTGTCATGTTTTGATTTGGAACACTATTATGTCTCCAGGATTACCTGGTGCATCACCTGTTCCTTGGATGAGATGTAAAATATTCACTCGCTCAGTAAATATGTTCTCCGTTGTTATGCCATCCAAACTTATGTGAAACATGGATTCATCTAGAATTGTTCCCGTTGTATCAATGTGTCCTTCAGCCTAAGAATTGCCATTATTGCCTTCACCCTTATAAAAAGTTCCAAAGGAGAAACCTTTATTGACCGGGATTCCATTGATACAATCTCCGTGCTGTCCATTACCACGAACGTATATGGCGAAGAAAAACACGATTGTAGTTAACATGACGAAAATCCATAAATTGGGCTACAAACTGCTACCCCATCCAGTATATTCTCCAGATTTAGCCCCCTGCTACTATTTCCTGTTTGATTAATATGGAACAAAATTATAATTTTGATTTCCGTTGAAATTCTCGAGGCTGTCGAGCATACTAAAAACGATGCAACTTGCTCCAAATTTGGTGGTTGATGAGAGGGTAATTTGAAAATCACTGACTCAATATAATTCTGTAGAATAATCAATTTTCAGCCAATGGCTGAAATTACGAATATTGAAAAAACAAAATTTTATAAATGTCTGCTAATCATAACGGATTTTGTGGAAAAAAATAGTCGGTCCAGTAATAGGTTCCTAGCTGCTTCCAAGAACATTTTAGCTTAAGCAACATCTTGTATTTATCAGAATACCAACGTATTGTAACCACTTTATACATAATTTTCTATTTTTTATACAATAGTTCCTTAAACTTTCGTTACAATGAACCTAATGATGATGGTTTTTTGTGGTCTTCCTACATTGAATGGAGCAGCATTCATGATCAAATCATGATTATTGGTCCAATCAGATACAAAGTTATGCTCAAAGTGCAACCGTTCCTGCGCGAAATAGTTTAGTCCACCGATTTTCACTTTTTTAATGTTAAACTCAGTCCTTTACTATAGTAATACAGAAATCTCGTTTAATTGTGCTCACCTCTACACCTCAATAATTACATCAGCAGTAATTATCAACTTGAATTTCAAAAAAGTTAGGAAAATTACCATAAAATTCCGATTTCAGAACAAGAATTTAACGTTTTGAATTACAGATATTGCTTTATTTTATTCAAGTCTTTGTCAATAACAGGAAATTTAAATAAGAAGCGTCAATGGATACATGAAACAATAAAAGTACCTCTCGGTGGTTTATAATTTCAACATCGTTGAGGTTGAGTAACTCTTCGGCACTTTCAAGACTTTTTTGGGGGTGTTTTTACAATTGAAGACGTTTAAGCGGCGTGAAGGAAGCACTCGGTGTTGCCAATGCTACGGATTTGTTTCATAACTCACCTCAACAAATATTAAATGATAATTAAGGTTAACTACATGTTTGAGAATACGATAAAATCAACCAAAGAAACGCCAATACGTTTATTTTCTAATATTCTCCAGGATTCTCATTTTCCCCAAGCTCTATCAGCTGAAAACAAAAAAAAATATTAATTAAATGAAACCTAATTCTAATTTCAATGCAAATAACCTTATTTCAATTTTTATGTAAACAGCTTCACTTGTACAAAAAGGTGTACCAAAGTAAAAAGTGTCAGCGATCAATCTGTTGTCAGAAATACCTCATTCCATTTTCTCACCAACCATGTCATATATTACTGTTTTTAAGGAGAACCACCGGTATCATTTCGGGTTTCATTCGAAAAAGGGGCTTCATGAACCTGGTTTTTTGGAGGGAAGCAATAGAAAACCATTCCAGGATAATCATTCAAAAATTCTTTAGGGGAAAATGCAATTGTGTTACAGTACGATTCACGGAATCACTTACTAGGTACCCGTAGTTCACTGGTGAACCGGGTTTAATATTTAACGATGAATTAGAGCATTTTGAATTTTCTGTAGGACTAATCAAGGTGTACTCAATTCATTGTTTTCATATGTTGGCACTAAATTCACCAGCACTCGGGCTCATTTGGGCAGTTCCAGGCGGACGGCTAAAACATTTCAATAGTTTCAAATTTTGGCAATAATTGAGTATTAATTCTGATGTTTTTTATATCACCGATTTGTTTGGTTACTAATATTATTGATTTCTTTTGGCAACAAGAGTCTATTTTAAAATTTCGATTCTGTCCATTCTCAGACATTTCCTGAATATTGTTTCCTTTCTTGTCATAGAATATTCAGGTTATAATCGCTCACCTATCTCTACAAGCCCAATTCTTAGATTACTTTGAACCAGTTTTGAACTAGTTATTATTGCATATTGCATAACTGAAACAGAATTCGAAAACCTGGTTTAACCGAGGTGGCTAAATTATTTCTGATTGAACAGCCGACCCTATGTATGAATATATGTATGTATAGTGGGGTGATATTCACTGGGACCTAAAAGATCTATTGTGTCCTCTTACTTCTACTTGGTTCCTTGGTTTAGACCTATTTCCCGGAGGAATTTTAGGATGTTTGCAGACTTCAGTTTAGATAAGTGTCCTTCTTCTATCCAGTAGTCTCCTAGGTGTTGTGCCCTAGGACTCTGAATTCGCAAATATGTGGATGGAGGTTTCTTCTTCGATACCACATAATCTACATTCTTCTTTCTCCATTATGTCGAGCTTTTTCATGTGCCTATACAGGCGCCAAAGGATTCAATTCATTATATTTCTCGTTTTCAAAGTGATGGTAAAGATCAGTGCCAACCTAGGTGAGTTTTGATTACCAAGCCAAGATAAATTATTCCTGAATGTGATTCTCAATATAAACACTATTTGAAAAAAAGACAATAAAATATAAAATATATTTATCGAGAACGAATTCATCCTTGGGAACAAACAATAGTTTCATTCCTAGTAGTTTCTTGTAATATGACAAGAGCTAAACGTTCTTACGTACTTACCTAGCAAGGTCTTGGGAAATATAGTGATAAACCAATTATCTCTACCTTTTCAGTTCAGTTTCACCCTCAACGTTTCCTTTGCGGGTTTTTCGTTTTGTTTATGAATAATAAAAGGAAATGTATTTAATAATTTAATAATAACTCCAATAGTTAAATATATTTGAATTCTTGTGGAATTTACATAATCAGAAATCTTCAACTCTCAATAATGTCTATATCAGCAAGAAATTATTGAAATAATAAAAAAAAATAGAATCATGCAAATAACCATTAACATACCAATGAACACAGGTGCGAGTAGGTATTCTTATAACTATGAAGAAAAACTTCCCGCATGGATCGTTTTCTTGTCATATTCTTGAACGTCATGACTTGTAGTAACATTGGTGAATTAATATCCTATCACTATTTCCAGCTGGCTTTAGACCAGACTTGAATAAAATAAAGCAAGAGCTGTAGTTTTAATTGTTTCATTTTTATTACAGTAAAGTTAGGAATTTGAGTTTTATGATTAAATTGTTGTGGTCTTTTCCTTAAAACTAAATAATATGATTTAAATAATTCGAAATTAAAATTGAAAATAGTTAAAAACATTAACAATTACTCAAGTTTGAGAGAATGAGGGAAATTTACAAAATAGGTAAGAGTGAGAAAAATTTTATAAGCCAGCAATGAATGTTCCTAACACAATCACCCAAGGCTGAAAAATAACGAAAATTGTGGATTGTTAACCATTGAAGATAGAAAATGACGAGTTAACTAATTCATGGAATACTTAAAATATGGCTTAATCAAGTTTATAAAGAAGTACCAGTCAAGCCGAGGGGGCCGCTAGTTGAATTAGATTCTGAGTGCTTGGTGAAGGTTAAATACATTTTTTGGTTCGATTTGACCCCCATTGGTAGGTATATAATTGCGTAACATCAACTTTTTTTTTTCAAAATTTGTTAAGTAGAGATTATGTTGTGTTTATTTCTAATTATCACGACAATAGATGTTAGAAATTAATTTGACCAGGAAATATAGCAAACTGTATTATTCACTTTATCCTTCTTTATTCTTCTTCAAGTATATATACAAAGCTAAAATCAAACTGGCAACGCCGTCTGTGGAATATTGTGTGTGGTCCTGGTCTACGGGAGCGTAGCAGAATTTTAAACTTGTTTTATGTCTCAATTTACTGTAAGAGTTTTTCTTTTGGTCTTAGAAGGGAATTTATTATGGTTTTTGATGACAGAGTATGAAAATCGGTATAAATGATCAAAGATGTACATATAAATTCAATGGTTTTTTGAAAATTGAATTACTTCGGGAATTTTTTTTGATATACCGAAAAATATGAATCAGTAAGTATCAAGTTCCTACAAAACCCATCCAGTTCATATTATCCGCATATAATTCAGTAAAACTACAAAAAATTGGCCATCCTACTGAAAAATTAAGATGTTTGACATTTGATTTATTTATTGGATTCGAATTTTACATACAAATCGTAAGCTCAGCGAAAAATTATCAACAAACCCCTATCACCTTCAACCTTCTCACTAACCATAACAGAAGATATATTATGTCTGATTTAGGCTTCTTTTTAGTATCCTTAAGTACTCTTGTACGGTGTTTCGGCACCCCAACCTTAAATTTTCTTCAAATTTGTCCATTCATTGTATTATTAGATTATTTTTTCGTCCATAGACGTTGATCAAACGGTGCAATGCAACTATTGACATATGGGGTGTCAGAACACCCCCCATTAAACTTTATCTCTGTTGGATGTTTTTAAGAGCGGAAGAAACCATGAAGAGAAATTTAACGCAAAAACAATTAAAGGATATTGCTGCAAAACTTGGCGGGGACATAAGTGATTGTGAAATCAATTATTTTGATCGTGATAGTGATTAAGTGATGATAGAAGAGGATGTCATATTTCTTAAGAAACTTCAATAAACCAAATATCGCACACTTTCATTATTTCCATATTTCAGTCAAATATTTCAGTAAAATATCACTTTTCCTGACTACTGCCTCAATATAATTTGATAATATTCCAAAACTGGACTGGGAAAAACATGTTTGAACTAACAATAATGTACTTATATACAGGTTTCTTCTAAATTCATGCAGAAAAATAAAGGAAGTAACTACTCGTATAAAAATATATGGGTCTTTCCAATTACAAAACTACCTCAGCCCATTTCAGCTCTCGAGATATCACTCCTACTTAATTTTTAAAAAACTGTATGACAGGAAGATGATTTACCCTATATGTATAATTATGACGTAAAAAATTAGATAAAAAATTCACTAATTCCGGAATATTTCTTTAGTTTTTCGACTAGGTACTGGAGCTGATAAACGCGCTGTATGAATTCCAGTATTCTGGAAATAATAAAAATAATTGTAAATAACTGAATAAAATAGATGCTGTCAACTGAAACCTTAACAAACATTTTGAAAAGTGGGATTCCAATCCATCGACTGAATAATTATTATCGCTAGTTTTCACTTACATTTTCTATACAAATAGAAACAAAACCCACCGACTATGGAACGCCGCCATAAATTTTTATTTGAATACGAACGTGTTCAGCTCATGTATCTGATATTTATTATATTTATTTATATTAATGTACAGGGGATTATTGGAATATTTAACCAATGGTATTACTCAAGTTTGATAAATATTTGTTATATTTCTCTTTATTTCTGTGAGTAAATACATGAGAATCAAGAAAACTGCGAAGATTGTAATATTATGTACAAACTCAATCGCTGACTATTGTAATTGTATGAACCAAAAAAAAATAGTACAGACAAAGCAGATCTACAACGAACGCGAGACTTAACATCAATTCGATTCAATATCATGTACAATTTAGAAGACATAAATATGAAAAAATAATAAAATAGTATTACCTGAATAATACCAACACACACAAATAGTTATTTAAATTTTCAGTGCAATCATTATATTATTATAGGGGTACTGTAACCGTAGAAACACACAAACTCTATCCCTAATTTCGCACCATAGTTGAAGCAGACTAATATAAAAGAGTGAAATTTGTAGTATTTTTTACATTGGCATGAACCTCAAAATTTTGGTTTCAACTTTATTATCTATTTCCAATTTGTATGGTACAAACTTGTCATGATAGCCTGTACGTATCAAAAGCTTTTTATCTTTGTCTACAAGATACGACTTTTAAATTATTTTGTTTTACCTCTTCATGATAACAAAAAACAGATTTTTTTAAATGAAGCCTGTGTGAATATTCTTATGACCGATCTTATCAGCGCATCATGAAACTTAAGAAGTGAAGATGATAAGAATGATGTCTGTTTACAAAGACATAACAATACCCTCAGTAACTTATACATTAGAAACCGGACACTACATTGAAGTGAGAACAACAAACTTTGAAAGAAATAAGAAACAATTTGATAGTTGGAAAGACTAAACAGAAAATACTTCTTAGAAGGAATAAAAAAGTTCCGTGAGCGAGGAAAGATCAGCATATAGCGCTGCAAGAAAAGTGAGGAGTAATGCAATACAATTTCAATTTCACGTTATCTTCTGGCCATATTGATTGCAGATATGGAAAATTCCAAAATTGGCCTCAATACAACCCACCAAAATTTAAACAAACTCTGTCAACTCATTTAAAAATGGCCCATAACTCATTTACTTATATTATGTGCAGAATTAAATCCATCTATAAATCTAACAATTATAACCATTGTGAATCTTTTTATGTACTTAGGTACATTTTAATAATTCATCATTGTACACATTAATTGTCAAACTAAAATAATTTCAGATATACGTGTACTTATCTGAAAATTAGTCTAAAATAAGGAATAATCAGAGTTTAAAAAACTTTGAAAATTCATGCATTTAAATAATATGGGCCGTTTTCATTTTCTGAAATAATGTATGTCAAATTTTTGCCAACTAGTTATTTATTCGTATTCCAATCATTTTTTTTTATATGAATCTTCTTGCATTTCAAATATGTTCCTGTTGCCTGGTGTCGAAATTATCCGTAGAATTAGGTTATCAAATTTGGAGAGTGTGCAATTTATCTGTTGGGTAGGGGAGTAGGTAGTTTTGGTATAAAATTTACTATGGCGTGCAATGGAAATGAGAAATAAGAAATTTGTAACAAGGCAACGGTTTTTCGTAGCATAAAACTCGTATTATCTTACGTATACAGGGTGTCCTGAAACTGCAACCTACAGATACAAGATGTGATTTTATGTGCACCTAACCTAATTTACCTCTATCCAAAAGTTCCTCCCGCGAGAGCTGGATGCCTTTGAAAATTTCAAGTCAGTGTTTTGAGCATATCTCAAAAAACCCATACTTACAATCTTTAAGCCTGGTACATTGCATAACCCTGCAGTAATAAATTGTTGAATACAAACCTATGTCTTTTATTGCTATCACAAGAGCCTCGCGGCTTTGTTTCCTGCAATTTCTAAATCCTCCATAAGGAATATTATTCATGAAGAAGACCTCTATCCGTTCCACTTTGAAAAAAGTTTATTCGATGCTAGATGGTAACTTCTTTGCTCGAGTAGGTTTTGAAAACTGGTTACTGGACAAAAAGAACCAAGATCCCAAATTTTTCTCAACAATTTTAATTTACAGTGCGATGAAGCTACGTTCACTGGGAAAAAAAATTTAATTTCCACAAAGCACATAATCATGCTCACATTGGTGGAAATCCGTACGCCATGAAAGAAGCGAAGCACCAGCAGTATTTAGCATGAATGTCTGGAAATATGTGATCGGCAATCAACTACTGGAACCTGACCTTTTAACAGGAAAGGATTACCTTGATTAGACGGCAACATCTATAGTTTTTGCACGATAGTTGTCCTGCTGATTTCAGTGGAGTAGTTCGTCAACATCTGGATTCAATACGACGTATGTAATCGATGGATTGCAAGATCGCCCGATTTCAATCCATACAATTTTTGTTTTTGGGGCTACTCAAAACCATTAGCTTATGCTGTTCCAGTACAAAATCGTATTTAGCTGTTGAAAACAACAGAGGGTGCATGTAATGAAATACAAAATTATCCCAGAATTTCTTCAAGAGTTAGACAGTCCTTAAAGACACGATTGGATTTATGTCTTGCAATAAATGGTCGTTGTGTAGAACATAAATGTTATGAAATTCAATAACATTCTTGTTAACAATATTAATTTTTTCCAGAAAATGAAATAAAGCTAGTCAAAAAATTGAAATTTATTTTTCTCGGACACAGTGCATAATAGCGAACTCAAAAGCACATTTTTTTGGAAACTACCCTACAGTTTTTGAATTGAATGTTTAATTTGGTAAAAAACTGATACACACAAAATTTAACCGAATTTACCTGTTGCCCCTCCAACGTTGAATGCTTGTGATAGCAATGAAAAACCTAGGTTTGTATACAAAAATTTATTACTGCTGTTTTATACAATTTACCAAGTTTGAAAAGTTTGTAGGTAGTGGTTCTTTCAACAGCGTCATCTTCAAAGACCGCTAGCGGCGCTAGCTCCGTTAGAAAGAACTTTTTAATGAAAGTAAATTAGGTAAGATGAACATAAAATGTGATTAGCAGGACACCCTGTATAGTACTCTTCATCTTTCACGGATAATTAATATTTTCATAAAAACTGGTGCTAGAAGCATGTTGTTCGCAATAAACTGGCGAAGATTATGAATTACCTGTCAACTAATTTAAATTATGGTTTACAAAACAATGAGTAAAATAACTATAACCCAACACGTTTCCAAAGCGAGTTGTTCGTACAATTATTTGATGCCTTGTTAGAAGAAAGTATGCATTCATTAAAATTTCTTAATTACGTTTCTATTCCGTATTCCTTTAAGAAGTTATGATGATTTATTCTAGCAGAAAGTTTTAATGGGGTTGCTTGTATCTTTTTTTCGTTAATTTTGAAAATAATTGAGGTTAATTTAAAAGTATGTGCTCATTTTCTGGCCACATGAGGGAGATTATGTCTTACGGAAATTAGGTTTATGCGTATCTTGGGAAACAGATATGAAGATTTTACTTAGGTTGGTTGTATATGTAAAAATGTAAAGCATTTGAACAAAAATGTGAAAAATGTGTATGCTCCTTTATGAGCAGAATGAATTAAAAATTACTTCCGGTAAATATCCATACATTATAATGAGAATTAACAAGATAGTCAACATTTTTAAATGAATGCGAAAAAGGTTTCAAGCATAACTTTTTTGTTCCAACATTAAATCTAATTTCCGGAAAACAAAAAAAAAGTAAACGAGGAGGTACGATCATAAGCACATTCCCTGTTAGGAAAAATGAAACATTAAAATTGTTATATGGTTACAAAAACAGAAATGTTCCTAGGATATAACCCTGAGATTTAAAAAAGGGGGCACCACCAGGCCTAAGACCAATAGTCCTAAAAGGAACGGTAAATCCATCTATCGAAGAAATAGAGTACCTAGGATTACATTTTGATCAAAGACTTTCATGGAACATTTACCTCTAGAAGACCACACAGAAAGCTACCATTACTCTCGGCAGATGCATAAGAATTGATGTTAGCCAAAGTAGGCTCCGAAGGAGCAAAGTGTGTAATTTAAACGCGCTATGCGGAAGAACGACACTAATTGGTCAAGCACACCATGCTTCTGGAATCGAAGTAGAAAATATTGAAAATGGTACAAAGATTCAATCCAAGTGAAGATTCTCGTTCCCATAGAGGTCAATTCCTAACTATCATGGGATTGCACTCGGGCCTTGAACGCAGTGGAAACCCCTTGCAAGGTCTGGGTAGCAGGGAACGAGGGTCATAAGGGTGATGAAAAGACGGATAAAATGACCAGACAAGACCATTCATTGGACCTGAAACTTTTGCGTCGTCCCCAGACCGAACTGGACCAGACATTTGCCAAATTTTACGGCAGACTCAATAAGCAAATGAAGGAAAACTGTCAAAGCCGCAGTGCGTAAGTTGACACTTTAAGCTTAACAGGCAAGCAAAAAATTTGAATTGAAGAGGTTAGCTTTGAAACTTCCAAAGGTCCAAATTCAATTATCACAAAAAAGTTGATAATTTGTGAAGGTGTAAGGCTATTCACTTCCTCAAGGCACACATACTCAACTTGTAGGGTCTGTAGTTTGACTCGTTCAGCAGCCACAAGTTGTATTAAATCAAATCAAAATGACGCATATTTTTATCCTCCACTTAAAAATAATTTTTAATGTGTGGCTTATAAATATTTTAATATTTTTATCCGATAAAAAATGTCCACTTGAATATTGTCAGTCAATTAAATGTGATACTCTATGTAAACATTCCCATGATCAATCTATTGTGGATCAAATTATCAAAATGAAGTGGAAGGAAACGTTACCTTTGTATGTGGATCTACAGCAGTGAATTTATACTCAATACAGTTACTTCCTTTTGGTTAGACTAGAACTAATAACATATCGATCTAACTAAGGCAGAGGTGTCATTACTAGGCCAACGCAATGTTGCGAATGTAACGCCGACAATTAATCAGGAATCTTGTTGATGACTGTTTAGGTATTGATACTCGATATGGTTCGGAGCTTTAACTCAAGCAAATTTATGCTATTGATGTTTCCAATTAGATTTTTTATGATTTCCTGTGAAACATTAGTGGCTATCTACGTCAGTCAATATATTCACTGGTCTAGATTATGGATACTTGAACAATTGAGGACAAATAACAGAAGCACATTTTTAATTAAACAAATACATAGATACTGAAAATCGAACAACAAACTACCAAAAGCGTGAAATAGCAAGTTGCTGCAATACATACTTAAAATGCTTGCCGTTTGCATCATCTTCCTATAGTAGTAGCAACTTAGCTTGCTTGAACATTTCAAAATATTCAATCTCAAATTTTTTCATGTGATGACAAGGTATATACAAGGAGAAATTTAGCACTCTAAAAGCAGGACACGCACTGGATCGACTAGGCTCGGGTCGGTATGGCACGGTATTATCAGCACCTTTTAGGACCCGCGCCTTGATTTGGATCATGTTATGTTGGATTCGTATTATAAGAAAACGTCATACAGTTACAAATATCGTTTATTTGTATACTCACATACATATAAAATTAACTCTAGAAAAAACGTAACATATCACCAAAACCTCCTGTCATCTTGACATTTCATCCCTAGGCAACTCTCCGCGCCTAGCGACCGAAGGTTTTCATGTATTTCAAAACATCTCTCCTTTATTATAAGACAGATATTTCAAGTTTTTAAACAACATAGTCCTTTAGATATGAGGGTCTTTCAACGCAACGCACTGGTCGGCTATTTCCACCTTTAGCACTTTAAATTTTATTGGCATCACTATTAGCATTTTCTTGTATAACTTCAGTTTTTGCAGAATTTTTATCACAAAAATTATATAACTGTACAGATGATGGTGAGTAAATGACCACATTAGATTTATGATTACATTGGGTAACAATTTCTTTGGAAGCAAAGTTGTAATGTTTTGCTGGTACTAAAAACCATCTATTTCTTCGAAACCTGCCTGTATGGGCTTTGACAAGATAAGACTTAGGTTCGTTAAGCATTTGAATAACTTTCCCATATGTTTTTAGATTGGTCACCCATACATTATCATGAACCTTCAAATCGGGAAGAAGAGAACGAACGTTTCTGTTAAATAATAACTTTGCTTGAGAGAAACCATTTTCCAGAGGGGTGGTACGGTGTATGCTAACAAAGATAAAAATAAATCATCACTTTTCCTAATAAGATTTTTAGCAGTTTTCACTGCCAAAAAATTTGCATTTTTTTAAATTAGTTTGGAACTGGGGTCCATTGTTATCTGATCTTACTATTTCCGGTAAACCATAGAAAACACTTCCTCCAATTTGGTGATGATCACATTTTCGGTCATTAATTGTTTAAAAAGTTCGAAAAATCGAGAGAAATAATCAGTTACAATGAGGTACCACGTTCTATGGCATTTGAATAAATCAATTTCTTGCCATGCGCGATCCGGAAATTCATCTTTGAAGAAGTGGAATGAAGTATAAGTTTAATTTTGATACTGTGGCAAATAGTGATACTCATAATATAATTTGATCTGGAATAATTGGTTATTAGAAATAATTCATACAGTAATTATCCATAATTTGGCCTCAATAAATTAAAATAATGTAAGGTTAGTTGGTCGTTAACGTCAACTTAAAAATCTGAGAACTTAATGATTCCATATTTGCGTCATCAAATGCCATTTTAATTAAATTCAATGCCAGCCATTAATTTCTTCGCGACATGCTTAACTCAATTGAGAAATTTTTAACAAAATCGTTGAAACATATAAAATCAGCTCGTTAGTCGGGAAAATATATAAAAACTACGACAGAAAAGAGACATTTTCAAATAGATTAATGTTGTTTGTAAAACTCAATCTAGCGCATAATTATGAAAGCAATAATCGTAGAAAGAAATATATTAATGACTTCTAAAAGGTTTTTAGTGAAGGAAAAGCTAGAAAAATGTATAAATAAAATATCAACTTTATTACGTGATTACAATGTTAATAGTAATTTACGCAACAAGTGCATAAAGTGGTGCTTTTTCTCACGAATGGAAATCAAATGAGTGAAAAAAGACACTTCATGCATAAGTTGCATACAATATTTTTTCTACAGCCCTACACAAATAATAAAATCAAAATAGTAATTTGGAATATTTTAATTAAACTCCTTCAGTGAATTACAACTAATAAATGCTCAATGACTGAATTGGAAAATGTACAGAATAATATTAAGAAAAATTAACAACTATATAATCTATTTTAGTTTTATTTCCCAATGTGAATATTGGAAACGCAATTGTTTGGTTGACTATTGTGAATTTTTGAGCAGGCACGTTTGTTTCTGTTTGATTCATGGATGAAGCTTCATTTAAATTGTTAATATTTGGAACAGTCAAATTCGTCTCTGCTTGATTCTCATACGATGTTGAAGGTAGGTTCAGAAGACTACTGACATTAGCCACTTGTAAAATTCGTGAAGCACACTCCATTTTTGCATTGAGATAATTGTTCATATACACTTCGGCAACAGCAGTAGATTTCGATTCTCCATGTTGCTTCAATTGAAGAATGACTCCACCCGAATCAACTAGAAGCGATGCCGAAGTAGGTACTTCGAAACGTGTGACCTATATATTCTTCTGTATGCGGTACACTTAAATATTGCGATAGAATTTTCGAAAAAGTGTTTATACCAACTACTTGTTTTGTACATTTGCCATTTCTATTTGTTAAAAAGAAATGGTTGCTGCTTACGTACAGATTCTTCTGTATTTCTTCCCGAGGAATCGAATAGGATAGGTCTCAAGTTAGCGCGGCAGCTGCTATCGGCTCAAAAATGCAAGAAAACATTTAAAAAAAAATTAATATTTTCATTAAAAAAAGGCTTTCTAGTGAGCTATAAAGTTGAAAAAATCTAGGAACATACGTATTTGTTGGGAAATTTCATGAGTAAAACTAAAAAAATAACGTAAAAAAATATTCATTTGAGGCTGAGATAGAGGCCAAAAAGTGAAAAAACTACCGAAACATATTTTTTTGCGTTTGCAACGCCCCCAATGCAAATTTTGGAGAAAACGTTCCAAACTAGTCCAAACAAGTCCCCAGAGTCAGTTTCCAAAAATGGATTGGGGTGAAACTTATGGGTTGGTGGTGTGATTGACTCTGTTCAACTGACACCTGCCACCGCTTAATCGACACCTGTCACGTTGTTATTAGAGAGGTTAGGTTAGGTTATTTTTTTTCCCTTTATTGTGTAATGTACCAGGAAATAATCGGCACAGCTTATATTAAGAAAATATTCTAGTCTTGCTCTAGACAATCGAATATCTCCAAATGAGACACTTGAACTAAAACTGGAGTTGAATCAGTAGACCAAAATTCCTATAGGGTGAGAATGTACGTAAAGACTGTACAACACAAAAGTGAAAATATTTGTGTAAACTGTGCATTGCTTACACTGCGATATGTGAAAACTCCTTCTGCCGCGTTATGTGCTTTTTGAATTAATAAAAATTTTCATTTACTATGGACCTACAATAAAAAATTTGAAAAGATTTAATTTGTTTGCAGAAATTTTCATGTACCATGGTCGTACGATGAAATTTACTCCTACTATAGGCACACGAGGGGTAAATTGATTTGTAATAATTGCTATATAAGGGGCGTATGAGGAAATTTCCATAAGGGAATTTATTTGTAAGAAACAACGCAATCGTCATGACTGCCTATATCTTTTTTTATTCAAGAACAAATCTATAAAATTGAGCTGTAGCATCAAGGGTAATGCTTGTAATGATTCAATGTTCTTAATCCTTCCCACACCACACGTTCAAATAAAAAATGTGGCTTTAAGGGTTTAAGGGATCAATTTCTTCAGAACTTACATAATCTTCACAAATGCTTTGAATGTCATCGGTTGTGATGGAACCAATGATGGAACTAATACGACTACCACTACGGGACATTAGGATTAAACCCTTATGTTTTTGGAGCAACATCTTAAAAGACAATGCCATTATATGTAGATTGTAGTTTATTGTTACATTTTCTTAAAAGTGCCTTATACTTTTTAAACTTTTGTAAATCTACCTTAGCGATTTTTACCAGAGGAGTGGTTTTAAATTGGCGGAACTGCCATTGCTGGGAATAACAAAATCCGAATGCTGACATGATGACATTTTCAGCATAAGTTAAAATTGAAGATTTGGTGTGACATTATAAGCGATAAAGCCATTTTGTTCTGCCACCAAACTTGATAACAATTGATGAATAAACTGTGGAATTATTAACAAAAAATGAGAATTAGAATTTTAAATTTAACGTCTTGTTTCAATATTTTATTCGGGGATATTTGGTCCTACCACCATATTCTGGCACAAATAATCCGACCCTATCGTATTGTTACGCGAGCTACTGCAATAATATTCTCACTTAGTGCCCCCAGTGAAATCCCCGTATGAGACGACTATGGCTCCTCCGCCCAATTTTCGAGAAGCATCCAGAATACGAAACATCGAGAATATCCAGTGAACCCGCCAGAACGCCGAAAGATTTCTAGAATAACGGCGCGTGAGTATAAATAGGCCACAAGCATCGCCGCAGGTAATTAGTAAATTAGTCAATCAGTCAGTGTTGATACCGAAGGAAAGTAATCGCGCTTCGATAAAGTGTTTATTAAGTGACTCTCATATAAATTATAATTAGTGTGTTTAGTGTATTACATAAATTATTAAATAACGACTGAATTACATATAAATCTGTAAATATAAATTAGAATAAACGTTACATTGGTGTCAGAAGTGGGATTAAAAAAATATATAAATAAATAAATAAATATACAGGAAGATGGCGAAGAAACTTTGTGAATTAAAAGTTTCAGAGCTTCGAAGAGAGTTGGAGGATTACGAACTGGACACAAGTGGGGTCAAGTCAGTGTTAGTGGAACGACTAAAAATAGCTATGATTAACAATGGATTGGACCCGGAAACGTTTGAATTCACCGACGAAGCGTCCGCCTCTATAACCTCTTCCATAAAAAACGAATTGTCTTCGATAGAAAACAAAATTTCGGCCATGGAAAGTAAACTCTCGGCGGACATGGAAAACAAATTGTCGGATGTGGAAAATAAAATTTCATCCATGGAAAGTAAACTTTCGGCGGACATGGAAAACAAAATGTCGGACATGGAAAACAAAATGTAGGACATGGAGAATAAAATTTCGACGGACATGAAGACTGATATTTCTGCCGTGGAAGAAAAGATTAAAAGTATGGAGCAAGAAATGAAACAAAAAATCAAAGAAATCGAAAGGAAGACTAGTAATAAACCGGATATTACAACTAGGCAAGCCCCGAATAACGACGAACTGGCAGAGAAAGTAGAGTTGAAACCGAAAATGGAAAACGATATTAACAGCCGAGTGAAACTGCCAACATTCGATGGTAAAACGTCATGGCCGAACTATCTTAAGCAATTCGAGGCGGCATCAAAGGCAAACAACTGGAGTGAGAAGGAAAAAGCGTTAAATTTAACTCTTGCCCTTAGAGAAGACGCTATGGATATCCTCCAGACCATTCCAGTGGAAGAGGCCGAAGATTTTGAACAACTCAAAAAGCGATTGAATATGAGATATGGCCTGGAACACCTGGAGCATCTGTACCAGTCGCAGCTGAAAAACCGCAAACAAAAACGCGACGAAACTCTGCAAGAATTCGAAGCAGACATTGCGAGGTTGGTGCGGTTTGCCTATCCATCGGCACCGGAGAATGTCATGGAATGTTTAGTAGGGGTACAGACATTCATCGACGGAGTTCGTGACCATGAAATGCAGAGAACTCTACGCTTGGCTCGGCATAAGACACTGATCGACGTACTCTCTGCAGCCTTGGAGTACGAAGCAGCTACACAGGCTTCCGGACTATACGGCAAGGTGAGGGCGGTAGCAGACGAAGAAGTTGAGAGCAAGCTCAACCAGATTGTCAACATGATGAAAAGCATCTCAAATGGAAAAGTGAAAGCTGTGAGATGCTGGAATTGTGGAGAAATGGGACATGTACGCAGTTCGTGCAAGCGACCGAGAACTGCTACAAACAAAGATGCCCAGCAGGAAAAACTAGGAAGGGTCGACCTTCAGAGGGCAGCTTCGACCCGAAGACCTTCCAAAGACTCCCTCTCTAGAAGACCATGCCCTGCAGAGCGCTCTCACTGTAGCAAAGCAGAAGCTAAGGAAGCTGCGATTCGAAGAACCACGGTGACCACCGACGAATGGACACCAGAAAAGTTGGAAGAGGAACAAGAGAACGATCCCGACTTGAAGAAAATCCGACATTGGAAAAAGGAGAACTGTCGACCTACTTGGCAAGAGATTTCAAGGTACTCGCCAACGATGAAATCGTATTGGGCCCAGTGGGACTCGCTGGTTCTGGAAAACGGGTTGCTACAGCGAGTAATCGAGAACGATGAGGGTTCCGAAAGTAGAAGACAGTTGGTGATTCCAAGAACAAGGATAGCAGCAGTACTGCGGAAATTACACGACAGTCCGTCAGGAGGACATCTAGGTGTGAAGAAGACCCTTCAGAAAGTGCTACGACCAATGGACCGCACGGGAGAAGAAAGGCTCCTATGAAGCAGTACAATGTCGGAAGCCCTTTTGAACGCATTGCCCTGGACATTGCCGGACCGTTTCCACCTACAGCAAATGGCAGCAGGTACATTTTGGTGGTGATGGACTACTTCACAAAGTGGGTAGAAGCGTATGCCATTCCAAACCAAGAAGCCGCAACGGTTGCCGACGTGCTTGTAAATGAGTTCATTTGCCGATATGGAGTGCCCCTGGAAATACACAGCGACCAGGGCAGAGACTTCGAAAGCCAGCTGTTCCAGGAAGTTTGTGAAAAGCTCGGCATGAAGAAAACGAGAACTACGGCTTTGCACCCACAGTCGGACGGGATGGTAGAGCGAATGAACAGAACTCTTGGCAAATACCTGTCTAAAGTAGTATCTAACCATCAGCGAGATTGGGACCAATATCTCTCGCTATTCGCGATGGCCTACAGATCTGCCATCAATGAGTCCACCGGCCAAACACCAGCAAGAGTTCTGTTCGGACGCGAAATGAGATTACCCTGCGACCTTGAATTTGGATGCCGACCCAGAGAAGACATAGCTGGTGAAGATTACGTGACCCAGCTGAGAAAAAGAATGGACGACGTACACGAGCTGGTTCGATCGAATCTCCAGATCGCTAGCGATAGGATGAAGAAAAGGTACGATACGCAAGCTACGGAAGGAGGTTTCCACGAAGGAGACAAAGTCTGGCTGCATAACCCAAGAAGACAAAAGGGTTTTTCTCCAAAGTTGCAGAGAGCTTGGGACGGTCCGTACCTCGTAAAGAAAAGAATCAACGATGTCATCTATCGTATCAGCAAGATCCCAAATGGAAAGCCAAAGGTGGTACACCGTAACCGATTAGCGCCACTCGAGGGTGACCACGATGAGGAAGTAAACCAGCTTCAGGAAGTAGCCGATCCTGCTTTTGTAGAGTTCATGGGTGCTTATGGTGGTACCGGAAAAGCAAGATTCGGCGTCACCACTGAGAGACGACAAGACCTGCTTACCGTTCCGGAGGAATACTCACTGGCAATAAACATCCCTGCCAGCGTAACCGATGCGCGCGGACTGGCATCTCTGTTTATTAAGAAGAGTGGCGCACGACCTTTGGTAAACCAGTTACCAGTACCAGGTAAAGCTTTGAAGCTGCAAAATGGCTCCCGCTTCAATTTCCACCTAGTGACGAGGAACACCCTCGACGAAAGACCAACGTACGAGGATGTCTGGGAAGCATTACGAAGCCTGAGAGAGCATGTGCTTGAATTGAACGTGTACAGGCTAGCCATGCCCAAGATTGAATGTAGGCATTTAGATTGGCGAATAATCCGTAGCATGGTAGAAGTAATCTTCCGAGACACCGAAGTGCAGGTACCGGTTTGCGGCCATGCTCGGGAGACACAGCCAACAGAGAAGACGGTCGCATGTTACTTCCATACAACTGGAAAATGCAACAAGGGGACCAGTTGCCGATACAGTCATCTCGTTCCAGTTTCCTAGCTAGTTCCAGGAGGAACTGTCTCTTAAGGAGGGGGCAATGTTACGCGAGCTACTGCAATAATATTCTCACTTAGTGCCCCCAGTGAAATCCCCGTATGAGACGACTATGGCTCCTCCGCCCAATTTTCGAGAAGCATCCAGAATACGAAACATCGAGAATATCCAGTGAACCCGCCAGAACGCCGAAAGATTTCTAGAATTACGGCGCGTGAGTATAAATAGGCCACAAGCATCGCCGCAGGTAATTAGTAAATTAGTCAATCAGTCAGTGTTGATACCGAAGGAAAGTAATCGCGCTTCGATAAAGTGTTTATTAAGTGACTCTCATATAAATTATAATTAGTGTGTTTAGTGTATTACATAAATTATTAAATAACGACTGAATTACATATAAATCTGTAAATATAAATTAACTGTAAATATAAATTAGAATAAACGTTACAGTATGTCCCAATAGGTATAAATTATATTGATATTTAAAATTGTCCTTTTTTTTATTATTATATATTAAATTTGAAAAAAAATATCTTTCTCAGGTTGGGTTCTATATTTAATTATTTCATTGAACAATCTCATTCACAAATATTAAATTATCAAACAAATCGGTTTAATGAAATGACCCCGTCTTATAACTTTTTAACTAAATCACATCTATAAAACATCCAAAATTTTTAATTTACGGAAACTAAACTTATAATACAAGCAACAAATGTTGTAATATTACTTCCCTGGTTTATAATGTCAAATCTTCCTAAATAATTTCAATAAAAACCAAATATGCCATTTGCAGTACAATTTCTTTTTCCATTTGTATATATCATCCGAATGTTCACCGCTTTAAATCTTTTTTTCAATCCAATATTTCTAATTTTCGGTTATTTTATTTTTCATTATATCTCTGCTTTTCAAAAAAATTCTATTCATATTCTATTATTAATAATCATTACCATATTATATATTTTCATATTATATCTTTGCTTTTCAAAAAATTTCTATCAATCTTCTGTTATATAATAATCATTACCATCACTACCCACATTCAAATTTTATTTTATCCCCCGATAACTATTAAAAAAAATGTCTTTCATTGTGACATTAATCATAACCACAAATGACATATTTTTACACATCAAATTTCATAGATCTAACGTAACTTAACCTACATATAATATATCAATACAAAATATCTCCATAATTTATTTCAAAATTTTCATCATTTCCCTATGTATTTTGTAAACTATTTCATATGTGTCTATTCAATTCCAATTTGATATTTTTCTTTCCTCTAGCTTTTATAACTTCGTTGATCGTGTTTAGGAAAAATGCGAATACGAATATTAGAGAAGCAACCCTTATGAATTTTATATAAAGCAAAGTTGCCCGTGGATCTCTTCGTACTTTTTATGTCATCATTATTAATAATGTACAACCAACTTTGGTAGACGTTTTAGTGTAGATTATTGGACCCTGAATATCGTTGCACTGCACATGGAATCCTGACCTGGTTTTTAAATATTGATTAATTCTGGTAAATCATAATGGAATGACGGAGTCATCTTTTACAATATATAATGAAAAAAGCTTTAGACAGTGAAACAGCGTAGATTATTAAAAACGTTTTCCAATAATAGTTATAAACGGTGATGATGATATCAGCAGTAATATCACAAGAGAGTGTCAGTAAAGTGGGAATAGTTTGCCAGATTTTTGAGAAAGTCAACAGATTCGAGAGAAGATCTGAAGAATCACTTTCTCTCTATTGCCATTCTTGTGTGATATTCGTTAGATGAATTCTAGACGTCATAGTGGAAAAAGGTTTCTTAAGTGATATTTTTATTTTAACCAAATAATTCTATGCCAGTACGCCATTCACCATCTCTACTACGTAGATCGTTTGAACGTGTGTTTGAGAAGGTATAGTTATGTATAAAATATTCCGTTGGCTTTCGACTGCAATAAAGGCGATTAAATATCCCAAATTTACTATAGTTCAAGACAGAGTCTTTGTTCATCCTTTTTAAAATTTATATCTATTAAGTAAGTGAGTATAACTTTTGTAACGTTAGTTTTATTTTTATTTAGTTTTATCAAGAGCTAACTTATGTTGTGTTAGATATTTTTTTGTTGTATTACAACGTGGTGGCCATTAGCTTGTGTTGAGAATGAGAAATATTGTAGTGACACCATCACAAGAAAACATTCACATACCGATGCTAAGGTAATAATTAAAAATACTTACGAATTTTTGCTGGCAAAAAATTTCAATTCAAGCTAAGCTCTATCTGAAACATCTGCTTTAACAAGTTGCCTTCATCTTCAGTAGTAATTTAATACAGAACCTATCGTTCACAGAAAAAGGCTTAGTGTTTCTGGTAAATTTAGTACCGTTGCTGAAACTAACTTGGATTTATTTGGAAGAAAAAATATATCAAATGTATGGAGAGAAATCACTGCCTACCCTGACCAATGGCGAGGTAGACATTTCTTGTAGCACTTCAAGCCTTAGAAGAATATTAGTAAAAATGGGTTTTGAATATCCAACAATTGATAAACGGAAAATCAAAATGGAATCTCAACGTTTTCGGAAATGGCGTCGTATTTATTTAACAGCTCATAAACAATAAAGAGAACAACATCAATCAGACAATTGATCATTGACGAAGTATGGTTCGATATACACGACACTGCACGAAAAGGATGGAATAATTTCTCCTTCAAATACAGGTGAAAGGATATAAATAATAGATTCAGGTTCAGAAAATGGAATTATTCCGAACTGTCTGTTGCTTTCAGCTAAAGATATAGCAGATTCTTCTCTTTTTTCAGATTATCACCATGACACTGATACTATTCAAAGATTGGTTTCAGCATCGACTTTTAAAATGTATACCAGAGAATATTGTGATTATCACCAACACACAGTAGATATCAATATTATTGAATAATATGACCAAACTTTTTTTTTAATCTCAGTAGTTTAGTAAATTTGAACTTTTAACGTAAAAATTTCATGATTTCTTTTCATTTGGTATGGCTTATGCAATACATTTCAAGTGGTTGGCTTAATACATTATTTGACCTTTCAATAATGTTTAACCTATTGTTCTGTACCTGTCAATTTTTCTTCAAAAACATTAAATTCTCGGAAAGCATACAATTTAGGACTAAGAGAATCCTTACAAAGTTACACTAAAATTTAAAGTTAGATTCTAAAAGCTTACAATATACAGGATGTTCTATTCAAAATAACAAAGCTGCTATAAGAACATTTTTCATTAATTCGCCATAACTTGTAATACTTGTATAAACCAGTTCTTATGAAAATCAGGTGAGTCGTTTCCAATACATGCATTGCATAGGCTGAAATTATCGTGAGAAAGCCTGTATATTGATTTCTACTTTCAACACCCCATAGTACTTTCGTCATTTGTAGTACCTACATGTGATTAAAAAATATTAAAAAGGCAAATCCAAAAAACTGTAGGAGTAGTTAACATTACGAATTTTTTTTTCGTTTTCAGATATATCAAGATCGACATTTAATTGTTGTTGTATAATGTTAATTCTTTCAATAACAAAGTTTTTTCCATCTCTTGACATTTGAATAATGAAGATTAATGGAATTTGTACAACCGTTTGAGTGAAGAAAAACGCCATGAATTGAGAATTTCACCATAAAATTAATGTATTGTTCTTGTTTATAATCCGTGCCCCTTTTTCAAGTTGGTAGGTGTTACGCTTTAACTCATCGTAAATATAAATGAAAAAACAGATTGAATTTGATTAGAGTTAAGCAAATGTTTATAGTGAACATTAATTTTTTTAAATCTAAGTAGTAAGTAGTTGTATAACAAGAGTTCGATTTATATTTGGTTTATTATATGCACATGTATGTAAATTATTGAAATCAATTTCCTCTGATATCAAAATATTGCATGGTGTCAATCCAATATCAAGTTGTCTTCCTAATAAACATCTGCCGACGTTGAAGAAAATGACCTGCAATCCGATTTGATATTTTTCTCATCTGAAAAGTTGATATAATTTGATGATTCGGACTGCAGCAGTTTGTAGATATGCCTTATAGACCTTATGTGAATTATCCCTGTGTAGCCCATTAATTGTTTGGTAACATTCTTTGAAAAATTTAAACGCGAAGATCCTGGGAATTTGAAACTTGTCTACAGTCCAGCAAATGTATCAGTGTTTGTTTAGCAAAATATGATGAAATGACAATTGTCCAATGAAGCCTCTTGTGGTACCTCTCCCTTTTGGTTCGTTACTGTTCACTCGGGAATCGATAGGAAACCCGCCAACAAACAATTTGTTGGAGCCAAGTAAAACATTTGCTGGTAGATTTCGAGACCACTTGGAATGAGTATGGCTCTAAAATACTTATATTTGAAACACTGAAGTGATTTTCCATTCGTCCATCGGCAATTGGATATCGCGGCTTCAATCTGTTCTGCTGTATGATCGGGTGCCTTCCGCTTCATTCTAGGTAACCCTTCAGTGGTAATGAAACGGTACGAAAACGGTGACGCTGGTCTGATAGACCGGAACTAATTTTTTTAACGAATTTTCAATTTTTTTTATGAATATCATGTTTCAATGAAACAGCAGATAATTACAAATATTCATTTAGCAAAAAGGAACATTATTACTCTTTAAGTTTAGAAAAATGGTATACAATGTATTAATATACAGCGTGGGCCACAGAAAACAGCCCACCCCGATATTTGGCAGTATTTCTTAGATTTTAAGGCAATTAGGAAACACGTCGATTTTTGTTCTAAGGGGCACACATTTTTATGATACAGGCATCTGTCATTTGTCAACCCCCTTCCTTCCACTTCACCAACCCCTTATTTTTGAATAGGGAATATACCATGTGCGGCACATCAATAGAAAGGCATTCAGATGAAGTATTCAGACAAAATGAGCGTCCACGATTTTGTTCGATATTTATACCATCTTTGCAAGAAAATGTCGTGATTAATTTAAAGTACAACACCACTTAAAAATGAAACGCAACGCCTATGGTTTGCTAATGTGTAATTTTTTCTGTCACATCTAAAGAAAATTAAAAGAAATATTTCCTAATGTCCTTAAAATCTAAGGAATACTGCCAAATATCGGGGTGGACTGTTTTCTGTGGCCCACGCTGTATAATGTATCAATTAATTGATTGAATGTATTAATACAATATATTAATCTTTCACGGATGAATATTGGTATAAGTTGCCAATAAATTAGCGTTTATCCGAATGAAATAGAGTAAAAAAAATAATTTCCATAAACTAACCATAGGAAAAATGTTTGTGTGTTTGGGACATAAGTAGTGACGTAGGGTCTGAAGCACCGTATACTCTCGTATCATAAATGTGTAAGGTACACTGACGCACTATTCCGTACAAAAACTACTAACACAGGCGCGCGGCTCTCCCACTCAGTACAAATTATACAGAACGATTTGAATCGTTGAGGTCCGTCAGACAGTAGCGTCACCACTGAAGGATTTGCTACTGTCCCAAGTGATTTCCTGATAGTTTGCGGTATGCAGACGAGGAAGACAAGACAACCACAGAGGTCTGGCCAATGCCATCCTCGTCTTTCCGAACTTTTTAAATTTTATCTGTCATAATATAATAATCACTGCATTTCTTCTGGTTTCAGCTTCTTGTTCTTCCCTCTAGGTGTTCCAAAGGTTGTAGATAGTCTGCTTTGGTATCCCCTCTGCAGAAAAATCTTCGACAGGAAACATTTTGCCGCGACATAGTTTCGTTGAGATGAACAATTCGCTCGAGGAACACTTATTGTTAAGACGTCGATTTTGGATTTTGAAGGTTTACTAATTATTGCAACAGAAGAGGGAGGTCCGTATTCAGGGAAAATATTGATGTCAGCCCCGCGAAGAGACGAAATGTCGTTGAAGATTTTATTGTACATGGCTATAGTGAATTTGAGATTGAATGAAAATTACTATTTCCATTCTTTAATAATTTCTTATTTATAAATTTCATGCCCAAAAAACCAAACGCAGCGTTTTTAGTTTCCCTGTATAACTCGAGAATGGAGAGAGTTTTTGAAATTGTTTTTAACAAATATAATGTTCCCCATAATATAGTTATCTACCTTTTTGACCATTCAATCGCCTCGGTATATATTACGGTGAAGACAACAGAAACAGCCTGTAAACAGGTTGATCATTTCAAATGGTACCAGCATTGCAATTTTGGAAGTTACGAGATAGGTTAAATAAGAGTGAAGTTGCATTTTCAAGGGACCAATGTAATGGTACCAAAAAATGTCTGAAACGTATTTTATTTTTAGAGTTAAACTAGAAAACAAATGAACTCAATTTTTTAATTATTGGCTGCCCTATTTTTCTGATGTTGTTTAAGCATTTTGAAAGTCGAATACGAGGTAGCATCGGTGATTCTTCAAAAATAAAAGTGTTGCAATCAATAATCAAAAATTCTCATTTTTGGTTTCAATCGTATAAATTTGAAAATAACACACATTTCAGACACATCATTACATTGGTCCTTAAATAGGCAACTTCACTCTTATTCAACCTATCTTTCAACTTTTACGGTTTTCAAAATTGCAATTCTGGTACAATTCAAAATGATCAGCCTTTATAAACGTGGTAATTCTCCTCTTCTCTTAGACTCGATGAACATGTGTGTGTTTATAAGCTAATTTTCTTGTTAACATTTTTAGGTAACGAAGACACATGAAAAAGCAAACTAATTTGGAGCTTAAAAATAACAGAATTCACATTTAGAACACAACTCCGTCTTTTTAAATTCGTGTAATTTCTTTGTGCCTGAATTACACCTTCCATCTGCATACTAACACACTTCAGAGGATGCGACACCACAAAACAAAGTCAAGGAAATTGTAGGAATTAATCTACCATTTTATTTATTAACAGTGCGGGACTCCGCGCGTTCTCAAAGCAAAGGTGAGCTTTTAGTCTGGGCACTTCACGACAAATTACTCTTCGCTTTTTATTTCGACAAATTGCACAGCTTCTTCTTTGATCTAAAATTAAACCACTCTCACACATTGTGGTTTTGAATCTCTTAATACTACGGTAACATCAGATGATTATGGCGTGATTTAGGCGGATCTCAACTTCGTTCACAAGGTAAATATGCCCGACAACAGCTGGTTTGAAATTATTTTGAAACTTTTTAAAAATAATTATGATATTCTATGAAAATGCGTTTATACATTCTACAGCAAAGTACTCATAGGACTGTTTTATTATATCTACTATCAAATAAAACGTCTTCAAATATTCGGAATTTCCTAAAAAATTATTACAAATTGAATAATATACAGAGTGTCCATTCAATACTATCTTCCTACCCACGAGTATATTTTTAATTGAACATTAAAACAAGTTGAGTTTGGTCTCAAATCATTCTCATATGTACAGAGAGTTCAGTAAAACTGTCATAAAGAGGCAAAATTATTTCAAATGGAACAATATGGTTCTTTTGGTACCTCAAAATACCTCTGTAAAAGTATTTGAGTATCAAATTTTTTTAGAAACCTATACAGAGTTGCCAAGCTTCAGGTACATTTCTAAGATTTTTAGATTTTGTATACGTCCTATAATTTCACGAAACATAGTGGTTTATAGTTCAATCTAAAAATTGTTTGGCAAGAGCCACCAGAAATCCCTCAGTATCATTATAATATATTTTTATTATACCCTGTGTCTGAGAATGATTGTCATACTACATTTTTGGAATGCAGATTCACGATTTTCTTAAAGAAAACGCCCTGTTATTTATATAACTAATGCCCGATTCCTCCAACCATTTCCTGAACTTGGGTAATACCTGAATCGGATTAAGGAATTCCTAAATCCAGTTTACGTTTCACCATGCGCTAAGTAATACCTGAGAGTGATAATTGAGGTATAACGTATTTTAGGAAATGGTTGGTGAAATCGGGCATGAGGATTTATCTTTCTATTGCCTTTGAAATTGATAATACTTCAATGTATGCTGTGGAAGATAAAGTAATTTATCACCAACGAGGGAGAAAAGGAGTGATAAGTGGACAACATTTCTGAAATAAAACTCCCTAGATTTAATTAAAATGTATTCCTTCCGCTAATGTGTTCTATTCTTTTCTATTGCTTATTAATAAACCCAGATTTAAGCATCTGGAACGTTTTGATGGCTTTTCCTGCCCTTCGCATAGTTTTTCTCTTGATGTTTCGCAGCATAATTATTTTTGTTTTTTCTTGCATTTATTCTCACTCCATTCAATTTTAGAGTCCTGTACCATATATCCATATCCTCCTCATATACCGGCCATTATTACTAGCCCGTCATCAAATACAGGACCATTTATCTCAACTGATCTAAGTTTTTCCGTGCCAACAAAAAGCCACTGGGTGTCTGTTCTGGTTCCTTTTATTATGTGGTCCATGGAAATAATAAATAATGTTTGGTTTAGAGCTTCACCTTGCTTCAATCTATGGATTGTCTCAAACGTTTCATATGTTCGGTTTCTTTTGTTTGTGTAGGTATTTTTTCTCCAAATACCTTTCATTACTTCTGTTAACTCTGTTCGAAGCTTCTTCCCGATTATCTTCTACAACTAACAACCCCAATGGCACTACTATCTAATTCTAGGATTCATATAGTCCGTTAGCTTAATTTTCTCCTTCCTGGTGGGTGTCAATAGTACCGTTGGAGTAATAATTTCCAAGTATTTGAGGTTTACTCACACTGAAGTGATTCTCGTGGTTCAGAATGAAGGAAAATCCACGATAATTTTGGTTCATCCATCGACAATTGGATATCATGGCTTCCATCTATTCTGCTGTATAATCGTGTGCCTTCAGCTTCATTCAAGGTTCAATTGCTACTGTCCCAAGTGATTTTCTGATATATTGCTGTGTGCAGAGAAGGATGACAACAGCAGAGGTTTGGTTTGGTTTAGAGCTTTACCTTGCTTCAATCTCTGGATTGTCTCAAACGTGTCAGATGTTCGGTTTCTTTTGTTTATGTAGTTCATGTTTTTTCTCCAAATACCTTTTATTATTGCTATTAGTGTTCTTCCATCTAGCATGTCCCATATATTTTCTTCCTGTTAACTCTGTTGGAAGCTTCTTCCTGATTATATTCTACAACTTACAACCCCAATGGCACTACTGTCCAATTCTAGGATTCATATAGTCTCTTGGCTTCATTTCGTCTTTCATTCATCCTATTGTGATCGGAACTGTTGATAGTGTTTCCTTTTTTTGCTTGCTTTTCTTGTTGTCCAGTTCTTACCTCTATCATGATTATTAATTCATAGGGGAGAGGTCCAGCAGTACTTCCATGACTGATGCTGGTGTTGTTTTCATACCCCCCTTTATAGTGAGGCATGCAGGTCTTTGTACCTTGCCCATCTTAACCGTGAATATTTTTTGAGTTATATTTATCCAAAATAAAATGATGCGCACCTACTCAGTGGTCTTCCAGACAAAAATAGATTTATGTGGAACTGAATTTAAAAACTTTGGTAGGCTGGTTACAAACAGGTAAATAGAAGATCATAATTAATTATTCAGTTATAGTTGAATTAAGAGGAAAATCCAAAAATGGAAAAATAAATTAATAAATAATGAAATTCAAACTATAATAATAAAACCGAATGTTATCAAAAAGGCGCAACATTCATGTGAAATAATTAATAATTTAATCGATAAAATATATGAATAAACAGCTTACTACCAATAAAAACGTATAAACGTATTTAATTTTGCAAAATTAATGTTGACATGCCAAATATACATTCAGTGATGAAAACATTCAAACGTGAACCTTTACAGTTCAATAAAATTGAAAAATATAAAAATTTCATCATAAAACATATATCCTAGATAATAAATTACAATCGTTATTTTATAACAAAGTTTTATTCATTAAAATGAATGTAGATAAATCGTTATTATTAGAGTAGTCCTGATATACACTGCTTAAATGGTTTAAGGATGTAGCTGTTTTCAGACAGTTAGGCAAGAGACCATTTCCAAAGGATTCATTGATCAGAGAATATGAAACGTGAATGGCCACACTGGAATATTCAAAAATAGCAGATAACCCATCTATGTTACAGGAAGATTTGTTTTTAAATGAGAAATTTGTATTTCAGGAAAATATAGTACAATTTGGTTACCAATGTTAAAGTGAGAAATGTCCAATAATCAGTTACGTTCGATATCTGGATAGTATCACCTTTTATCCGAAACTGATTAGTTGGAAAGTAACGTGGGGTTAGTTCTTGATCTAGAAGGGCAAAGTCAAATTACCGTTAGGGATCTATCGTTTCAGTGCCCAATTCGAACACTCGACTATTATTTTAATTCTAGAAATATTAGCCATTATCAAAACCCCCGATACATTATACAATTTCTCTACAAATAATACTATTTTAACAGAAACTTTATTTATTGAAAGAAATATTCGTGTTACTGTTATTTTTTGGCACGAGCACCAAATTAAAATTCTTTAAAAATTAAATCACAAAGACACAGTAACGGAGATTTGTTGTTCAGTGGTGACCTTTCAATAGGTTAAAAGGATCCAAATAAACAATGCAACAAACAAGGTAGTGACATTAATTCGGAGAAAAGTATTATATATACGTCACATATGAACTAATTAAGATACTTTTAAAAATGTCTTTGATACCCGACTACGCACTTCTTTTGTTTCAGTGATAAAAATCGTTTATAATGGACTTTCTGACCTTCGATTTTAAAACAATAGAAGGACAACCGGCGCTGGTTGTCAAACATATACAGAGAACCAGACAAAAAACACAGACAGCTAGAGTTAACGCTATCATCAAATGAACGACTTATCGGAATCAACGTTGGTCGGTTTCGAGCGGTCATTACCTTAGGTCATTAGAATGTGTCGCGAGGACTAACGGCCGACGGCGGACGTTTCAAACCGTCATTGGCACCATGATTTTCTCTGATCTAATTGCGATTTTACAGCATAAACCAAACACAACATTGATAATCATTGTTACTTTTTAAGCACTGACAGTACTTCTGCTTTCTAATATTGAAAATTTTCATTAATATTTAACTAGATAGATATCGTTAATAATTTCATGAAATTTTTAAACAAGATTTGGAGGAGTCCATTAAAAATACTTTTCAACAAATATGCTTGATAAAATTGGTGAATTATCGTATGTTTGATTGTAAAATCCACTAAGAATATATTAATTCTGTTCTTTACTTAATTACCCATAAGCGAGTGGCGCACCCCTACTAAAATACATTTAAAAAAAAACTGAAAACATATGACTGTAAATCATATCAGATGGAATCCATTATTTGCATCAATTGACAGCAAAAGTCTAAATATATTTTGTTATTACGAAAGGCAGATAATTTGTTATTAACAATTCATCATAAAATTATAATCAAGCGGAATTACTTATTTAATGTGAATTGGGTAGGAATTAACACTTTTGCCTCCCGGCAATTTTTTTGACAAGATTATCACAGGTTTTATGAAACCACGATGCAAGTGAAACTGAGTTTAGTTCGGCTGGTGAAGATGACTGGAGACCTAAATTAAATTGAATATATTGACTGGACCGGATATCAATTAAAATACTTTATCAAATATTCATATGAAATGAGTTAAAATAAAATCAAGCACTCAAAATTAAAATTAATACATAAACAACAATATTATGCACCAGCAGAAAGTTAATAATTCTAATAATTTCAAAAAAACAAGATTTTATTTATTTTTTACTTTTTAGTTCGATTTACTATAAGGTGTGTTTACGGATTAATAGGAACTATATTGGAAGTTATTCATATATACAAATGTCACAATTATGAAAAATAAAAAAAAAATATCACCGTGTCCATGATTCGAACCCTATGCCTACAATTGATAATTTTCGTCACCCAAACCTCTATACCGCTCGGCTCAGAATACATATTTTTATGTTGGATTATTTTTTATTTCTGTATCTAGATAAAAGCAGAATCCATGATTCCTTCAAATTCATATTTAATTGGTTGAAATAATTTTTTTTTATAAAAATAGCGAATTGTGCTGCGCTCACCTAACTCACATCGCCCAATTTTCCCCTCTCCCTTGAAATAACAAATATTGTCGGTACAGTTTCGGAACCTTTTTACAGAAGATCTCCTGATCTTTAGGAATCTTTCTTCAGACTTCGGATATCGCGAAGAATTTTTAACAGAATTATATTTTGTTTTTACTAAATTGTTTAACTTTTGCGATTTTTACTAGCTAAAATTTTCCAGTTCAATATTCTATTTTATTATATTTCGAATCGAATGCGCCCTGAATAATAATTTCTGGTCCCATTAATTACTGACGTTCCTATCACTTCTAATACATCACTTTTTCCACTCACTTTTAATATAATTCCATACAATGGCATGAATTGATTGCAATACTTTTTGTCCCTTTCTAACGCTCTCTGTTGCTGCTATTTCTCTCACACAAGCATGAATCATCTGCCACACGCTGCCCACTTTTCTATTATCTGAAGGCGGGATTCCATTGAGGCATCTTTTTAGGCAGCATGTTGCATGCTATACAAGTCTTTTCATCCAAAGAACACGATACCACAAAAAACATATCTATTTGTGGCATGCTACGTGTCCAGTGTTGTTGCCGGCACACATGCACGACAAGATTGAACGTGTCGAGCAGTGTCGTCGCTATCCCACAGAAATCGGATCGGGAGACTTGTAGTACCTATGCGACATGGTCTGGAATAATAAAGGCAATAAAATTAAAAATGACAAGATGAAGGAGTTGGCTATTAAATATAATTGTACAGCAAGCAAGTTGCTGCATACATTATATTGTATTTCTTCAACATCAACATATATGGTGCGTTCTACTAAGCGCTCACAACGATCACGCTCTTGACCGCGGTTTTTCCCGTTCCACTTGTATTGTGGGCGTTACTATCATAAGCTCAAGTTGAATTGATAATGGAGCGTTTTGAGCGTTCATGTACACATTAGGTACAAATGACGAGTTCCAAAAAATAAAGTAAAAGTTTAAAGAGGTTAGGTTAGTCTTAGCACAAACTTCAATAACTGTCAGCTAACTTGATTTACATTTAAAAAATATACGATTTAATTGTTTCTATTTCATTTTAGCAGAATTTTTCATTAGTTCGACTTTGAATATAATCAATGAAAGCTGTTCATTCATCAAACTAGGTTATGTTAATAATAATTAAGGAGAAATATATAAGTAGCTGTTGAATATAAACTAAAACTAATTTTATTGAAATTAATTTACTTTAATATTTTACCTGTTTCTGCACGTCCATCATATAAAGTAATTTTGGTTGTCGCCATCTTTGAGTTTTGAATATCATATTTCAAAAACAATTTCAAAAATTGCGCCAAACATTCTCAACGTCCACTTCGACCCACCTCTTTAGATGGGTCGTTGTGTGCTTGGTGTGAACGAAAGTGATGACGTCATGAATGACGTTTTCGCCGCGACCACAACGTCACACGTCATGTGAAATGGCTAAAGGAGCATTTTGATGGTTGTGAGCGCTTAGTGAAACGCACCAATAGTTTTCTTCTCCACCACCGAGGTGAACTTTTTTTTTTCTTACGATTGAAAGATATTAGTAAATATGCAGCTTCCACAACTTTCCGTAAAGTCATCCTGCACCAAACTGCAGTTGCCTGAATCAAAGAATACTCCAACAACAAGAAGTGAAGCCCGGCGAAAATCCTTTGATGTTGGAGGGGCAAAAATAAATAACCTTGAATGGTGACAGCTAATTCTGGCATACACTGAGAAACATAATTACATTTTACGCTTTACTCTAGTCGCACTGAGAAAAAGTGTGTCGATATGAAGTCGTGTTTTGTGAAATTGTTTTTGTGAATATTTTACTTTCAGTAACTATTTCTGCACTTTTCATTAAAAACGTGGATGTGAAGTTAATCATTTAAAGAAATAGTTTCAACTAAATGCAGTCTAATTAGGGTTGTCAGGTTTTCAAGACGTAATTCTGCCAAATAATGGTTTATAATAAAACACATTTAGATAGGTATATAGGTATATAAATATAAAAAATAAACGAAATATAATTCTTATAAACAAAGAGAAAGCTTATATGAAAAAAAACAAAGATTTTAACTTGATAATAAATACAATATAAGAAATTTGGGGAATTTCTTTCCATTGAAAGTCTTCTTTCTGCATATGCTTTGCAAATTCTACACAGGACGTAATAAATTTGTCATTATCGGGAGTTGAAATACGTTTGTTGATAAGTAAGTGGGAGTTTTATTGGAAATTCGCGAGTCTGCCTCTTGAATCGGGCGGGGTGTGGCATTCCTAAATCTAATCTGAAAGTTTGTGTCGCCATATTTTCAAATAAAAGCTTTCATTCAACTTGACTTGTATGTATGTGGCGAATATTGAACCATTTGCGCATACCTAATTTAACTGAAATTTTGCACTACTTGTTCTTTAAAAAGATTTTTTCTCACATATAAACTCATTTTGTGTGAAAAAAACTGTTGACACAACAGTAAAGAAATATGGAAATAAATTGTCAAGAAAATGGGAACAAACACCATAAGCTAGGGGCCTACATGGACTGTGAAGTTTTATTTTTTTAATAATTCAATATTTAACCTTATCCAAAGAAAAACAAAATGATCTGTTATTTTAAAAAAACAGTAAATGAATAATAGACTTGTTTCAGCATTTTCTTAAAATTCGAAGAATACTGCCAAAAATATGAGGGTGGACTATTAACTGTGACCCACACCATATATAAAAAACAAACTCATTTTGAATAGAATTGAACATTGCTCTTCATTAACATTTGCTTTAGTAGGGATTAGAAGGAGACAACTAATAATTTTTAAATGTTTTATTAAATATATAAATTAATTACATCCAATAACCTAAGTTACAAAAAATAGAAGGGTTCATTTTTATAGTACTTAAAAAAATACCGAACTAGTGAAACAAAAATAGATGAAACATCGATAATAAAATGATTTATGTACATTTTACAAATGCGATAAAATGATCATTTTACGCTTCATTTTCTTATCTTTTCTCTTAGTTTTAAATTCTCTATTAGAATATTTTAATGTGTAATATACTTTCAGCCTAATAAACAATTTAAGAATATATATAATAGGAAATGAACAGCATGGATGTTCGAAATGAATATTTTTCATATTACCAAATAAAGTATTTGAAATTGCCCTCTTAGTGGAAATACTTTCAAACTGTGTACAAAAAATCATTTCCAATTTATATACATACTCCAAAAATCGTTCTGGGGGTGCTCTCAATCCACCAAAAATGTTTTTTTCGTTACTAAAAGCTTTAAAATAAGTTAATAGATGAGCCGAATCTAAAGTTGCAACGTCTTTTGAAAATTGTACACATATTTCACAAGTGTGGACTTTAAAAGCTTTTTTTATTAAATATCCACAAATATAAATAAATGCATTTTGCACTGGTAAAGATTCTTGACGGTAATCATGGTCTGAAAGAACTATTGCTTTCTGATTGTCAGATTGACTGTTTCTTTTCAAAGTTGCATCACACTCAGGTTTAAGATTGAGTAGCAATTCATCCAGATCATCAATACAATTCATTCTGTTGGAATGTAAATATTGTTGGCAAAATAACTTTTTAAACGCTCGCTGGAACTGTATTGGTGTTGGATTTATCGAATTGCCTCCTAGCTGTCTAATTGTTCCAAACAAATTCTCAATACAATCTTGATTTATTCTCCTAGTTTTTAAATATTTAAAACCTGACAAATGCAACTTCTCCCATAACGTTTTTAGACCATTTATAGAAACAACCCAACATTTTTTTGATCTCGATTTTGAAGTTATGTCTTCTCCTTTTTTATTATATATTTTCAGTTTTTTTTATAAATTCCAACATTTCATCTAAAAATGTTACTTGGAAATCGGACGCATCAAAAACATTTTTATATTTATTGGGATTTCTCAAATCAAAAGAGTTCATGATGTCAAATAGTTTGTCAAACTTTTCTATGAACTCTATTGTACTTCTAGCAGCTTGTAGAAGTACTCCTAAACTAACATATACATTCATTGCACTAGCAACAGTACTACTTAATACTTGAGTGGCAAGTTTCACTCTCATTTTCTCAAAGTTGGTGGGATAGATATGCGATTTAGTTAGTTTAGGAGCACATTTATAAAAATGTTTATTATCCTCTTTATAAAAAGCCTCTACAAATGTCCAAGAAGTTTTTTTGTCATCAAAAGAAATTACATTATTAATTAAAGTGTTCCGAGTTGCTTTAATTAAGTGACAGGGATCAAATATATAGACAATTTTCTTATCATTAACTTCAAATTCTGACACATTAGTAGTTACTCCAAGAAGTCGACTTAGCTTAAGAAAATTTGATCCCATGTCACTAACAACACATTCAACATCTAATCCACAATCGAATAATTTCATGATGCAGATTTTTAGAGCATCAATTAATTTTGTAGCTTCAAATTCAGTGTTAACGAAATAGTATGCCAATGGCAATTTCCAGATGGAGTAAAGGCCTCTGGCCATTATAACCAAAGCATTTTTAGCAATAGGCGTTTCTTTTTCATCAACACCCACATCACAAAACCCAACAACTTCATCCTTACCTACATCGAAATATAGATGGGATTTTAAGGACATTTCATCTAAACAGACTGTACAATGTTTGTCCTGTTCTGTCATTGTTTTAACTTTAATTTTCAAGGCATCAAACACTTCATTATTTTGAAGGCCAGGTTTTGGTATAAGGTTTTCTGTTAATTTTTGCAAAGTTCTTTTAGATGGTAAATAGATAATTTTTTTCAAAAAATTATAAGCCCTGGGCCCCAAAAAATAAAGTGTTTTTGCAAACTTTTTATATTCAGTGGAATATCGTCTGCCACAACCTTTCTTATTTTTAAGCAATACTTGTGCTTTTACAATTTGAGACAAAGATTTGTTCAAAAACTGATCACACATCTCCATAAAATTATTAGGAGTATGTTCCTTTGGCGTCTTTTGTGTCAATTTTGAGTATTTCCTTTTTAAATTCTTCACTTTTACTCTTAATTTTCTCTTCCTAGGGCTGTCAGATGTCAAGAATGGTGATGTTTTTGTTGACATTGGAGAAAACTGAGGAGTGGAAGCTCTTGCATTTGCTTTTTCGATATCTATTTCCAGTATCTCCCCTAATGATGATGTTCCAGGAGCAGATAATTCCCCTTGACATCCAATGATGCTATCTATAAAATTGAAATATTTATCATTGTTAAAATGAATCAAATCTTATATGTTGCTATATTTTAACAATTCGTAAAAAGCAGACTTACCAGTTTCACGCATTTCTTTTGGTAAAGTTTCAATTCCAGGAACGTTAGCCACTTCTCCCCCTGATGATGATCCAGGTGCAGATAATTCCCCTTGATATTCACTGATGCTAGCTAAAAGATTGAAATAATTGCCAATGTTAATATGAATCACATCCTAGATGTTATAGTTTGTATGAAGTCAGTTGGAAGTACTTATGAGTACTTACATACACCAATAGAAAAAACCCAAAAATAATTCCAGAGGACTGACTATTTGTCAGCCACCTGATCCTTAGTATGTTTTTTTGGATTGTTCTATAGATTAATGTGTCCATAGGCTGTTACCACTGACTTCGTATAAACTACAGTATATTTGAACAATTCATAAAAACATACTTACCAGTTACCCTAGGCTCAGAAGTATGAGTGAATATTGTTGGCTCAGCTTGAATAAATAAGTGTTTTCTGACATTACTTATGCTCATATACCTTCGTTCAAAGTGACGCTCACATATTCTGAAATTTATTCGAATATATTCTAAATCATGATAAACTAAATCCTCTCGGTTACATGCTGTTAACCATGCTCGAGTCCTAAAATAAAATATAATATGTAGGGAACAAATATGGACTACAAAATACTCATATTAAATTTAATTAGTATAGGAACATTAAGAGATTTTTTAACGTTAACTAAAGATACGCACCTGATAATATCGTTTGGAAATTTGAACAAACTTAGTCCTTCTCCGGATTTGGAAACACATCCACGTACAATACAACTTATTTTTCCCATAATTTCACTGTTTTAATGATAAATGTAAAATACAAACAAAACACTCAACACAATTCTAAAAAGGTAATGACCTACACATAGATAAAGGATGCGTTAGGATTACGACCTACATTTACAAATTTGTCAACTCAAAACATGTGAAAGCATGACAAATGACAAGTGACGACTAACTTAAAACATGGCGTCTGTGAACTCGTTTTTATCCGAAGTTTCGCTTCTTGTTGTGTTGGTGTATTCTTTGCCTGAATGGAATCGTTTCAGACGCATGTTACAAACATAGACGACAAAGCGCATGCGATGTGGGGAGACAAATTCCGCCTCCAACATCATTGAATTTTGTGCCACATAGTCGCACACCTATAATCAGGCAACTCTAGGAAACATGTATCATGCCTCATGTGGAATCCCGCCTTGAGATACTTTGATTCGTCCAAATCTCAGTTTAACCACGGACTTTCTGTCCAACAAATTGGAATAAGTTTTATATATACTTCAGGACATTATATAGAAATAACGGAAATACTTAAATAATTTGAATTTATTTCAGTTACTAAAATGACGACTGGTTCGATGTACAAATAACAAAACTGTTGACGGACTATACAGTTACATTCGAGGAAAAGTGATAATGTTGAAATAAAATCTCTAATATTAATTTAGAAGCAAACCAGATGCGCACAGGTGAACGCAACGGATCTCAGGTGATAGAGGCATAAAGAACAGCATATCAAAAAAGTAGCCATACTAAAATTATTTCTCCATTACGTTTCCAATACTCGGCCTATTAACGTTAATTCTGAATTTATTAATCAAAACTCCACTTTAAAAAAGCTCTGTCATGAGACTACATTATGGAACAACTTACCTACCTATAATGCCAATAAAATTTTGCTAATCTTTATAGATGTTTAAGTTGAATTTATAATCATACTAAACCTTCGTGAATCAGTTAATAAACTAATTTCATAATTCACAGAATTTGATTACCTGACTATTTTGATTCGTATTTTATGCAAAAACGTTACGGAAAACTTTTTAGTGTACATCAAATCGATTCAATATAACTCAGAAATGGGTCATATAATAGTCATATTTCCGTTAAAAATGAAATGAACCTTCGGATTTTCATTTGGAAATCAATCATCGAGTCACGAGTTCATTTATTTCCAGTAAACTATATTCTCTTTGTCTCTTTTATTGATGAGGGGTAGTTATAACCTCCAGGTAAGGGAATCTTTCCTTTTTTCAAAAGACAACAGTGTTTAGTGAAAGTGTGGTTAATAAATATTGAATACTCTCTAATCAAAATAGGCATTCAGACATCTATGTATAAAGTTGATCTACCATGATACTAAATAATATAATATAATGTTTTTTTCTACGCCCTATCTTTAAAGTAGGTACCTTGTATTTCACCAGTTTGTAGCGCTTGAAACGGATGTTTTTGGTGACAGTGAAAAAGTGGAAAAGCGTTAAAAAAAGTGCCATAACGTTAAGTTTATTCCACGCTTTCCATAAGCCAGTTGATTAGTGCAATTCGTCCACACCTTTATCGGAAAAAAATATCAAAAATTACCTTTGATTTTAACAGCATATGAACTGTAACTGATTTGACGTTAGTTTTTATCAATAATTCGATTTGTTTTACATAATTTAGTAGTTGCTTCTATTATTTTTATGGATAGTGAAGATTCCGAGTTTGAAACAATATATAGGTACTCCCGAAGAAATTATAGAAAAGCCAAATGTGGCCTCATTAAATTTGCTGCAGGAGGAATCCAAAGAAAAGATATTATGTAAAATAATATACTTATCACTTTTATGAATTGGCGGAACCAGAACAATATTCATTGCTTTACAGAGCAGGTGCTATCAGCTTTTTTTGAAGAAAGGTATAAAAAATTCAAGTCTTCTACATTATGGTACAGATATTTTAAACTAATATCACCCTTAATTAATAATGATAACGTAAATATACTAATAGCATTTTTTAAACGAAAATCGGTTGGGTACAAACCTAAGAAATCTAATACATTTTCAAGGGAGAAGATGAACAAGTTTTTATTGAATGCTTCAGACGACAAATGTTTAATGTTCAAGGTAACAGTTGAGGAAATAGTTGATTTGTTTTTTGCTTACTTCATTTATAAATTTGTAGGTAACGATAATACTGGGAATAGCTGGAGGTTGTCGAAGCAAAGAGTTGTATAAAATGAAAATTGATGACATTGAATATAAGGGGGAGCTTCTAATCATCACGATTCCAGATTTGAAAATTCATACAAGTCGGCGCTTTACGGTTATTGGAAAATCCAGTACAAAGATTAATTTAATACATTTATGTCAAAAGTATGCTAATCTCAGACCTAAAAACGCAACGAACAACCATTTTTTTCTTTTTAACATATATAAATGGAAAATGTACAAAACAAAGTAGTTGGTATGAACACTTTCCCGAAAATTATATCGCTTATTGCGACTTCAGCATCGCTTCTAGTTGATTCGGGTGGAGACATTCTTCAATTAAAGCAACATGGAGGATGGAGATCTACTGCTGTTACCGAAGGGTATGTGAACAATTGTCTCAATGCAAAAATGATTTGTGATTCACGGCTTTTTCAAGGGGCTAATGTCAGCAGTTTTTTTAACCCATCTTCAACATCCTATGAGAATCAAGCAGAGACGAATTTGACTGTTCCAAATATTCACAATTTAAATGAATCTTTATCCATGAATAAAACAGAAACAAACGTGGCTGGATTAAAAATTCACATTAGTCAACCAAATAATTGCGTTTTCAATATTCACATTGCGAGAAAAACTAAAATTCATAATATAGTTGTTATTCCTTCGTGATACTATTGTGTATATTTGTCAATTCAGTCATTAAGCAAATCATAACTTGTAATTTACTGAAGGAGTTTAATTGAAATATCCCAAATTACTATTTTGATTTTATTATTTGTATAGGGCTGTAGAAAAAATATTGTATGCAACATATGCATAAAGTATAGGTATGGTCAACTTTTCCATTCGTGAAAAAAGTACCACTTCATGCACTTTTTGCATGAATTACTATTATATTGGTTAGTCTTGGTCTTGGTTAGTAAAGATAGCAATTACTATTTTAAAAACACCGATTTTTTAAGTCCCCTAAAGACGTACGCTACTGAAACAAACCTAATATTCACTTAACTAATTGTCTTTCACTGACCACCAAAATTTGGAGTTCAGAAAACGTCAATTACCATGTATACTGGGACGTTAAAAAATTAAAAAACAATTTTTGACGACGTACATCTCGGATACCGGTGAAGTTACATTACTAAAAATTCACGTTAATGTGTTTTGTATGGTGGCCAAAAGTCCAATAAAAAGATCGCTAATAATGTTTTTTTAAAATCGACGTTTTGAAGCCTCCCAAAAATGTACGCTACTGACATATATCAAATGTTAATAAGTAAAAATAGTCCATTTGGCGACCTTTTTAAACAACCAAAGTTTTAAGCTCATCAAATGTCAATTAAAAGCTATAGCTGGGTGTTGAGATCTTAGGTGGGTCACAGGATATTTTTGCGAATATATCCCTCAACAAAATTTCATCGAACGCACATGTTGTACTTTAAACGCTTTTAAATTGTCTGTAATCACTGATCTATAACGTTAATATACATAAAATATGACTAAATTTGTTGTAGGGTACTTCTCAAGCAAGTTTTTTATTTCTAAAATAATACCGTGTAGTAATGAGAATATAAGTAGAACGCATTAGCTGCAGCGTTGAAAAATAAGTACAAAAAGTGGAATATAACATCCTGGTAGATATTTATTTTAAAAGTAGTGCATATGATTTGAAAACTATTGTATTGTATATACAGAGCGCTGGTAAATTATGGAACAAATTCATTATTTCGCAAACAATTTACTTTTTACAACAGTCCAAAAACATGTCGATTTTTAATTTTAAATGTCGATTTTTTAAATATTATGCGAACATGGTGACGTAACTAGTTTTGACGTGGTGACATGTTTGTTGATTTTTTTTTAATTGAAATGTGGGTGTTGTAATACTCCATTTGAACGGTCTTTCAATACTGTATTCAGTTTATATATAGCTGGTCAATTATTATTTCTACGGAGTGAATAAGATTTTATTCAATTTGAGAGTTTTCTACTATTGTTAAAAATTATTAACAATAAGCTGCTGTAGTTCAATATTTCAGGTCCCACACCTGGTATTCAATAAACTTCCTATCTTTTAGTAAAAAAAGGACAAAGCTGGAGAAATACACAAAAACACAACAGCAATTGATCGTCAAATATCAAGTTGTTATTAATCGATAAAAACAAGTTGCCTGTCTAATGTCAATCAAAATATCAGTTGATGTTTTGTCAGATACACCAAATTTCAAGTAAAAAGGTTTTAGGAGTAAATTATGGCTACTTCAAGTGAATCCCAACGCATAGATTATTTCTATAGGATGTGGAGATAAAACGAGAACTCAACCACAGGCGTCCTAAGGTATCAGAAAATATCAAACTTGATGTTATATTGAGTGTTGAAGATAATCCTCATAATACTTTACGCCAAATTGCAGAGGGCACAGGCATATCTCAACGGTCGGTATTGAGTATTCTGAAAGACGAAAAGTACCATCCGTCCAAAATTCAGTTCCCGATCGCCGTATGCAGTTTTGTGACATTCTGCTGGATTTATATCAGGGCTCGTGCACTATCGGGCTTTTTCAGTTTCTTGAAAAGTTCAGCCTCGCAACACTTGTGGCGCTGGCGTTCCAATAAATGTCATTTAGTCGACAGATGACAGATGACAGATGCGCATGGGCGTTTATTTTGTTTTCTTGGTTAGTTTTTGCCTGATTTTCGAAGTGGAAATAGAGAAAATTGTGTATCGTTTTTTTGTGTTGTGTTTAAACTATTTAAAATGGTGTTTAAGTGTTGTGTTTTTGGATGTGACAATAAGACTTTGCCTAATATGCCCTTGCATTGTTTACCAAAAGATCCCAAGGTAAGTCTTTATTATTACATTATCCTACCTATATAAATATTAAAAAGAGCAACATTTGATTGCCTAAAAAGATAATTTTTGTACATATAAAATACTTAATATGGTATTTGTGATAAATTCAAGAAAATTTTAATGTAGCTGAACATGTTTGTTTAATATATACCATGTGTTGTCCCTATAAACAGTTTCACATACTTCGCAAAATAGTTGATATTATAGTATATATCGTATACCTACCTGGGTATAAATCCTAATTACCTAATTTAACCAAGATTTTATTTTAATATCCTTTTAAATTTGTTTATTTTAACCATAACAATTAATAAGTACCTATGTTTTTTACAGATAAGGGAAAAATGGTGCATATCATTGAACAGACCGGACCTATTAGATGTTTCAGATAGAAGAATAAGGCACACTTTTAGAGTAAGTGACATTCATTTTACAGAAGACTCTAAGTTTCCAAATAATAGAAATCGAACTACTTTAAAATTTAGTGCAGTACCAACTTTACATCTTGAAGGTAATATTAGAATGTTTTTAGAAAAAATCTAATTAAACAACTAACTTTTTTCAATTAAAATATCTAAAAATGTTTTATTTTTAGGAATTTTAAGAATTGGAGAGCTGGATTTACCAGGAACTTCCAGACAATCATAAAAAACACCAGAAACAGGTAAAGTGGTTCACCCCAATATAATTACCATAAAATTTAACCAAATACCTACATTTTATTACATATAATGTGTGAACAATTTTTTGGAAAAAAAAAATAATTAAATTCATATTTTTCAGAAATTGTCAGCATAGGTGAGTCTGCTCTACCTGGAACTTCTAAACAATCAGAAGAAGGATTTCAATTAGGTAAAGTGTTTTTGTTACCTGCACAAAAATAAAAAAAAACTCTAACTATAAACATTTATAAATTTGACCTAATATAATATTTTTTTTACAGAAGTGGACCAAAACACATGTAAAACTCCAGTTCCCAAAGGTACCTATTTTTAGTTCTTCATTTTTGGTTATTATGGCCAAGCAACAAATTTAAAAAGGGTATTGTAATAAATATGTTTTTGCAGCTGAACGTGCCAAAAGCAGATCTAGCATTTGGAAGAAAATTGGAGTTAGCAAAGTTACAGATTTGACCCCTAAGGCACGAAAACTATATTTAATTGCAAAAGATTTAAAAAATGTTTCCCGTCGTTTGAATTTTAAAAATGCTTCAAACAAAGAACGTCTCTCCGAAGCATTAAGATACACAGAATCTGTAGAATTTTTAAAGACAAAAATAAATCGAAGAGCATTAAATTTCATTAATTGCCAAATTAAAATGCTACAAAAAAAAGGAAGGGGCAGACGTTTCACATTTGACGACAAAGTTTTTGCTTTGTCATTATTAAAACAGGGTCCAAAGGCATATAAAGTTTTTCGTTCCACATTTGCTTTGCCACCTAGAAAGACTTTAATGAATCTTTCAAATAAGATTCAGTTTAATGTTGGTATCAACCCAAAAATAATGAAAGTTCTACAGGATTCTGTTGATTGAATTTTTTGGATAGACACTGTTCCTTAATATTTGACGAAATATCTCTTGAACCAAGCCTTACCTATGACAAAAAATGGGACAGTGCAGTTGGCTTTCAGCACTTTTACAAGGAAAAGAGCATGCATTTTGCAGATCATGCTTTGGTATTTATGGTCCAGGAGCCATGGTGTAAGAAATATAAATCCCACTTGCTACTCCTTTATTGCTAGTTTTAAAACTTTGATTATTAATAATTTTGCTTCCCCTCTTTCATCAAATTGTAATTGCGAAAATGATGAAACCGATTCACTAAATTCCCTGAAATTATTGTTATTAAATAACGATAATGTTGCTCCTACTGAAGATGTTGACTTGAGTTTTGACTGCGAGATGCAATTTGAAAATATGGAAAATAATGCTATTATTGCAACACATGCCTATATCGCAGGGTATGTAGCTAGGAGCATTAAAAAAAGAATTGGAAATTGCTCGTCCTGTATGAATCAACTTCAGTCATCTTCTGCATCAGAGGAGCATACATTTATTTTAGAAAGGGAATATAGGCCAAATTGTCTTATTACAACAAGAACACAATTTGGAAGAATGTTTTCCAACATGTGTAGTTTGTTTAGTAATTGCATACACAAATTTATTTTAGGCAATAACCTTAAACAAAAAATTGCTGCATTATTTAAAAAAAAATTGTACAATCCATTTTTATGTAAGGAGCATGATTTGTTTGGCACTTATATTGACACCTTTTTAAATTTTTTTATTTATACTTATTTTAAGAATATAAATTCAATTTTAAAAGGCCAAATTCAAGTGAATAAAAAAGACAATGACATACTTAAAAAATGGCATATCAAAGATTTTTATCTTTAAAAGGAAAAAAGAAAAAGATACTAAGTGTTAAACAAATAATAAAATAAAATTATGTACATTATATACATGTGTGTCCTTATTTAATTCCAAACGCCAAAAGTTTTAGCTCACAAAGTAATTAAAATTTAATTTGTGTTCATAATTTGAATACATATTTCTGATTTTGAAGTAAAATTAAATGGAGAACTTTTATATTACAATCATAAATGTAATTTTAGTTACTATTTTTGTGTGCTAAAACTTTCAAATAAAAAAAACACCAAAATATAAATAAATGAATAAAATTTAAATATTTGAATTTGGCGGCTGGTGCCTTTAGTTCCAGCTCGCAACACTCGTGATGCTAGTATCAAGTTTGCGTGGGAAGTCTAGAGTCGCCTATCTATAGGGGATGAGTAATCTGTGATTTATATAACCGCAATCCACGTTTTATTAAACAACTTATACTTTCTGATGAGGCCACATTTTGCCTAAATGGTTCAGTCAATCGAAAAAAAATTGCAGATACTGGAGTAGGTATAATCCTCACTGGATGACTCAAGGTTATACTCAACACCATAAGAAAATGAATGTCTGGGCGGGAATACTGACACAATTATTGGTCCTTATTTTTTTGAAGAAAATCTTAGAGGGGAACGTTATCTGCAATTATTTATGCGACTAGAAGTTAAACCTGTCCTTACCAAAATGTTTCCAAACGCCAATAATCCCAACTTACCAGGTGATAGTATCTGGTCACAACAAGATGGTGCACCCCCGCATTATGCACGTGATGTTCGCGAGTTTTTATACTAGTGTTGGCCTGGGAGGTGAATTGGTAGACGATGACCAATAGAGTTGCCCCCAAGATATCCAGATCTTACACCTTGAAATTTGTTTCTATTGGGGTATTTCAAATCAAAGGTTTATGTAGATAAACCGCAAAATCTACAGGAGCTGCAAGACCGACTAGAGACGATGTTAATAGAATTACTCCGGAAGTTATTCGTAATGTGCAAGAAGAATGTGGTTGTCGATTTGCTTAGCTGAAATGTATTATGTATTAATTAATTTGATATTGCAGATTGTTCATTGTAAAATTATTCTCTTATCAAATTAAATTACTTTTTATTAAATGAACCTGTACGTCACCGTGTCAAAACTGGTGACTTCATCATTTTCGCAAATTAAAAATCGGCATTTAAAATTATGAATCTTCCCATTTCTGGATTTTTATCTGAAATAAATTGTTTGCAAAATAATGAAATGGTTCCATAATTTAGCAATTCAACGTTTTCAGACAGTTTGCCCTGTTTGTTGGGTCAAATTTGGTAATTAAAATTTCATCCCCTTCCTGCTGGCCGATTGATTTGAAATTTGGTACATACTTCTAGTTCTGATGATAATACAATTATTTATATTCAGAATCATTGTTACAGTATATGTCGACGCACACCCGTAAACGAGGTATCAACAACACTTCCTATGTCGGACAATCTCATGAATAGATCACCGTCCTGACCGGCGGTAGTCAGTATTAGCATACATACCAAGACTCATATTCGCATCTTCATAAAAAACTCACAAACAAACATCACTAACCATAAAACTCACAACTTCACCGGTATTTAAGTTTTTGTTTAGTTCAAGGTTATTAGTTAAGTGTATAGGTACTTCTAATAAATAAAGTGCTCTATAAGTTGAACTATTCATTTCGGCAACCACCGCATTATCCCACAATTGTAAATCTAAGATGGCCGCCGCTACAAAATGGCAGATTACATTTTTTTCTCCAACCTCCTCAATATGGATATCAAATGAAGGGGATTGACAGGTAGAAAAAAGTACATGAAAAATCCAATTCAAGATGGCCGCCACCACAGAATGTCGTATTTCTTATTTGTTTCAATTAGGCCAGTAAAAATAGAATTTAACCTCGCACTAAATTTCTGATCCAATTTTTTTGTATAAGGCTTAGGATCACTTACTGAGTATAAAATAACAAAATACTGACAGATTTCGGTGGAGCTTCAAGCGCTAGCTTGAAAAAAGTTTTTGGTTCATATCTCAGAAACTATGCACTTTAGGGCAAAAATAATGGAAACCATTATTGTAGAAATTAAAATTTCGCACCCTTTGTTTTACGTAAATTTTTTTCTGTAAAACCTACCGTTTACGATTTATGGCTCATTTAATGAACCGGTACTTTTATCTCGGCCGATAACTCTTGAAATATTGGATTAATCAATAAAATGCATCAATCCATTTTTAAAGATCAATTTATTTTATACAACTTTTGTTCACAGCTTTTTTTCTAATGTTCATATTTTTTGAGCTATAGAACTTCAATGTTGGACTACCGATCGTAAAATCAAAAATTTCAAGGTATGCATAATGGTACAAATTCAACAGATATATATATATATATCCCGAATGCTTATGTACTTGAAGGCGTTTCTTAAATTAACCGATGTTCTGAATCTTATGTAATTTCATTCTTTCTTGTAATTTTCTGTCTACCTCAATGACGCTAATGTCCTCCATGGTCGATGCGTATTATTAAAAATAAATAAATAAAAGAAGTAATGTGTGTCTACTAAATTAAGAACCATCTCCTCTATTTCAAATCTTAGCTGTACAATAACACTTTGTGTATTTTTCTGATAATATTGGAATTACAAAGAAATTCTGATAAAATTGTTTCAAATAAAAAATAACATTTTCCTAACCACTGTCAAGCTGTCAAATATATATTTCTAATTATATTTCCCATCTAATATCTAAATTTTGAAGCGATCTAATAGAAAAGTGTGTGTGTGTGAAAAGTTTAGGACGCCGTCGAGGATCGAACCCGCGTACTCGTCGTCAGAAGTCGGACGCTGTACTGACAAATCCAATCAAACATATATAATAAATGGAAAATGTAATCATCTTGATAGGTATTTATTGTATATAAAAATAAGGCTTTGACAAATTGTGGGAAACGTCAAAAATCATTTTGAGTATATAGTGAATGTGAAGTTCATTAATAGTGAGGTCAGTTTATGTTCCTACCTACCTGGAACTATCTACAATAGCAACGTATCCCAGATATGCATAAAAATATCGTGGATACTGACAATGAGAGCGGCAGTGAGTTACTCCACAAGAAATCGTTGAGGCATCAAAAATATCCTACTTAAAAATCCTAGCAGCAAAATAATATAAAGAATTTCTCAATTGGAGAAAAAGAATTAAATATTCATTTTCAGAAAATGTCCTTCTTGCATACTTGGATGATTTATCTAACAAAGTAAGACTAAATAGATTGTGGCCTCAATACTCTATGTTGCGCGCCGCACTTTGTACGTAAATCACAATGTAGATGTTGCTTAATACCTGCAAGTGCAGGTATTTTTAAAAAGAAAAAATGATGGATATTAACAAAAGAAGTCAAACGTTTCAAGCACCCACTAAATTAACGTATTCATAATAAGTGCTCCTGATGATCAGTTTCTGTTAACTGAGGTGAGTTTGAAACATTTTCTTTCTTAGGTGTTTTACCAAGAGGCAGGCAAGAGGTTAATTTTTAGGTTGTTTCAATTTTCGGAATTTCGGGAGCATGTCGCAAACAAGAATTAGTGAGAATTACTGTGGATGATATAGAAGATCTGGGCTCTGCTGCTATAATTAAGATTAATAATACAAAACACAAGATTAACAAAAAGTTCAATATTACAGATTTATTTTATCAGAGATACAAAGAATTAAGACCTGCACATATGAAAAGAGATATTTTCTCAACTACAAGAATAAAAAATGCACCAAGCAGGTGAGAGGAATAAACAAAATAGGTTCTGTACCTAGCTCAATTGTAAAATTTTTGGAACTTGATCATCCAGAAACATAGACTAGACATTGTTTCCGAAGATTATCAGCTACAATTCTGGTAGATGCAAGAGGAGATATTACCACTCTCAAGAGACACGGAGGATGGAAGTCATCTGCAGTCGCTGAGGGGTACATCAATGACTCAACCACAAACAGGATGAATGTTGCATCTAAAATTGGATGTGCAGTGCGTGCAACAACATCTGAAGAAACTTTCCAGTCACCAATAAATCCAAAACCATCAATGTCAAACACTATTACAATAGATAGATTTTCTCATAACATCGAAGAAAATATAAAATCTAGTATTTCACACACACCACTACAATTTACAAATTGCAGCAATAACAATTTTACTTTCAATTTCTATAATAATGCAATCAATTGATAATTGTAATAACCTTCCTATTTATTGTTACTTTTTGAAATAAACTATGTTGACTTTAAAAGTAACATTTTGTGTACTAATATGTCAGATGTTTATTACACATTATTTGGTGAAATTATCACGTGATCGTAGGAAAAATACTACAGTACATTACGTGTGCGAAAGATATTTTTCACACTCGTCGCACTCAGCTTATGCCTTGTGCCACAATATTACCCACTCGTGTGAAAAATGTCACTTTCCGCACTCGTAGTGTAATATACTATTTTCTACGAGCGTGCGGGAAAGTATACGAATTTCAGTTCAGAAAGCCCCACTTTTCCGCTAGTTAAAAACTACTTTACCGCAGGCAAGGCATCAACTATTCTATTTTATAATGATTTATCACGTTTTGTTGAATATTACGTTAATAACTGTTAATTCTTACATCAATAACCAAAAAGTAACTAATAAACTTGTTAGTTTGTATCTTGTTATTCTGTCTGATTAAATGATTTTCATTTTATTTTCCGCACTCTCGTAGGAAAAATTTTGATCCTAACACATGCGGAAAATGTCTTTTCCTCACTAGATGGGAGAATAACTAAACTAGCCACAGTTTTTATTCTTTCACTTTGATAAAACTATGAAAATATTTCTATGCCTTGCAGATCATTAAGTGAAATGGAATATAGGATAAATGGCAAACCCTTCTTCTAGTTTCTGTTTTTTTTTCTCATTTAAATTGTAGAGTGAAACATAATTATGCGGTAAGTATGTTTTAAGCTTGAATCAAATTCACCTTTTTTGTGTTGTTACGTGTGTGAAAGTTGTTATTTCTCTCTTTTAAATTTTTACCAGTCGTTAACAAGATTTCTCATAACTGAGAAAAAAACAATTGATGGTATGTTTAACAGGACGTGACGTTTGACGGACCTTGTGTTAATATAACATTACATGGGAAAACAACGAAACAAATTTGAATGAAATATTTATTATTATATCATATCTCACGAAGTGATGCCATCTTAAGTGGGTCACACTGGATAACTGGATTACAAACGATAGACTAGTATTGCAATTTGCTACAAACCAATCAAACAAAAACCGAAAAAATATAGCAGTTGCTTAATAACTGGATAGTATTAACAAACTAATAGTAATACATTGAATTATAAAATTAATCCAAAAACACATCCCTGCAGTAATATTTTCGGACTAAAATTTTAACGATCGGATGGGGTTTCCTTTTGCTAAAACATATGAATCATAAAATAAAACATGTTCCAGCGATTTAAGAAAACCCATAACATATAAATTTCTTGGAGAAAGTTTCATTTTTAATAAGACCAAGATTTTACGAGAAATATTACGCCAATATGTCGGGGATTATCGGGCCTGTTAGGCCACAAATTTACAGCGAGAAAATAGAACCTCAGCACTGGAATTATATGAGCCAATAAAATATGGAAGTTTTACGACGTGGCCGGCCGCAAACTGGGGCTTTGTGGTCCGAGATTCGTTGCCTTTTTGGCTTTTTACCCACATATCTCTTTCTCCTTTATCATATACTTTACACCACAAAAAATAGCATAAATAACAACAACAAAAAACAGCCCTAGTGAAAATAAGTGAAAATGGGGATTACTGAAATAGAGTTCAGAGCTCAAAAAATAGTATGAACGGGAGGTCACTCGAATGGCTAAAAACTCGGGAAGCTATTATATAGAGGTCCAGAAACTCGCCTGCCAAATGCAAACTACAGATAGAAGATGTGATTTCATATCCATCTAACTTAAATTACCCTCTTCCAAAACTTCTAGAGGATCTATCGGCCTTCGAAGATGACGCTGTTGAGTAAGTTTTTCAAGCAAATCTCAAAAAACCGCTACCTACAAACCCGCGTTTTTTATTGCTATCACAAGCGCTCAACGTGGGTGGGGCAACGGGTATATTTAGTTAAATTTGTTTTGTATCAGGTTTTCGATCAAAAACTATGAGGTATTTTCCCAAAAAAGTGGTCCTTTCTGAATTCGGTATTATGCACCGTTTTCGAGAATAATAAATTTTAATGTTTTGCATTTTGGCATTGGCATTCAATATTATTATTTGAACTAAGCGATCTCTACAATGGTCGCGTTCATCCCAACAAAGTTGATCAGGTAGCGATTTTTAGAGTAATTCATTGTTTCTTAATTCTACTGAACGTGCTAATCTTGATATAACAACATAAGATACAAATGTCTGAAATATCTTCAAACAAAAATATCTAATTTTATATATTTTTCAAAGTATCTGTCATGAATGACAGTTAATGTATCATTGATCGGTGGCATAGCGTATTTCAATTCTGAAAATAGTGACTGCTAACACAGCGCTAGCATCAATCAGCTGCGTTCAGCAGGAAATTGATTATTGCTCCGGTAGCGCTACGTTAGGTTAGGATGAACGCGACCAGTACCTTATTGGCTTTAACAAATTAACAAGAATTGATATTACGTCAAATTGCTTCGAAGTTCAGAGTTGTTAATTATTCCTATGACGAATAGGATAAGATGCAGTTAATCTATGGTGAGGCGAAATGTAGCGCTCGTACAGTTGAACGAAGATACACGGAACAATTTCCTTACATTACTATTTTGAAACTAACCTAACTGTTTCTAATTAATTCTACTATTTGATTTTATTCAATTCAATCATTTAGAATTTTCATAATTTTTTTCATTAAATAGTTGGATTAATTAGAAACAGTTAGTTTCATTTAAAATAGTGGATTCCACAAAGTAAGGATCCAAACGGTTAACTCAATTTCCTAACAGACCATATCCCAATCGATTAACAACGAAATAGAACAGAATCCGAAAATTATTACTAGAAGACTCGCGGCTATGTATCTTGCAATTTCTAAATCCTCCATATAAAATATTATGAAAATCTCATGCGATACTAGATGATGATTTCCCCTCTCGTGTAGTTTTTGCAAACTGGTTACTGGAAATAAAGAACCAATATTGCTTCTACTACAGTACTATCTTTGTCAGCTGTTTCAGAAACTCAAGTGAGAGCATTCTCCCCATCTTCATGCATAAGAGGAAACTGTGTCATGATGCGATTTATAGTTTGTTAGTATTGTAGTTATTTTAGTACTGTTAAATCGTTATAATTGACTTTTGCACATGTTATGCATGAATATGGTTATTCATTTTTATTAGTGTATACATGTTTTTCTATTAAATTATAACGTATACAATACACACCGATGCATTCGACGTCATAAATGTATATTTTAGAAAATATTCCACCGTATATTCATTACATTTCCGGGCTGTAAAGTATTTTGCTTATAACCCGTTGTGTGAACATTGCGTTTTTTTTCTGAAAATGCTAATTTTAATAAATTACATTATGGCGTTGTGGTTGGGTAATCTTCTATCCCTGGAATTGTCATACCTTTTGTTGAATATACAAGGTGGTCGAAACGAATGAGTGTATTTTTTGATTCAAAATAACTGTTTTGTTTTTACTGCCATTCATTTCCTTTTTACAAGAATAATGACCCAACATATTCTCAATAAAACGTCAAGATTTGATAAGGAATACATTTACAAGACCATTCTCGTACAGTTTTTTTTATCAGTGATAGTTGCAAATGAAACCTGTTCTAGCTGAAATTGAACTGAAAAGTCCTTTTGGTATGTGAAATATCCATATTATTCCAGTAGGTACAAACCAAACACACCGAATTTTTTTGATTGATTTTTAAGTGAAAAGGCCTCTACTCGCGATAAGTAGGGAGAAAACTTATGGTTTGGTAGTGTAACCGTCACCTATTACCGTTTAGCCGACACTAGTCACCGCTTAACCGACACCCATTACCGTCAAGTTGTAGTAAGTGAACCGAGGTCTTTATTTTCCCTCCATTGGGTATTATACAAGCTATTTCGTTACGAGCTTAGCCTTATTATTGCATAGGAGAAGGCCGTGTTATTTATTCTTTTATTTTAGCAGGGTATGTATTCACCTGTCATAATTGAATAGTATTAATTGTAATTATTTGAAGTCAATCGCATCGTACAGTGGCTCGTTTGGAATTGAACAATGAATATTATCTAAATTTACTTTTAATACATGGTGAATGTGAAAGTGACGCCTATTATTAATAATAATGATAATAACATTGAATTTTTTTTTATTTTTGCGTATCGTTGCTTATTAGGTCGTGTTTTTTTAATGTTATTCCATACACATAAATTGCAAGAACTCATAACACGTGTTCAAAATTTCGTCCTTGAACCTCCAATAATTTAGTAAGCCTTTTTATCACACCTTCGTTTGTTGCACGCCTAATTAATGCTGCAGGGAGATAATAGAATGCACTGCAAACTCTATGTTCACAATATTCTTTTGTTGTTAGGAGATGGGAATACACCTCATTTTTTATGTAGCGCTATATAAAAAAGTCTAAAGGTTTTATATCTGGTGAACGAGGAGGCCACCGAAAAGGACCATTGTTAGCTATCCACCTAACTTCAAACGTCTCATCTAAAAATTGGTTCACCATTCTGGAACAGTGAGGAGGAGCTCACAGGATATTTTTCTAAATTCATGCGGTGGTAAGCGAACTAATTAATTTGTTTTCAATTCACTCAATATATCAAAATTATTTCATCACAATTTCTGACCGTTCAATTTCCGTCATAAAAGTGGAGAGCTATAACCTGTTTGTCTCTTATCGCACAAAAGACATTAAACTCCCTTTGCTCTTGAAAACCACGTAGGTACTCTTGTTAAGTGTTGATTTTCTTCGCTCCAGTAATGCGAATTATGCCTATTTAACATTCCGTTTTTCGTAAATTTCGATTCATCGCACCATATATATAATATTCTTGAAATATTCACTATCTGCTCGACATTCAACCAACACAAATTCTGAAAATTCTATTTGAACTGGGTTAAAAGAGTAGGGATGGAACTTTTTTTTATATTTGTTGAATGGATACCATTGGTAAACCTGAATCTCTCACACCACAACGTAATGACGCTTCGTGATAAGCAGCATAGTATCCAAAAACATTGATTTCATGATCACTATTATCTACAACAGGCTTTACTCTCCTAACTTTTGCTTGAAAACAACCAATTTGTGTTAAATTCTTTAATATTCTCTACACTGTGTGATGGCTGGGTAGGGGTCGATCTGGATATCATGTAGCAAATAAAACATATGTTATAGTAACAACTCTGTCACATTGGGTAAAGTGGGGTGAGATGGCCACCGTTTTGCAAAATATGCGCCTGCAAGTTTTTTTTAATGTTTAGGATTATAACATATTTTTATTTTAACAGCTTAAATATCATCCCAACAGGTAGGTAAATAAATAGGGTCAAAATACTTTTAGAATTTTCGTTTAATTATTTATAAATATAAGTGTTATGTGGCCATCTATCCCAGTTCAGTGGGGTCAGTTGACCATATGGTTGAGGGAGAGATGGCCACAAAATAAACATGAAAATAAACTAGAAAAACATTGAAATAACAAACTTTTCATAAGGGTGAAATGAAATATTCTTCCTTAACATTAATTTTTCTGCTTTTTGAACGCGGTTTTACCACAATTTTGACAAGTGTTTAAAAAGGAAGAGCAATTTTCATGAAACCACATCTGGCATATTATGCATTGCAACCAATAGTCTTTTTTTCGGGAGCTGTTGTAGCTTTCTCCACATCCTGAACATTCGGTTTCATCCACCTCAGAAAGGTTCCCCTTCATATTGGACGTCTATATTCTCCTCCTCATCATCAGATCTTGGCGAAGGTGAGCGTTTTCTTTTTTGAAAAATATTTTTTTTCTGGAATTTACTTTTTTGGAGCGTCCTTTTTTGTTTGTTTGATTTTCTTTGCGGATCTTTCTTTCACAATGGCAATGTGTTCAGGAGAAGTTAATAGGGTAGCAACGGACTTTGCTCGTTTTTTGCAGCAACGACTAGTTTGGGTGTAGGATTAATCTGGTCTAATCTGGAACAGATGTTCCCTCAACTGAAGTTATACATCGAGGTTCTGTATATGCATGGGAGCAGGATAGCACTGCATCATCTATCATATTGATCGGGAGTCTCACTTCTTGTAGTGATACAGCGTTTTTCACTTGGGAGTTCGAATGTTGTGTGCGTGTTCCCTGACTTTCTCTTGTTTCGTTGTTTACTATTCGATCAGGAACAGAGTAAGCATGATCGGGTATGGAATCAGGGTTCCAGGGAGGTTCTGAAACCTGACAATGCATTTCCAGCGGTCGCTGATCTTCCCCAGCTTCTCGTTAAAAGTTCACCAAATTGGAGTCGCCCTAGTGTTTTTCTGGGGTGACTCTGTATCCATTCTCTGCAAGCTTGATAGAAGAAGGTTTTAAGAGACTTAAAAAAAGCACTATCGAGTGGTTGCAAATAATGAATGGTATGCGGAGATAGGCACAACAAAACGACATTATTAGCTCCAGCTGTTTCGAGAAGTTCAACGCAAGAACAATGAGATGCATGCCCGTCAAGAATTAATAGGGTCTTTCCTTCGCCTTTACGTGGTGAGAAGAGGTTTTTAAACCATTCCGAAAAAATTGTTGCAGTGACATAGGCTGATTTTTGAGACATCACAATATGTGATCCAGGCGGCATTGAATCAGTCCACTCGGTCCTTATATTCTTGCCTTCAAATATAGACTGGTGGTAGAAAAAATCCACCGGCATTACAGCAAGCTATGCACGAGATTGACTCACCCTTTTCCCCTGATGTCACTGTAACAACATCTTTCGCTCCTTTTTCGGCTATAACATGCCCAGGTCGATTATTCAATTGAAGTTCTGTTTCATCAACCTTATATATGCTTCCAGGTTTGTCGAAACGCTCATTGCTTTCCAGTGCATCGAGCAGGAGAGTAAAATAATTTCCCACATCTACACGATTCATGCCTTCACCTCGCCCTAGAGATACACCCTCAGCTTTTCGAATAGACAAGTCGGAATGTCTTCTGAAGAAGGACCTAAACCAATCGGAACCAGCAGTTCGCTTTTCTTTATTGAACTTATGATTGAGTTGAAGACTCTCAGCAAAATTATACCGTCATAGGAAAACCATATTTTTGTGCCTTTTTAATATGTAGCACTAATTTATTTTCATTTGCCTCCCCCAACATGTTGCCTGGTCCCGTTTTACCAGTCGTAGAAACATTATTCTTTACTTTCCTTTCAAGGGTCTTCGTAGGAATACCATAAGCTTTTGAGGTTCCGTTTGCAGAAGATCCGTTTCTGACAGCTTCTATTGCTAGCCTAAGATTTTCTTGAGTATAGTATCCACGATTTTAGTTCTCTCTGTTATACTTCGTTCGCATTTTTCCGCAGTAAATTCGAAGGGACGACAAACTGTGAAGAAAAAGTCGCAAAATTAAATGGCTATCTATCCCTACAATTTGGTGGCCATTTTTCCCGAATGCTAGGGAGATATGTCCAACGTGACAAACATAATCCACTGCATTCTTTTAACAAGTTTTGGAGGTTAGAATTATAAAATGAACATCGTACTCACCTAATATTTGAAATCACCGATCAATTTACTTTCACACAATCACAGTAGTAGGCAGTAAGAAAATATTAAATAATTTCACAAGGACGAGTATTTTCATTTTCTGACTGCTTTAATGTCACCTTGACGTGGTCGAAAACACACTGGTCCTGCCCACACATAGACGTCGATCGCTGGGGAGGACATGCAGCGCCATCGAACGACGTGTTATGGAGATTTAGCTGTTGGTAATCTCTCCTGGCTGGCCATCTCACCTGACTTTAACCTTTACCATGTATTAAAAGTAAATTTAGATAATCTTCATTGTTTATTTCCAAACGAGCCATTTCTATCACTGTGCGATGCGATTGACTTCAAATAATGACAATTAATACTATTTAATTATGACAGTTAAATACACACCCAGCTAAAATAAAAGAATAAATAAATCGGCCTACTCCTAGAATTAGGTAAAAGAATAAAAATATGGTTGATGCATTTAAAAAAATGAAGATATTTAACATTTTTGAACTTGAACTTTTCATCATTTTTTTATGAACCCTGTATAGAAAAAAGGAGGTTTTGACATGTTACCAATTACCTTGATCGTCCTACTAGTGAACCCGACAAGATATTTTTTATCTGGTATTGGGGATGTTCACACAGAATTTTCAATATGAAGGTCTGCATCTGTCAATTTAAAAAAAAATTAATATCTCGATAAGTATGAATTTTATATAAAGGGTATTCTACACAAAGTAGATGTAGAATCCGATAAGGTAATAATATACATATATCAGCAAAAACTTTCCTCTACTATGCGTCAACAATAAAATTTTTATGAAGGATAAAAAATCTGAAAGAATTTCCCTCAATAAAGTTGGCATATTGGAAATGTAGGAAAATTCTTAAGACATCCAAGAGAAACCAATGGGCCCATAGACCATGGAAGGGAAAGAGATAGGAAGCGGACTGAAGAAAATCTTGATAGGGTTAGGGTTATTCTAAAAAGTTTGCAACCTGTCCAAGCTGTCAGAATTAAGAAAATTGCAAACATATCTAGGACTTCGCATATATCATTTGAAAGGATGATTATTGCTATCTTATATCATTTAAAATAGAGTTGACTGTCAAAAACGCACGATGTGAGAGAGAACCTATTAGAAATATGTAATACTATATGAACAAATGTAAATATATGAATACTTCATTTTGAAGCGATAAAAATGAAAATTTCAATAGGCTATAAATATGCAAGGCAAACTATAAATTTGGGTTGTATCCCGAAAATGCTACCAAAAAAATGTTTGAGCACGCAATTGAATTCTACTCACACAAAAATATATACAGGATGAGTCATTAGTGCGATAAAGTCCAATATCTTCTAAATCCTCGAAGATATTCGAATAAAATTTCGACCGGTTGTAGCCAGGCTAAAGGCATTCATTTTGAAATTAGTCGCAATTGTACAGCGTGTTCCACAACGCCGTGCCAGATCAAAGTTATATTTTTAATAAGACACCCTGTATTTTACTTCAAATTCAAATTCTGCTTGACTTCTCTATTGCAATGATATAAGGTTGTAGTAGGTTATATAGTGTATTTGAGAAGTTCTGACTAGTTGTTCCTGAAATTGTAATTCAACGCCCCGTATATTTTAAACTGCACAATTTGAAATCAATCTGTTAATGCAATAGGTCTGTGATGGTCTTCTGTTATCATTAATCATTAGACCTGCTTTCATATCTAAGAAACCGTGTATAGGGCGAATCCAAACTCGAATACATCGGTTTCACAATTTTTTAACGGATCACCCTGTATTGTATATGGGTAATTGAAAGTTACTTTACTATACTTCAAATTGGATCAAGTATTCCTCATACCAAAACTGAATAGTTTTTGTGATATCTCAATTTTATGATTAAAAAATCCAATAATACAAAATTGTTACACATACTTACTAAAATTTATGAAAAAATCAACACTAGAGTTATGAAAGATACTCAAAGTAACTACCCTCTACATCGATGCAGGCTTGAAGTTGGTCTTCATAAAATCGACTTACATCTCATATGTTTTCAAAATCGCCCTGTATCTTCGAAACTAAACAGTTTCAAAAAATCTCTTACCACCAATAAATGTTACACAAAAATGTAGCAACGGTTCGCGAAAACTGCAATTTGTATTAATAGCCGAGAGATTCTGCAGTCTCTCCCAAAATGGGACACACTGTACACGAGAAAATGCATTCAAATCATTTATGATTCACATAAACAAACAAATTATATAATATAAAAATTTACGACCCATTGCAAAACATTCAGTGTATCAAAAATCAGCTGCACCAGTGGTCCGAATATTAAAATAAGTTCTGGCAGGATTTAACATCCTGGCAGTTGATAAATAAATATGTTCGTCATTATAATTATATAAGATTACTTTAAAGCTATCTGAAACAACAATCAAAAGCCATCCGGTAGTTTTATTTAACACTTAACCTAGATTACTGGTTATTTCAATAAAATTTAAATGACGAGAGAAACATTAAGTTAAAACAATAAGCTATTATAAATGTTTAGAAGTTAATTGGAAAATATTTTCTAGTTAATTCTCACTGCATTAAAACGAATAATGTTTAACGGTATAATACAAAAGAAAAACGTTAACCGAATGATAATATTTGAATTTATATGCAATTGATGGAATGCATGTGAAATGGATTGAAAAAAATGTTAAAACTGAAATCGTGTGCATTCAGAAATTCTTTTTGATTTGGCATATAGAACTTTTTGGTTTTTTCGACCAATACTAACATTTGGATGTGAATCTTGGGTCTTAACCGAACAATATAAAAGTAAGATACAAGCACAGAAATGAAATATCTTAGGAGAACTATAGGAGTTACCAAGAGAGATAGACTGAGGAATATAGATATAAGAAAATATCTAGAGGTACAATCCACATTAGAATTTATAGAAGGGATACAGCTAGATTGGTGGGGACATTTGCAGCGACTGAAAGAAAAAAGACCAGTAATAAGAGTTTGGAAAGCGGAGGTACAAGAAAAGAGGCAGGCCAAAAAAAACGTGGGACAAAGTAATAGAAGATATACTAAAAAAAGAGATATAAGCATGAAACAAGCAGCGGAATTGGCACAAAACAGAACAGAATGGAAGAAATTCGTATATAAATAATTGAACCATTCCCTACACCATCAAATGGTAGAAGGGTTTATATATGTATATATATATATATATATATATATATATATATAACTTTTTTACCTGTAATAAAAACTGTTGCTATGCATTTAACGGCTATAACATTGTGATTCAATTTGTTAATATGTTGTGCATATGAATTAAGAGATGAATTGAGAACGCGAAATGGTGAAACTCACTATTTCATTAGATTCTTGGTAAAACAGAAAGTTTTATGTCCAATTCTCCAAACAATGAACATATATTAGAAGAGTGAACAGACGTGTTATCTGATTCCAACATAAATCATGTCAAAGTTTATTCAATTCCAACAAACAACAAGGATCTGTTCATTAAATGGCTTGAAGTTATGGGCATTTCATATTTAAAAACATTGCCATGTGAATTGATTTATAGGTCACATAGAATTTGTGATGTATATTTTCTTACCGAAGACAAAAATACAAACAATCGTCTTTTACGTAATGCTGTTCTAACGCTGCTTTGTGGGGCCAATAAAGATGAAGGTAATTACTTATGTTTGAATGAATTAACACACTTCACTAGAACTAAAAATGAAGTTGCTGTAAAGTGAAAACAACATTTTTTAATACCTCATCTCTACCGAAAGATAATCCATTTTGAAATCAAAATTTTTCAAATTATAATGGCGTACCTACTATATACTTACATTTCCTCTTTCTTAAAACTATTCTTTCATGGCATTTACAGAAGTATAAGTTCTCTGAATTTTTATTGTTGTTGTTATTTTATAGGCCCTTCGGTAATGTTTTTATGGAGGAAATGTCATATGTAAAATTTTGTTGAACTTGTATTAAAGTAAATTTGTAAATCTAATAACTTGGTTCATAATCAGTACCTTTCCACAATCCTCATCAGGTTATTAGGCAGAAACTATTGTGTACAACGACAAGCAACTAATAATTTTCCAGGTGGCACCCGCTTTTCTTTCCTTATACTTCCTCATACTTTAATTTTTGAATTTTTCCATCTTTCATAAAGTGGTTACAAACTATAGTTACGATAAAAAAGTGACTACATCCACAAGTGTCACAGTGTAAGTTATTTGTATAATATTGATTTAGTAGGTAACCAACAAGGTTGACACCTTGGCTGCCATTCATATATACATATAAGTTTTTTGGGCAATCCATATGTATAGCTATATTAACAATTTACGGATTGCCGATATAATTCAAAAGAAATGAATGTTTAAAAAAACACATGTTTTTGCTGTAGATGTATGTGACCATGATTATTTACAACAAGGAGACAATGATATGCCTGAAATGTGGAAATAATTTATCAGTTTCCATAGAAATGGGAGAGTCATCTGTAGAAGTAAATGTACTTGAAAATTCACCTTCCACTTCAAGAATTTCTTCCCAGTTTAAGGCTACTGAAAAAATAGTTTCAAGAAAGAGGATATGTAAGTATTTAGTACGCCATTATACCTAATTTGAAAAATTTTAATTTCAAAATGGATCATCTTTCGGTAGAGATGAGGCATTAAAAAATGTTGTTTTTACTTTACAGCAACTACATTTTCAGTTGTAGTAAAGTGTGTTAAATGTCATTTATTTAAACAAAACTGATGTGATATTCACTGCCACAAAATAACTGATCTCAACATTCCAATTTGTAGCTTCTTGACTTGGAGTTGAAGATCCGATTTGACAATTGTAATTTCAGATTCACTTGATATTCTGGATAATACAGGTGTACAAGTATCTACTAAGCACCTGACGGATAAAGAAATGTTAGATCAAGTAAGGGAAGGTTTAGAAAAGCATGTTGCTACTTTAGTGAAACTCCAAGTGAAGTCATCCAAAATCAAATCGTCCATAGGTCGTCGTTACACTCAGGGTGAAAAAGTCTTCGGCTTAGTTTAACAAAAACAGAGAGGAGAGAGCTATAAACTCTTCTCCAGGCTTTTTGCAATGCCTTAACTTTGCAACAATTGTTGAATAGGATGCCTATAGATGCTGGAATGAATGAGGCCCTTAGACTTCGAGCTTTGAACAAAATTAGAAAAGTTGCTGCCCAGGTGTTCAGTCACGAATTTGCGTGAGTAATGCATTTAATGTATAGAAAAGATAATTTTCTGTACATACTCTATAGAAATTTAGTAAATTTTTAAATTTGTTTATTTTTCAATATAGAATAACCTCCAATTTAGTTAAGTACACATTGATATTTTGTTATTTTTGGGAATCAAGTCTAAAGATGGAATTCATGTTTTGAAAAATTCAGCCAGGTGTACTGTTAAAATTTTACAATGTTTGATAATTTGTTTGACAGTGTCAATGGACATACACGTTTTAACAGTACACCTGGAAAACTCTTAAATTGTGCGGTCTCACAAGGAAGTGGCCATGTACAATATTGGCAGACTGCTATAAATGAATTGTCTACCATGCATTTCAAGAAACCCATTGATGGTCCACTTGTGAGACCACCTACATTAATTAATTGGGCAGTCACCTTAAATGGTTTTGCATTATTGACCAAAGAACTAAGAAAATACGAAATTTCATATTGAAAACCAAGAATGTTGAACCAGGATCTTTTAGAAAATGTCTTTGGTCAATTACGCCAAAATGGGCTGAGGTATAATAATCCAAGCCCGTATACTTTTGAAAAAAAATTCAAGACATTACTCATGAATAACATGGTTGATCTACATTTATTAGCAGCAAATTGAGAGGAAGACTAAATAAATCTACAGAAACTGCTGGACTCTGTGAAATATTTTGTATCATAGGGGTGGAGGATGACATTCAATATGAGAATATAAATACCGAGAATATTGATAATATTGTTGTTGATTCTCACCCCCTGTCGTATATAGATGGAGCTGCGATTGGTCATGTCAGTGGTTATAATTTGAGTAGAATGAAATATTTTCAAAGTTGTGTTGTCAGGCAAGCTGAAGAATATGATGCAAACATCAAAAGATTGAAGTATGCATCACATAAATTTGATGAGGGTTTGGCTCAATGGATCATAAAGGTACTGCCATTGAAATGGAATAATAAAAACATAATTAGTAAGCTAAGTGCATCAATTTGAAATAAGCAGTAATTTCATTGTGATATGTGTGACCATACTGTGGAGATGGAAAGACAAATTATCAATAAGTTTATTAATATTATATGTTTCAATTGGAAAGAGGGGCTCAATCAAAATTTATTGGGCTAAAGTAATCCTAATATAGACTGTATGTACCAGATGGCTTTAAATCATCAAAGTAAATTTTAAAAAAAATGAAGCCATTTGAAACTTATTGATTATTTCTAAGTATTGTAGAGTTAGTTTTTTCTTAATAATAAATTTTATTTAAAAGTATACATTAAAAGTCTTCTTATTTCTATACCGATATAATATTATCTAGATTAAGTGAACTATACATTATTATTAAGTGAATAATACATTATACAAATTTATTTTTTTGTGTGACAATGTTTTTCATTTTTTATACAAAAAACAGTTCACATCAAGTGAATATTAAGTCTAGAAACAAAACGAAACTGCAGGCTGAGTTGAAAAAGACGATTTACAGTAAGTATAAAGAAAGAACGAGCAACTTGGAGTACTCCATTTATGAAGAGTGGCATCAATTGTATGTTACCATTAACATAAACAACATGGCTTTTCTTCAATTTTCATATACACGCCAACGATTCACATTTTTAAGCAAAAAATTATTTCCTAAGCATCAGATCAACAAAATTTTATTGAAAATGTGTAATTGGTAGAGTGTATATGAAAATAAAAGAAATAAATATGTTGGGATAGCTACTAAAATATTTAAATTTACCACTATTCCTGTTAATGTTGTAGAAATCAGCCGGTAGCGTTAATAGGAATATTTGAATTTCTCCCCACTCTGTTATGTCAGTTAGCGTATGCTCATTAGATATGCCTGAAAAACTGGAAGACTTGACAACGTTATCATCAAGGCGCGCTAGCTCAGGAGAAACTTTTGGATAAGGGTAAATTAGGTTAGATGGACATGACATCACATCTTATATCTGTAGTTTACGTTTGGCAGGAGAGTTTCTAGACATTCTGTATATTATTCATAATCATAAAAAGTTTGATTTGATTATTACTAACAAAATACGTGTGTGGAAATGCGCTACCCCTCAGATATTCATACCGCACCAAAGAAACTATCACAAGCTGCTTCACTTATCAGATATTTCCCTTGTATTTGGCAATGTCATAGCTCACGGAAGCTTTTGTGGAGTAAATGTCTAATGAAGAGCCAATTCCAAATACACAACTAATGATAAACACTGTGAAAAAAAGTTAACTTAAAAAAACCTGTCTGCATCAACATTTTCCATTTAAATCTGAAAAAGAAGGTACCTATTGCAGTCGAGGATTTCCTGATGACTAAAGAAGGGGTTAAATATATTCCCTTGTATTTAACTTGTCAATAAAACATTATAATTCAGTCAGGGTTTTTTTTCATAATATGGTTTTTATTGAAGTTAAGGTATCAATATCAGATTATAATTCAATTTTCGTAACCTTTATATGAACTGGGTTAACATTTTTCAATATCATGATCTTGATAAACATGAAGCGAGTTTTCTGATCATGAAGTTTATTATGAAACAAATAATGAAGATATTTATCTTCAATTACTGATTTAGATTGCAACTAACCAACAAATATTATTAGTGACAATAATAATTTGTTTAGTTAACGGGAAACAAACAAATGAATTTCCGACAATGCCTGAATAAACAAAACGACAACGCCCGCTGGTTGATGGAGTTGCGTTTGGCCTAGAACGGAAACAAGTGAAACGGGGAATTACGAAACATAAAAATACACTTCATTCTCATTTAATTTGGTATTTATATCCAGAAACACAGTTGGTCATTAATGAAGTATGAAATCTGAAACGTTTATCATATCACATTATTTGTTCATAATTCTTATTACCGAAGAGAATGAGTACAAGCGATGGAGATGAAAATATGTGAAAATCTTAGAGTAAATTTAACTTTGGAGGAAACTCGCACACAATAATTTTTTTGGTGTTTTTGGCATTCAACATCCTTATTTGTTGATCACTAGGAGGAAATAAAACAGAATCTGGTCCAAAAAGTCCATGCGAAGCAAAATTGTGATTTCCCTGATCAAGTAGTTTTTGCAAACTGGTTACTGGACAAAAAAACGGAGATCCCTATTTTTCCTCAAAAAATTTATTTTGCGATGATGCTACGTTTACTCGAACGGAATTTTTAATTAACAAAATACACATAACTGGTTAAAATCCGCACGCCATGAAAGAGACGAAGCACCAATAAAGATTTAGTATAAATGTGTAAATGTAATCGACAATCAACTACTGGGACCAGTAAAGTTATCTGGCCGTTCAACAGGACAGGATTACTTTCACTTTTTCCAAATAATTTACCTGATTTAATGGACGAAGTGCCCCTAATGGCACGGCCAAATTTCTTGCACGATGGTTGTCCTGTTCATTTGAGTCCAGTAAATTGTCAATATATTGACACTACGTATGGAAATCGTTGGATTGGACGATGAAGGCTGGTCATTTGGCATGCAAAATCGCTCGATTTTAATCCATATGCTACTTAAAATTATTATTCCATGTTGTTCCGATACAAAACCGTATATTCATTCAATTGTAGAATAGAATGAGGGTGCATGTAATGAAATTCAGAATGATCCCAGGATTTATGTATTGCAACAAATGGTCGTCATTTATGTTATAAAATTCAATAACACTTGTTGTAAATAATCTCCATTTTTTCAGAAATAAGTTGATAAGAAAAATTATGTGTGTCAGCTCCGACGCACCACTGGAGTTTACCCCAATAATATTATCATATAATTTACAACATTTAAAACCATATTTCATTTTCCACTTTTTAGTATGACACGGATAAATAGTAACTATATTGAAGGTTATTCATATACAAATGTCACAATATAACAAATTAAAAAAATTATCACTGTGTCCAGGATTCGAATCGGATGCCTACAATTAATAATTTTTGCAGCCAAACTCTAAACCACTCGGCTACGAAGACATAATAATTTATCATATAGACCATATTATTATGATGTATGTTAAAACTAAAAAAAGTGTCGTTCTACCACATACCTTATAAAAGGAATTAATTATAATTTTTTTTATTTAATTTTTGAAAATATTGGTCCAATCAAAAAAATTATTCTTATTGAAGGTTATTCATATACAAATGTCACAATATAACGAATAAAAAAAATTATTATATATGTCCAGGATTCGAGCCCTTCGCTTACAATTCATAAATTTCGCCGCCAAACCTTTATACCACTCGGCTACAAATACATAAAAAGGTGCGCAAAGTACGTTGGTCAAAGGAACGTAACGCCTTACTTTTAGTTAACACTTGATTTTACTCCTCATAAAATACCGCGTGCTAAATATGAAAATCGTTTCTTAAGGAGGTAAGCTCCAAAAATTGGAATTACATGATAGCGAATCCAAACAGTAGCACATAGTTTTTGAATGTAATGTGGTATACTTTGTCAAAAAACTGATACAAAAAAATTAATCAAATTTACCTTTAAGCCCTCCCCCGTTGAAAGCTTGTAATGGCAATAAAAAAACCGTGTTTGTAACAAAAAAATCTAACACTGCAGGGTTATACAATGTACCAAGTTTGAAGTTAGATAAGACAAAAAACCGCACATTCGCCAGGCAGTCGCACTGGCATAGGATGTACTCTGCAGCTTCCTCTCCTAAGTAAAAGAATCTGCACATGGCTCCGTCTGTCAACCCCATTAGCTTTGCGTGCCTGTTAAGCTTACAGGGCCCTGTTAACATACATACTACGGCTTTGACAGTCTTCCTATTGTTCCTGAGTTTCCTAATTCCCAAGTTTGGGATATACTTAAAAAACAGCGCCATCTTGAAAGGGCGATAGCTTCCTTAGGAATAACTTTTGGATGAAGGTAAATCTAGTATCTGTAGTTTGTGTTTGTCAGGAGAGTTTCTGGATACCCTGTATAATGAGTACCTATCAAGTTCCATCAAAATAGACTAAACCGTTTCGGAGATTAACCGAACGGACATACAGACAGACATTTGAATTTCATATATAAAAATATATTATTTATATCTATTTTAATTGTGAGGTACGGAAAAAACAATTTTGTAGTATTATTTGTTATTATAACCAAAACTTTGCTAACGATGGTAACCTGAATCTCTAGTATCTCACTCCACTATTATTGGAGTTTCTCGCAATTGGTAAAATAGCTTTAGAACCAAAAAAAGGTCATACTATAAATGGATTATCCGTATAATTATTGAAGATGTATTTCCCAGCATTTACAAATTGCTTACAAGGTACATATATAGCGATTTTCACAATACACAAATATTTCCAACATAATTAATTTCTTCTCCTTTGTAAGCTATTAATATCCCCATTCGAATTTATTCCAACTATTTTCGCAGAGAAACGTCTATTCTTGGCGTTGCTATTCGTCAAAACAGGGTCTTCTTCTCTCACTATTGAAATTCTCTAAAGGAATTCCAGTTTCGTAAGAAACGTTAACACATTTCAACTGTTTATACAGAAATAAGTTGGAATTTCTCCAATTTGTCAGCCTCATAAATTCAGAACTCCATTTATTCTCAAGTTTGATGTCAATCTCATATAATAAGAAAAAGAAAATAACGTGAAATACGAAAGCTTTTCGAAGATAAAAAATTAACTATCGCTATTATCGAATTGTTTTCTTAGATAGCATTCAAATTATATTTGAAAACTTTCCACTGTGTTGAATTTGAGTAACTTTCACTTCTAAAAAATAAAAGGATTATAAATAAGGAATATCAGTAAACGCAATAACAAACTAAATGACTGACGTATGTGAGTTTGTTGGATAATTACTCCATCCCAAGATATACACATTATCTTAACACTAAATTTTACCAAATTAATTGTTTTCCCTAGCCGTATGCACCGTTTACACTTAAACTCGTTTAAGCATTGAACTAGCGAGTTGGTACGCACCACCGATTCTATGGAGGCTAAACCATTTTGTCCACGCCTATTTGATAATATTTACATTTGACGTGTACTTCTTCAAGTAAAATGACGTACATTATTAACCAGTGAATAATAGGTGTGGATAATGTACAAGTCACATGACACGGATGAATAGGGCCTTCATTGACGTTTATTTATATATAAATGTTACAAAATAGTATTTAAAAATTTTCACCGCGACCAGAAGTCGAACCTTATGCGTACTATCCTTCATTTCACGAAGTCAGACCTTTAAACCATTTTGCTACGGAGACATTTCTAATAGTTTTTTTCTACTCCTATACTATAAGTTGTTAATTAAATCCCAATTTTCAGTTTCATAATGATACTAATTATAACTCTGGTTTTCATTATGAAACTGAAAAATTGACCAATATAAATCTAGATTTTTAAATAACAGACCCAATATCTTCTGTAGAATCTTTGACAGTTTGTAAGAGATGACAGTTTCAATCTTTTGTGTTAGTCAAAAAGGTAGATACCTTCCACTTTTTAAAAGAAATGTCTAGCGACGAAGAGTTTTCATAAACAGCACCTGAAATCGATGAAAAGAAAAATGTATCCAATAGTTTATTCCCTGCAAAATCAAAAAAGGTATATAATAAATTTTATGGTCAATTTATGGATTGGGGGGGTAGCAAGAGAAGTATATAAAAAAGCAATGTTGTTGAATTCAAATAAAATTTCTTGTTCGTATAAAAAATAGTGTATGCAACTCTCGTGTAATGGTTATTCATACATTATCGTTGCATAATATACTAATTTCCTTTTGTCAGGTAGATTTAGTTCACTGACTCCATTTTGAGTCCGGTAAGTGAGCTATTACAGTATCAGAGCCGGTAAGTGTAACCAAGAAATACTTACCGGATTGTTAATGTTACGCGAGCTACTGCATTAATATGCTCACTTAGTGCCCCCAGTGAAATCCCCGGATGAGACGACTATGGCTCCTCCGCCCAATTTTCGAGAAGCATCCAAAATACGAAACATCGAGAATATCCAGTGCACCCGCCAGAACGTCGAGAGATTTCTAGAATTACGGCGCGCGAGTATAAATAGGCCACGAGCATCGCTGCAGGCAATTAGTCAATCAGTCAGTGTTGATACCGAAGGAAAGTAATCGCGCCTCGATAAAGTGTTTATTAAGTGACTCTCATATAAATTATAATTAGTGTGTTTAGTGTATTACATAAATTATAAAATAAGGACTGAATTACATATAAATCTGTAAATATAAATTAATTGTAAATATAAATTAGAATAAACGTTACATTAATTTTGAGTTTTGACACAATAAAACCTCAAATGAAACTTTTTTAACAAAATTTAATTTCTTGAGAAAGTACAACAAAAACTACCTAAGTACTTAATCGCTGGGTTTTTCACGTTTTTCACACAAAAAGTTCCTAAATTTTTCAACGTTGTCCAACTTCTTCCAGATTCAACTAAACTTCGTTCGGTTTAACTATTTAAACCAGTTTATTCAAACGGGTTCAGTACTATAAGCGGTGCTTACTGCCATTGGTGCAATTTTTCCATAATTATCAATCATCAGCATAAATTATAAAAACTGATCTGAATAAACAAGTAACTAAGGCTGCGGTCCGAATGGAGCTCAGAGAACTCTCAGCACCTTGAGTACCAGTCCGAATAGTGCTTATAGCGCCCAGATTCAACGTGATAAGAAGCTTTGACACCATCAACAACGTCCCCAATGGCGCTTGCAATGCTCATCACGACTGATGTTTGAGGCATTGCTAGCGCTACTGCAAAATCGCGCCTATTTTTTAATTATAGACGACTTCAAGAAACAAGGTGTCTGTACTTTTAGAAACGTCAAATGAAATTGGGCGCCTTCAGACCGGCTCAACAGTTGAGCTGCTAACTTAGCGGTTGCGTTGAGGCGGGCTGCTGTTGTTCTGTTGACTCACAACTGTTGAGCATCAGACGCAGCAGGAATTATTTACGCTTTGTTTACTCCGCGCTGACAAAAATGACAGAATGCTCATTCTGTAATCTTTGACGCTGTCAAAGAGTTGGGATAGGTTAAGTTGTGTCTCTTGATAATAAACAATAATATTGGAAATAAACTTGCAGAGTAGTAATAAATAATGAAATGATTGTATCAAATGAAACTGGAAGAATATTATTGGAAAGTTGGGTTATGTTCCACCGCTAACTTAGCAACGTACTCAATCGGAACCCAGCTTATGACTGCTAGGATACTCAACATGTTTTGTGCTTAGTTTCAACCATTGGGCCCGGCTGAACACGGCCATTGTAACTTTCTCCACACATTGTTATCATCTGAGGTTGTCATTGAGGTTATCCTAAAAATCCAATCGACAGTCCGAACGTTATTAACTGATTCAGTTGCGAGGGTAATTCGGGTCGCAGCATTGAAAAATTATTTCCATACATAACCTAGAATATGGCATTTTGTTTGATAAAAATTATGCTGGATGAAAAAAAAGTTTGTGTCATAACTTTCTCATAGTGTTTTTGAAATGTGCACCTCACTAGATCCCAAGCAACAAATACAACAATTTCTTTTAAATAGAAAGCAATGTAAGTAAAAAATTGTTAAATGACAAAAATATTCCCATTAAAAAAGTCTTAGTCGAAGAGAATTCGGCGCATGAGTACCGAAAACTATTCCACCCCAATTTTTTAATGCGATCCTCTTCAAATTACCCTACTGATCATATAAATGCATGTTGCCATGGGGCAGCCCCGTGAAAATTGTTTAAACCGAAATTGTTTAAACAATTGCAAGGAATTGTTATTTTTCAACCGTACAATTTTTTTTGGTTCTTCATTGAAATACAATTTAAAAAGGTCTCATAACTTTTCACGATAAAGTTAATATTTCTAGAGATATGAATTTTTAGAGGTTCGAAAAATCTCAAATTTGACTACTTTTGAACCATGAAATATATATAAAAAAAATAAATAAATAAAATATATTTTTTTAATTCCTTACACAATAGTTAATAATATTCTTAATTGAGATTTCAAAAAAATTAAATCTTTTATACCTATTTTTTAATTGTTAATTTCGCACGTATGCGTCGCTTACCTTTAAGTATCGCCGTCTCTCTCTGACTCATACGCTGCATCGGCCTCTCTGTGTCCTGAATCATTATTTATAATTTATCCTAAAAACTATTGACTTTATCAGAATTTTTGTAGAGAGCAATGTTATCACTAATTGAATTGTCCACAATTTGTTTTCAAAAAATTTTTTTCTGAAATCATTTCTACAAAATTTATTTAAGCGTGAAGCGACACATATAATTAAAATTACTTTTTTATTGGTTTATATTACTTTTTTGTCATTAAAACAGAAAGAACTTGCATTAAATAACTTCTTCAAATGAAGGTTATAGATGTAGAAGTATGAAATAATAAAACAAGATTTAAAAACAAATATTTATTTATTATCAATATCATTTTTATATATTATATTCTTACATTATTCTGAATCACAACCACATAAAAGTATGCAACTAATATTATTTTTTTACAGTAACATGCTTTGGTTTCACAAGCTTTCTTACAATTACACGGTTATATAAAATCAGTTGGAAATGAGCTTTCCTTTATAAATAAAGGTAGCAATAAGGTATCATTCTCTTTTTTATATCCGAACTGCGTAAAATCTAATGGTTTATATTGGGGATTTAATGCTTTTTCCAAATGTATGTTTGAGCAGAAGCTCTAAGTGCATGCAAATGTAAGGTATCTGATGTGCACGGAATTTTCGATAAATTAATATTAATGCCAAAGCAACGAGAAAAAATAATTTGTCTAGCTTCATCCGCGGTGTTACCTTTCTTACCCAAAATCTCTAAATATGTTTCTAAGCCTTTTAACTCCTTAGTACCTAATTTTAAGCCAAGAGGGACTGGAGTTTCACGATTTTATCTTATTTGTATCATTTCTAAAGCTCTTTTTTGTGCCAATTTTACTAGTAAGTTAATTTAACGTATAAATTTTCAATCAGATTCTTTTTATTAATTTTTAGTGACTTCACATCTAGTCATAGAACCTTTTTTAATTATTGTATTTCAATGAAAAATACAAAAAAAAATTGTCCGTTCAATTTCTTGCAATTGTTTAAACAATTTTCGTTTGAATAATATGGCACGGGGTTGCCCCATGACAACATGCATTTATATCATCAGTAGGGTAATTTGAAGAGGACAGCAGAAAAAAATTGAGGTGGAATAGTTTTCGGTACTCATGTGCCGATTCCTCATGGACTATCTGGGATATATAAAGTTTATATGTCCAGATTGTACTGCTGTCTATATAGGTCAAACCAGTAGAAATTTTGAAATTAGACTCAAGAACACGAGCATACAGATTAAAACAACCTAATAAATCCTATTACGCAAAAGATCATCTTGACACCAAACTAGAAGAATAGAAGATTTTCTTAAAGAATTAAAAATTATGAGGCACTTAAGAGACCCACAATAAGTAGTCGTCAATAAACAGATAAATCTAGGGAGCTCTCCACTATTGACTTGTCTTCTTAAGTAACATAGAAATAATAATACCTAAGCTTAAATATCATATCTACTTTTTTCCCTGCATATATATTAAGTCAATCACAAGATAGGTCACTATTTGGTCTAGCCAAAATATTAAACATTAGGTAGGCATTATCAAATGTAACTTTCGTCATTCTATCGATGATATTGTTGCGAAATCACCATCTCAAAGCCGGTCCTGTCCCTCGACTGTAAATGTTGGTGGATGCGCTCCTTTCGAGAACATTCGCTTTGTTTGTGCATAGGACGTGCGCGGAAGTTACTGGAATTTCCTAGAGTTGAGAAGGACTTTATATATACGCGGTTTTTTGAGTGCGTGAACAATTATTGAAACAGTTAGTTCGAGAGAATTAGTGAAACGGAAGTTCTTAGTAATCGAACAGTGAATGAAATAGTGAAAATAAATAGTGTAATATTCAAGTGGTGAAAATAAATTAGAACTAATACACCCAGTGTAAATAAATTAGTAGACATTAAGTAGAGTGTGTATATAAATTAAGTTTAATACAATGTGTGTTTCTTTAAATAAATATATAGTAATTAGCCATAGTAGTGTGTATAATTTTATCCCACTGGTAAAAACTATTTAAATAAATAACAAAAACATTAAATTGGTGTCAGGTGTGGGGTAATAAAAATAAATAATTACGTTAAAATGGCTAAGAGACTAAGTGAGTTGAAAGTGACGGAACTAAAAGCAGAATTGGAAAATCGCGAGCTGGAAACACTTGGATCCGGAAACATTTTTATTCAACGACGAGGCTTCCACCTTAATCTCGTCAGCCCCAGAACCAGGAAAACTAGAAGAGGTCGCCCATGAGGGGGCAGCACCGACCCAGGATCGTTCCAAAGACCCTCTCATACTGATAACCTCTCTCAGATGCCGTAACGACAGTGTATATGTGGATGGCGAAGTGAGTGGCAAAAAATATACTCTGCAGGTAGACACTGAAGCAACTAGAACCATTATACGGCCGGAGACAATAAAATCTAAGAAGAAGCTTCTGCCAACGAGGCTGCGACTCCAGACCGCAACAGGTGAGAGTGCCAATGTTCACGGAGAGACACAAATCCAATTGGGAATTGGTGCAGAAAAGTTCACGCATACGGTAATCGTAGCTGACATCGAAGGAGACGTGATTCTGGGAATGGACGTAATGAATCTACATAGTTTCCAGTTAGACTTCAGAAACAGAACCATTGAAGTGGGTTCCGAAGAGGCATTCCACCATCCATATGAAGGCAGCACGGTGTTGGCAGCTGTACAGGAAGATACCGTTCTACCTGCACGAAGCGAAACCATGATAGTGTCGCGGCTACAGAGAATCATGGAGGAAGGTACACCGGTTATGATGGAGCCATGGAACCACGACGAAGTGGTTGTTAGAGGGGTACTAATTGGAAAAGGATTGGTTACGAAGCGAAGGAGATCCCAGTACATGTCATAAACGTGAACGATCACCCAATTACAATTAAGAAGGAAACCAGAATTGGATCCTGCGTACCAGTGACGTCTATCGTTCGTCAAACAACGACAACTGACAATTCTAATGACATATTCGAACAGATGTTGTCGATAGCTGGCCAATCCTTGAATCGAGCTGAGAAAAGGGAAACGAGAGAATTTCTCTTGCAGTATCGAGATCTTTTCGTACCAAAAGGAGGGAAGACTGGCAGGATGTCAGCCGTCAAACACAAAATCGATACTGGTGATGCCAAGCCAATTATTCAATCAGTCTGAAGATTACCGCGATTCCGTGAAAGGTTTTATTGGACGAACAGCTCCGAAGATATGAAGGACTGGTGTAAGTAGTGTACGAGATGTGCTACGAGTAATGGCCCACATCGCAAGAGAAAGGCACCCATGAAACAGTATAATGTCGGAAGCCCATTCGAAAGAATTGCTTTAGACATCGCTGGACCATTTCCGACGACAGAAAATGGTGGTAAATACATCCTGGTTGTGATGGATTATTTCACAAAGTGGGCAGAAGTTTACGCGATCCCGAAACAAGAAGCCACAACTGTCGAGGATGTATTGGTGAAGGAATTCATCTGCCGATATGGATTGCTCTTGGAAGCTCACAGCGATCAAGGAAGTAATTTCGAAAGCCATGTATTCCAGGAAATTTGTGACAAGCGGGGAATGAAGAAGACCAGGACAACGGCTTTGCATCCACAGTCAGATATGGTCGAGAGAATGATCAGAACTATTGGAAAATACCTGTCCAAAATGCGGCTTCCTTGTGACCTGGAATTTGGTTGACGACCTGAAGAAGATCTAGCTGGAGAATATTACGTGATCCAGTCGAGAAAAAGGATGGACGATGTGCATGAATTGGTCCGAACGAATCTTTAAGTTGCCAGCGACAGAATGAAAACGCAGGCCACAGAAGGCAGTTTCAAAGAAGGGGACAAAGTATGGTTACACAACCCGACGAGGAGAAGAGGATTTTCTCCAAAATTACAAAAATCGTGGGAGGGTCCGTACTTGATCAAGAAGAGGATCAATGACGTCATCTATCGCATAAGCAAGATCCCCAATGGAAAACCGAAAGTAGTCCACCAAAACCGACTAGCGCCATTCGAAGGAGACCATGGCAAAGAGGAAGGAGTGAACGATATCCGGGAAGATTCTGACCCTGCCTTCGAAGAATTTATGGGGGTACCGGTAAAGCTAGGTTTGGAGTCACTTCAGAGCAACGACAAGACTTGTTCACGCTCCCGGAAGACTATTCACTGGCACACAACATCCCAGCCAGTATCAAAAACGCACGAGGCTTGGCAACCGTCTTCCGAAAGAAGTTTGGGCATTTAAAAAAACTTGCAGAACAGATTCCAACCCCTGGCAAGACACTGAGACTCAAACACAATTCACGGTACATCTTCTACCTGGTAGCAAAGAACGAATTTCAAGATCGATCCACCTACCGGAATGAGTGGGAAGCGCTACGTAGCGCTTCGAGACCATGTGCTGGAATCCAACGTGAAGAAACTAGCTATGCCTAAGATAGAGAGCAACCAGTTGGATTGGCGAGTCATCAGAAATATGATGGAAGTGATCTTCAAAGACACCGGCGTCCACATATTAATCTGTGGCTATACCCCCCGTCATCAGTGTACAATGAAGACAGTCCCTGTTATTTCCATACGACCGGAAAGAGTAGAAATGGGTCCAGTTGCCGATTTGAACATCCCGTCCCGGGTACACAGAAGTTTCAGGAGGAACTTCCTATTAAGGAGGGGGCAATGTTGCGAGGTCACCAACTCAAAGCCGGTCCTCTCCCTCGACTGTAAATTTTGGTAGCTGCGCTCATTTCGAGAACATTTGTTTTGTTTGGGCATAGGACGTGCGCGGAAGGTACTGGCATTTTCTAGAGTTGAAAAGGACTATATATTCGCGGGTTTTTGAGTGCGTGAACAATTATTGAAACGGTTAGTTCGAGAGAATTAATGAAACGGACAGAAAATAGTTAGTTCACAGAAGTGCTTAGTAATCGAACAGTGAATAAAATAGTGAAGATAAATAGTGTAATATTGAAGTGGTGAAAATAAATTAGAACTAATATACCGAGTGTAAATAAATTAGTAGACATTAAGTAGAGTGTGTATATAAAAATTAAGTTTGATACAGTGTGTGTCTTTAAATAAATATATAGTAATTAGCCATAGTAGTGTGTATAATTTTATCCCACTGGTAAAAACTATTTAAATAAATAACAAAAACATTACAATATGTTGATATCGAAATAATTATCAATATCCTTTCATAATTTTCATAATTTTTTCATTAAATAATGGAATGAATTCGAAGCAGTTAGTTTCATTTATAACATTAATATGAGTAGATTCCACAAAGTAAGGGTCCAAACTGTAAATTAAAACAAAATATTAATAGTATACAAGTATATCCAATTTCCCAAAATTGAAAAACTACCTAATACAATAAAAAAATGTCTAATAAATGACAAAATGCCATGCCGGTGAATACGTCTTCTGTGGTTCCTCAGTCACTACCATTTTACTGTAGGCCGTAATAAATAAAAAAATTATAATACCCAACTTCCGAAAAAAATTGCAGATTTTAACGTCAAAAGAAAGCAGCTACCGACCATTGCGTTGGGTGAAGAATGAAGCAATAAAGAAATAAAATTTATTGAACTTTATGGCTATATTCAAATGTGTTACAATTAAAACAGGTAGAAAGACTAAAATGACCCACACTACAGGTTTTGTTACCATCTGGTTTTTGGAAGCATAAATTTTATTACGATTTTGTAAGACAGCAACACGTATATATATAACACCGGCACCGCCAAGAGAATCCCAGTTTATGGTCTGAATTTTAAAACATTTGAAATTACATTTTTTTTAAAGATCGACAGCTACCTCCGCCGTTAAAATATAATTCTTCGCTACACTAGAAGACGCTTGATAAATAAATTATAGAATCTGGTCCGAATACACAGTTTACACATAATTATTTGAAAACTTTCTGAATAAAAACATTGAAATAGTTTTATTCATAGCCAAAGCGTGCTATTGGAAACATATTCCCAACAGATTCAGTGGTAGTTACTCAATCGTTCTGATTAGTAACAGCAACATCATTGAAGAAACGGATTAGTTTACCACAAGAGGCACCAGTGTTTGGCAATTATAATAAGAGGTAGAAAATAATTTTAAAAAGTTTTGAAAAAAACTGACATGGAGGGATCAAGAATACAGGGCGGGTGGATATTTAGAAGAAACAGATGCGGAACATACTTATACATTTTGAAAAGTTAAACAGTCCACTTAATTAAATAATGATGAGAAATCGCTGTGAAAATTCACTAAACAAAATCCTTATGGATAAAACCATTTCACGTGGATTAAAAGCGAGAAAACCTATACAAAACGGTTATTAGACGGTTAGTAACATGTGAAGAATGGACGTTAGGAGTGCAAGAAACTAAAATGGGTGTCTGAGGAAACATGTCGTAAGAAAATTTTCGGCGTTGAGAAAATACAGGAGGGTTGGGAGAGAAAAACAAATCTAGAGTTAGGTCAATTCTAGAATGAGCGTAAAATAGTTGGCACAGTGGAGAAACAAATGATAAGACGGGTAGGGCATATTGCCAGAATGCCTTAAAAATTATAAATAGCGTGACAGAAAAAAGGAAATAAAGAGAAAGTACAGGAACGAAGAAGATGGAGAGTGCGGAGGAGTATTTAAGGAAGATAGCAATACAAGACTGGATGGAGTTCAATGGCCCACTAGGCTTGTAGTGCTTTTGTATATACAGAGCATTTCAATAAAAGCTATCTACACTCTTTACATCTGAAGGTGTCAGTTTCATGAAAAAATACGAAAATATTCCAAAAATGATTCATAGCGGAACGACTTTTCTCTTATAACTTCAACCCCCTCCTCATGGTCAGCCCTCCTTTTTTTAACTGACCACTTTGTACATTTTACTCCAATGGAAAGTTCAGGTCTTTATCTTTTTAAGAAAAGTCAACATAATATGTCATTTCATTCTTAGCAATCAAGAAGTTACGCAAATTTGTGTGGGGGCCTACGCTCATATTAGTAATAATGCCGCCAGTAGCTTTTCAATGCCATGCTGTTCAGATCAATTAAAAATACATAGCTTTCTGAACTTTTGGCAACTTATACTCATTCTAGTGTACAAATAACAAAGAAAAATTGAAAATGTGAGAATGCGAACTTATAAAAATAAAAATATGCAGTCATGGAGACTTTCGACAAAATAGAAAACACATGAAAGTCCCTTTTTTAAAAGTCTATCGTACGCCTATAGTGAAAGGGAAGTTTTATAAATAAACTAACACCTTTTGGAAATTTTTTAGTACGCCCATGATAGAAGTTCAACACGTACATTATACAGTCGAGGCGCAGCATATCGGTAATATACTGATGGGGACAAGGTGACGGTTATTCAGTTATGATAAGGGTTACGCGGTGACGGTAACGCCACTAACCCAAAGTTTTGCCCCTACCGAAAATCACTCAAGGCGGCAAAAGAACTTGGAAAAAATCAAAATCAAGTGTATGGAAACAGTTTGTTGAATTTTGTGACGAAAAGTTGTGAAATTCTTATAGAAATTTTGCATTATTCACAGGTATATCTACATTATTTAATGGTTGTAGATCATATGTTTACCTTTCCAACTGTCAAAAAATTTCCACAATATCGTGGCGCCTCGAAAAAATTTCCGGAAATTTTTTTAGTTGCCATAGTAACTAGTCATTGGTTAAAAAGTAGAGGTGTGAAATTTTACTACAGGCTTCACGCCAATTCGTACATTTCTGAAAAGATAAAGAACTGAACTTTCGAGTGGTGTAAAAATATACAGAGTGTTCCATTGAGAAAATGAGAAGAGGCACCCTAGGGAGGACGGAGTTGAAGTTATAACGTTCACATTCAACAAAAATATGGCCCGTTTATATAATTTTGATGCAATTTTTCGAAAGTGACGTATTGATTCATATAGGGTGGATAGTATTCCTTAAAACAAACTAGTTATTCACAATATTATTAGAAAACATATAAGATCACATGTTTTCACTCAATTGTGGGGTAAAAATATTCTCACGCGAGCAAAACAATCAACATTTTCATTATTAATATTATTAAGGGGTGGTGCAATACAAAACTTTTGAAGCGTTATTACTTTTCTAGTGATGGTCAGGTTTTGACCACTATATTTGCAATTATTATGTTTCGTGTACCAATAACATTGTATGGTGACAAAAAAAATTGAAATACCACGAATGGTGATAAAAGCCAGTTCACTGGATTTAGCTGCTTTGTGATTTGCTAGTGACTATAGTGCTTGAAAGATAGTTCTTCGAAGTGAATACTGGGAGTGGATGGTACCAGACATGATTCAATAACTTCATTTGAAGTGGTGAATGCACAACCGACCCCACTATGTTTAAGAAGCCAAGTACAAGTTGAGTATACCTATTTTTCATAAAAATGCTGTACAAATATCGAGTTAGGAGAAGCATGCTTCGAGAAACTACTGAAAGACATTTTGGATCGTGGCATAACTTTATTACAATGTCATATAAAACTGGTACACTTTTTTTCTCAATGCAAACCTGAGCTAACTAATCAAAATGACCATCAGTCACATGTGTGAAAGCGCATTATCCACGATGCCAGCCCATTTAAGCGAGTTTGATAAAATACGAATAATTCCCAAAATAGAGGATGGTGTAATAAATAACGCGAAACCTGCGAGAATAGGCTTTATTAAGCAAGAACAGAGCTTGACATTGAACAGTGAACATTGACATTACTGAGTAATGAAAGTTGTAGCGATCTAATACATATAAATATATAGTACTCCCCAGCTTTACTTTTCGACAAAATCTTCAAGGTATGCAGGAGTTTTTCTTTTTTTAGTACTACATCTTGTAGTTTGAGGAATTTCAGTTTCGAAATAGTCGCTTCCCTCAAGGTCTTGAGTCGAATTGTAAATGTTTTCCGATTTATTATAATTAAGTTGAGAACTATCTGTTTCAGATGCTGTTTTGGAAGTTTCCGTTTCCAAGCTGCTAATTTGGATTGATTCGTCCAATGTAGTCTTATCTCCACACGGTGCAAGATGTCTTAAAGAAACAGTTGCTTGACGACCACAGTCATGTCTTACAACTGCATCTTAGGATTAGCTTCTATCAAATCATCCTCTTCAACTGAAGGATCGTACTTTGAGTGCCTCACATGCTTTTTCATAACTACTTTGCCAGGACTCATTAGCCATGAAGGTAGAGCAGTGCCATTTGGTGATTTTCTGGGATGAATAAACATTCTTTCATGCGGTATAGTATTTGTAGCTGTGCACAAGAATGAACGAGTAGAATGGAGAGCGACGTCAAGTACCTCTTCCCATTGATCAGTTTTGAAATTTCTTGTCTTAAGGGCCAGAGAAATAGTTTTTCAAATAATTCCATTGTGCCCTTCGGTCTGGCCATTACCTTCAGGAATCAAAGCGGTAGTTCTGCTTGTGGGTATTCCATACGAATGTAATAAAATTTTCAGTTCTTGAGACATGAAACATGCATCCTGATCATAATGAATGTAGCCAGGCATGCCAATAATTGAAAATAAATGAGTAAGGCATTCGATTACAGTTTTTGTAGTCAAATCTCGGCATGGATAAGCAAACGGAAATCTGATACATTCATCTATAATTGTGAAAATGTTTTTGTTACGAGAATTAAAGGGAAGGAGTCCTTTGAAATCTAAGGATAGCCTTTCGAAAGGTCAAGTAGCCTTTATCAAGTTTCCTCGAATTTTTACCAACCTTGGTTTAATTTCTGAACATACAGGACAAGAAGCTGTCATAACACGTACCTCTTCGATAGGGTAGGGTAAATTACAAGATCTTATATAATGTACCATTCGGGTAACTCCAGGATTGATAGATTGGTAGTAGTTGAGCAGCAAAATCTTGAAAAAGTATCATGTACTTACCACATTTTCAGTTCCTGGCCGATATTGAATATCAAAACTGTAACAGGATAATTCCAGACGCCACCTTATAATCTTTTCGTTTTTGATTTTACTGGAGTGTCGAATGTTAAACATGAACGATACCGATTTTTGGTCGGTTATAAGTTGAAAATGTTTCCCAATTAAAAAGTGGCGCCATTTTTTAACAGCTTCTACTATAGCATATGCCTCTTTTTCAACGGAAGAATGATTTCTTTCACTACTTGTTAATGTTTTTGAGGAAAATGCTACGGTCTTCCTTCTTCACTGAGATTCGCAGCAATAGATTGGTCAGATGCACCCGTCTCAACGACAAGGGGAATTTTTATCATCAATAGAAGTTGACAAGGCAATTTCATTTTTAAGAATTTCAAAATCCTGAGCTACCGGGTCAGACAAAGGGAAAGTTTTGATGGTAACTAATCGATTAATTTTTACCGAAAAACGAGGAATAAATTTTGAATAGTGAGAAAACATACCAATGGCTCTTCTGAGCGATTGAGAGTTTTGAGGTAGTGGCAGTTTTATTGAAGTCTTTCAGGATCGGGTTTTAGAGCTTTATTTTCGATTAAATATCCAAGAAGTTTAATGGATTTTTTTGAATACGAACTTTCCTTTACATAAATTGCAAAATTTTACTTCTTCACAACTTGCATGAATTTGTTAAGATTGTCATCATGTTGTGCTTGATTTACTCCGCAAATAGTAATATCATCCAGATATGCATGTACACCTTCTAGGTTTTCCAATTTTATAATATTATCTATTACCCTCTGAAAGCATGCAACTCCATTAGTGGTTCCAAAGGGTATTCGTCGAAACTGATATAACTTTCTATCAGCTTCAAAAGCTGGAAAATGCTTTTCTTCTTCTCTTATTGGTACCTGGGGGTGAGCACTCTGGTGATTGAGAGTACTAAATATAGAATATTTTGCAACAGTGCGGACTACAACTTCAATGTTCGGAAGAAGGTAAGCATCTAAATCTAAATCTAAATTTGTTGATAGTTTGGGAAAAATCGACCAACATTCCTTTTTTAATGAGTTTCACTCTTCGTAACTAATACCTGAGCGCGCCAAGGCGAGTTACTTTCTTTTATAATTACATGAGGTAATAGGGAACTTATTTGATCAGATGTAAATTTAGAAATTTCTGTCGAAAATTGTCTAGACTTAGCCGCAATAGGCCTGAATCGTCTGATAAATTTGAAAATAGTGTGGGAGATTCTGTTAAGATGAGCTAAACTGCATATTTTGTCAGATGAACCAATTGAAGGTGATTTCAAATGTGATTTCAAGAACGAAATACTGTTTAAGTAAATCATGCCCAATAACTACATCAGCACATAAATATTGAAGAATAGATATACGGATATTTGAATGCAATTCATCCTTTATTGCCTCTATAAAGCAGTGTCTGGATATAGAAGACTTCAATTTTGTAGATGCCATTAGTAAGTGACCCGAACTTAGAAGAATCTCAATCTCCAAAAATGATGCAAAATTTTTATTTAGGTACGATTCTGAGCTACCAGTACCTATTAAAGCGTCGGCAGGAGTTCCGTTAATTTTTATTTTAATAAGACTTTTAGTTAAGCTTTGTGGGGCGGCAGCAAGATATTTCGAGTTTGAAGAGATAGATGAAGAAGCAACAGGTAAAATTGAAGCTGATGAAGGTTTATCGCTTTGACATACTTTGGTGAAGTGTCCTTGCTTACCACAGTCGGAACAAACAGAATTTTTAGCTGGACATGAACTCCGCAAATGTTTTTTTATCAGATCCACAGTAGTAGCATTTGAAGTTTTTAACTGTAGCAGATATAACTTGATTCGATTCTTGCGAATTTTCGATTGATTGGATTGAATTAACAACCTGAGGAGCAGAAATATAAGCTTCTGAATGTTTTTGCGCAAATTCTAGTGATTGAGCTGAGGTTATAGTTTCCTCTAATGTTAAAGTATGGTTCTCTAACAAACGCTGCCTAATATGCTTAGAAGTTAGTCCAGTAATAAAAGAATCTCTTATGTAGTCGTCTCGATTCTGATTAGAAGAAACAGTTTTAAAATTACAGTCGTTAGCTAGTTGCTTTAAGATCAATATATACTGATCCACATTCTCTCCAAATTGTTGTTTTCTAGTCATGAGCCTATGTCTTGCAAATATTTCTTTTTTATTTAAATATTGTTGCTATTTCTGAAATTTTATGGCTACATATGCACAATTTCTTGAATCAGGTTTTCTAATTCTTCCTAATGCTGTTGTTACTGAATCATTGAAGTTTACTGCAACTTACGCATGTCTTGCCATATTAAAGGGATTTTCCTTTAAATAATCAGTAAAAGCTTTGTCTAGCTCTATTCTAGTTGAAACTGGTATTTCTTTCCTATTTTTCTAGCAACAGTTTGATCCTTGTACCACCTTTTTTTTAGTCAGTCACCTAATGAACCAACCATCTTTTATTTGAAAGAAATAATATTCGAACCAGTAACAATATAATATTTATGTATTTATTAAAAAAATATCACAATATTTCTAAATTTAAGCTAGTTTTGGAATAAATGTAATGATAAATTTTTATATTTCCACCTCATATTGGAAATTGCTTTGCTTGCTTTACAAAATTTAATTTTATTATTACATTTTTGTTAAGCTGGCAGCACTGTCCTAGAGATTACACCATAACAACTAGTTTAGCATTGACACATTCTAGGAGATCCATTTACATAGCAATAAAAACACTATTTTCGATTATTATAGGAGTACCAGTTTTTTATGACGCGCATTGTACTAGGTATAAAGTTTTCTTATCATTTCTAATTAAATCAATATTATCAGAAACTCCTACTGGAATTGAGTTAGTTATTATGAGGGAAGAGAAGTTGGCCCAGGTTGCTTGCAACAACTGTTTATAATAATTGGAAAATAATTGCTATTACAAAGGTCGTCAGTAAATACCAGTTTAACATGCAGGAAAAAAACTATATTCCATTCTTCAATGAGGTGCTAAAATTGGTTTCTCTTCCACTTTTCAATAGTAACCAACTTGTTTTTGAGCTCGTCTGACAGTTTAACAGTCGAAGAAATGCTATTAATTCACCACAATCTATATTTTTAATTCCATAAATAATTTTAATTTAACATAAATTTATTAAAATGTTGAATTTGATGACTTGTTTACCCAACAAAATACATTCGATAGTGATGTTTTTGTCAAAACCGTGGAAATAAATAGCTCTGTAAAATGTATAACCAGAACTTTTTCCACATACCAAGTACTATTTAAACAAATTCTCAGTTTATATTGGCTCCTCACTCCCATTCAAAAATTATATCCGTGACAACTCTGTTCGTCTCACTTATTATACCGTAAATTTCACAGAATTTGTCCTGTTGGCGTTCTGTCAACAACTTTCAACACATTTTCATTTTTCAAAACATCTTTCAACGTTTTAGATGCTTTGAAAGAGGCAATAAAAATGTACCTGTTCTATTTAGAGTGGCTGCAAACATGAAGCGTGTTTCCACTAAAAAACTGATTAATGTGTTCCTAGTGAAAAATAATAGTGGCGACAGATATTCGATAGCTCACTGAGAGATGACAGGGTGATTGACTCTATTTATTCCACTGTAAATTCAAAGCCAGAAAAACGGGGACTGAAAAATCAAAATTAAAAATGATAACAGTAGTTCAAGCATCATGGTTTTTGATATTCTCCAACTGATAGTCCGGTCAAAATAGACAAATTAAAGGATACATTGATTAGCTTATGGCTGAAAATTGGTATTGATGTAAGGAAAATAATTATAAATGAGGAAAGTCCGCAAATATGTGATTTTTCTGCATTTTTTAATAAGTAGGTTAGACAAAAATTTCGTATCAGACATTTATCATCATGTCAGATACAGTCAGTACTGAGTTCTTGCGTAATCAGTTCTAGATTTGCCTGAGAAAACTCAACGGAATAGGTGAGAACAGCATCGTCCCTTACTGTTGGTTTCAGGACACACTGGTATATAAGGAATTATAAGCAGTTGAACTAGCAAAGAGAGGGGCTGAAACACCCTTTTGGGTGCCGGAAACCTTTTGCAGTATATCCAATGTTGTATTGAAAGAAATAGAAACGCCGAAAAGAAGAGAAAATCTGACCATTGGAAAGGTTTAGTAGGGCTAAGACAATCAAAGATACGACTAGGAAACTATATCCAGGTGAGAACAAATGAATTTCTGAGCCAGAGTTAAGACAGGTGTCTAAGCGCCTGAATGGACACATCAAAAGATCAAAACTAGCGGATCGAGAAGAATGTAGATTGCATGGAATGGAAGAAACCTCCATACACATACTTGCAGAATGAATAGCTATACAGAATCCTAGGGCACAAATTCTATGAGACTACTGAATAGAAAAGGGACACTTACCTCAACTTTAGCCTGAAATTTCTCCAGGAAATAGGTTAAAGGCAGCTACTAGTCTCTGAGATTTTCATTAGGAACTGAGTAGGAGGAAGGGACACAATAAATATTTTAGTTATCAGTGAATGTCACCCCAGTATACACACATACATGCCACCCGCGAGCGTGTGGTTTTCCCAGCTGGCCCATTCTACGATTTTTTGTGCTCCCGTTTAATTGAATAATATGCATTAAATAAAAAATGGTTTTCTTCGAAATGATGGAAGCGGTATGAATGAGTAATTGCGGAAAACTATTCGTCTGCTGGATAATAATTTATTACTATTATAACTTCAAGTAATATAATATCTTTTTGTTTTTCTCCTTCTTCTTCCTTCTGAGAAATTTGCAAATTGAAAAAAATGGGGTATTTTATTTGGAAAAACTGGTGCTTACCTCATCAATCAAGGGCTATGAGAGATTATTCTCTTAAAAGATAGTAGATTATAATTAAAAATGCCTTAATTTATGAACACACTGTAATTTGGTACAATGCAAAATTCCACTTTTAACTATTGTAACAAAAAAATCATATGAGAATCGTTTGAATATAGTTATACAAAATCAGAGGTATCGCTCAATTATTATTCATAATATAAAACTTAAAATATCTCAATCGAATTATGACAACCGTTACTACCAAAGAGATTAATGATTATACAGCAAAAGTAACTTGTCAACAAAAAATTAAAGTAAAAATAACCCAAGACATTAATAATTCGTACAGGAAGTATAGCCGACAGAGTGAGAAATTGCTGGTACATCTGGTCTTATAAATATTCGTTTATAAAGGTAGTGCAGCTCAGGTCCATTAAAAATCCCAACTTTTCTTTAAATATAGCGTATTCATCGTTTATAATTAGACTTCAGTTGATATCAAGCACATATCAAAAAAATAGGCCTTTGTTGAAGTATATCTTCACTACTAATTCTGAAGCCACTTCAAAACCACACTTTTCTTAATGGGTTCATTTAATTAAATGAAATACATTCTCTATCACCGTAATTCAAGTAGTGAATTGAATTAGAGATTGATATATCCTGTAATCATATTATTCATAGTTTAAACTACACTTTAACTAAAAATGTTAACTATTTTTCATTGTATAAAAAACAAAATTGAACTATTCAATAACATTTGTATCTTTCTGAATAATTATATTATCTAAAATTTACCAATTAAACACTCATTTCAATGTAATTGAATATACTGATATCAAATTAGTTTTGAAAATTTTGTTCGTTTTGTATGGAAAATTAAACCATAATGTTTTTGATATTTTTATTTCCAACGTTTAAATACCGTTCCAGCTGCCGAACTGTTACATTTTTTCAATTGTCCTGTCTCTGGCACTTATAGAAAATTCGACAAGACAATTGATGTTGGGCGACGTTTATTAAATTGAACGATGAAATAAAACGATATAATTTGTTTAAAACTTCATTATATTTGAACTAACGTTCAATTTAAACTTGTGACGCGTGTCGCTAACACAGTAGCTTTATCAAACGAGTGAAGGTATAATGAAAAAGTTTTTATTTATACATTGCATTAATACGGAATTTTAAGGATATTGACAAAAGTATTATAATATGTTTACATGGAAATAAAGTACAAAAAGTGCCTAAATACGGAATTCTACGAATATTAACAAAAGTATTGAACAAGTTCTCCTGGAAATTTATTTAGTCACACCTGAACTATCTTCTAGGTAAATAGGTTTAATGGGGAAGAATTATTTATATATATTTGGTCGTTAAGAAGATTACCTGAATATTTGTTTTTATTTATCTCAAGGGCTTCTAAAAAATTCAATTTAAATGATTTAGGTTCTACATGCAAAATTTCAAAATTTGAGTCGAAAGTGTGTTGGTTGGCAATTAATTCTTTTAGATGCCCTTGAGATAAATAAGAACAAATATTCAGGTAATCTTCTTAACGACCAAATAGATATAAATGATTCTCCCTTATTAAACCTTTTTACCTAGAAGATAGTTCAGGAGTGCTTGTTGTGAATAAATTTTCAGGTAAACTTGTTCGATACTTTTGTTAACATTCATAGAATTCCGTATTCAGGAACTTTTTGTACTTTATTTCCATGTAAATTTATTAAAATACGTTTGTCAATATCCTTAAAATTCCGTATTAATGCACTGTATAAATTAAAAATGTTTCATTATACTTCACTCGTTTGATAAAGCTACTATGTTAGCGAAACGCTTCACAAGTTTAAATTGAACCTTGGTTCAAATATAATGAAGTTTTAAACAAATTATATTGTTTTATTTCATCATTCAGTATGGATCTTCATCAAGTAAAAGCCTCATCTATTCAAGTTCATTACACTCTATAAAGAATATGAAAATACTGAATTTTCCAGATTTTTTTTTCTATTTTTGTCTCCTTATACCTATGTTTTATCACATAAGTAATTTTTTCTCCGATTGACATTAAACGTCAGTTTTAGTGACATTTATCGATCATAGAAGTAACACTTTTACTGACTAGGCAGTAAAAGTGATTTTTAATGCCTAGGCATTGAAAAAATAATTTTTTCTTCTTTTTTTTTAAATCTCCCAGACTTTACTTAGCTACGACAATGATAATGTGACTTAAGCAGGCCCATGGAATCAAACAATCACTGTCACGTCACCACACATACATAGGCTAACTTCACTGTGCACACTATTATTGTCGATATTTAACATTAATTATATTTATTATCTTTCGGTAGATATTATTATGTATACAATTTGAGGTCTAATTGGCAACAATAATCAAATAAATCAATTTAATTATTACCTATAACTTACGATTGGAAAAAATATCAAAAATTGTTAGTCATATCCGTCATAAAAAAGTTTTCATTTTTATTTGATTTTTCTAAACACACTGTACAAACAATCGGAGAAAAAATTATATGTTTCACACGGCAGAGAATCAGATTTACTGCCTTGGCTAGTTTCATTGCCTCGGCTTCGCCTCGACAATAAATTCTAGCCGCGGCAGTAAATCTGTTACTTCTCTGCCTAGTTAAACAAATAACTATTCTCATTTTACAGAGCATAGCAGTACAAGAAAAATAAAAGCTGTTCAAATTTTATTAAATGAATGTATTGAGAATTAAAGAACAAGTAAAGTTTTTATCAATAAACTCATCATTCAAGTTTTTCTGCTGTTAATCAATAAACAGCTTGATAGAATAATAATATATAAATTAATGATTTTATTTTCGTTTTTGAATTTGTTCTTTGGTGTTTTGAAAAATTATGTATAAAAAAACGCCATATGCTTATAATCTTTTTTCAGAAATATCAGAATGTTACTGGTCCACTATTTGAAATTTTGCTCTTAATAATCCTTATAATACTGGCTGCAAAGAAATAACTTGGTGTTGAATACAACTTCAACCTTAGGATTCTAGATAGTAGTTCCCGATATTTTTCTTAAAACTGATGCCTGGGGTGAAATTATTATATCTATAGGAAGCCCCCCAACTTTAAGTATTTGCTGCAGCTTCTGCTTTCATTGAGAATTGGAACCAACTTATACAGCTTTTTTTATTTTTGAATTCTCGTGTTGGTTCCTTCACCAGTCACTCTTTTCTCCAGGAATATTAGGAAGTATCATTTCACTTACCAATCCGCTATTTGACAATTCCTTCCAATTATTCTATTATTATACAGGATGTCTGATTATATTCTAAATGTTTTCAAAAGTGTATATCTTTCGAACGGTTCTAGACAATGAGATGAAGTTTCAACAGTTAGTTTTATAGTTATTGCAAGTTTTGCTGTGACACATTTATATGGATATATACCGAAAGCGCCGATTTTACCTGTACTAAACTAGATGCCCCGAAAGGGTCAATAATCCGACCGTCCACTTGCGCCGGCTATCGGTCTGATGATCCACAGCGGGGTGTCATCCGAATTAAAGGATTAAGAAGGTGGATTCTTCAAAATAATTATATTTGAGAATTTTAAATTTCGTTCGTGTGGTTTAACAAAGCAGGGGTTAAGGTGGAGATATGCGAATAAAAATTGTACAGCTAAGCTCTACACCGATGAAAATGGTTAGGTTAGGTTAGGTTAGGTTAGGTTAGGTTAGGTTAGGTTAGGTTAGGTTAGGTTAGGTTAGGTTAGGTTAGGTTAGGTTAGGTTAGGTTAGGTTAGGTTAGGTTAGGTTAGGTTAGGTTAGGTTAGGTTAGGTTAGGTTAGGTTAGGTTAGGTTAGGTTAGGTTAGGTTAGGTTAGGTTAGGTTAGGTTAGGTTAGGTTAGGTTAGGTTAGGTTAGGTTAGGTTAGGTTAGGTTAGGTTAGGTTAGGTTAGGTGAGGTTAGGTTAGGTTAGGTTAGGTTAGGTTAGATTATATTTATATAAAAATAAACAGTGTGTGTATACCCACAAAAATAACTAACCAAAAATATAAACAAAGATTGCAATTTTTATCAGAAAAAGTCGAATTATATAAAGCAGGACATATCCAAAGATTTGAATTTGTAAAATATGTATCATACCATTACTGTAGAGGCAATTGGCGCAAGTCGACCCTGGGATTATGGTTACCTGAGATTGCTCCGGCGCAAAAGGACTATGATATTATTAAAATAATCATCAATCGGCGCATTCGGTCTATGCCCATTTATATAAATAGCACACTTGCGGTTTAACCGCTATTAAAATGTAGTGGTTCAAGAAAACAATAGTTGTTATATTCTGAATGTGACACCCTGTATATCAAGCTATATTCTAAAAGACAAATACAAGTAGTTTTATATATTTGTAAGACAAATACAAATAGTTTTATAGGTCGACCAGAACAGCTAGAGTGTTGAGAATTGTAAGCGCGTCAGCAAACTTCTTGTTACGCTGACGGAGCTCAGTCGGTAAAAGTTTGTCAGACAACGCACTTCGACAAATTTTGGAGTGGCGTAGTTTCATTTTTAGTACCCTTTTAAGTTAATTAATTTATTAGTATTTACAACTTTAAGATTCGGTTTAGTTAGGTATTAGTTTTACATCTTTAATATTCTGTTTAATTAATTATTAGGTTTAGTGTTTGAACAGTATTTACAATAACACTTAAGAGTTGAGTGAAAAACAAAGATGGATTTGTTCCTAGTGCTTACCTACGTTGAAAAGCAGAGTGCAAAATAGGTGATTATCACGATCAAATGAATTACCATAATTACAAAAATGGATCGAGCAAAGATTTTACCAAATGTGCGAATCGAAGTGCTGTGGTATTAGATAATGCATCTTATCACAATAAACTGGTGAAGGAGATATCAACTCCGTCCACAAAAAGAAGGATATGCAATATTGGTTTAAACAAAGGAATATTGCATTCAATAATGACTTTTGTAAGCCAGAATTATATGGATTAATCAAAGATCATAAACCAAAATATCAACTACATGCCATCGATTACATTTTAATTTCCAATGGTTTTGAGGTGCAGAGTTCTACAATGTACATTAGACTTTTATGTTATTTTGGCATAATTCGATATTTAGTATAATATACGATATCATAATATTATATCAAATCTTTTTTTATTGTTTATGTATTAGTTTGGTTAGCATTTTAATTTTTTTTAATTTTGTTGAGGATTTAATATTTTTTATTATATTTCAAAATATATTGCTTTGTCTATAAAATTGTAAAATTTTCACGACAATAAAACGTATCTTATCTTCTCTCAACAAACAACTATAAGTAATTCTATAAAATATTAAACATTCGTATGATATTCCTGATAAATCTTTTCGGTGATTTATTTTATTTTCAATCAATGAATTCATACAAATTCATTTACATAATAAACATCCAATAAATTTCATGAAACACATACTGCAGAATATTAATGAGTTCGATGTGTCACTAGTTTTCTCACTTAAAATTAATAACACTCATAGACGATCATATTAATAATAGACGCCGCTCATTTATATTCATTTTTATTAAATTATGAATAAAAATTTTCAATCAAATTCTTCCTGTCCGTTAATTAAGTACGAGAAACGGCAAATGTATCATTTCACACAGTAAAATGTTAATTCTTATTTAGTTCCGTGAATTCTAAAATGCATATATTGATTATTGTAATTGATAAAAATATTATGAGTATTTTGTGCTACGTAAAATTAGAATGTTTGTAACAGTTAGTTATCAAATGGACACTCTCTTACTTCTATTGATGGCACCTGTAAAAAGAATTTTCTTATATGCTTATTGAAGATACATTCAGAGATACAATTACCATTTGAAATTTGAAGTCGATTGTCAAACGTCATTCGAACATCAACATGGAAGCAATATGAAGTTTGTTTTGTAACCAGTTTTTCACTTCTAGAAAAAAAATATTTATAAGAAATTTTCGAAAAACTAACTATTAATTGAAGAATTTATTTTGCGTTTCAATAAAATATTGATCGTTTTATTGTTAAGATGTAACAACGCAAAGATTAAATAATTATTAACATGCCGGTGAGTGGAACAAAAACATTTTGACAACACAACGCGTTGTCGGATTGCAACTTGTGGAAACTGCTGATAGTATTTCTGTAAATGTATACATGAGAATGATATGTGTATCTAAAACATCCACGTGTAGTCTGTTACATCAAATTTTGGCGCATTATGATACAATTCTTTCCATCGTGGACATACATCAAAACTTCTCGACAATATTGTAGCACGACCACACTACTTAGAAAAGAAACATGAAGTCGAATCGAATCTGTGCATGCATGGAAAGATCATTATCTACAGCAACAAACATGATGTGCTTTTCTAGTTAGTTCCTGACGAAAGTCTTAGAGACCTGTGGCTCCTTCAGACCTACTTGTTTCATGAAATAATTTAGGGATATCCGCAGACTTTAGTTAGGGTAAGTTTTCCTCTTCTATCCATTGTTGTGCCCTAGGATTCTGTATTGCTATGCAATCCGCAATTATTTGAATGGATATTTCTTCTTCCATTCCACAAAATCCACATTCTTCTTGCTTCACTCATAGTTTGAGCTTTTTGAGGTGTCCATTCAGGCGACAGTCTCCCGTCAGAACACCTGTCAAAACTCTTAGTGCAGTTTTATTCTGGCTTAGGCATTCATTTGTTCTCACTTGATTGTAGTTTCCCAGGAGTATATTTGTTTGTTTAATCCCCACTGCTGAGATACGTAGAGGACCAGACCTCCGTCTCAAACTTACAGCCATACATACATTTTATCTTCAACACCACATATACCGTCCCAAATAACAGGCATCCCATCTATCATCTAATCATGCTCTCTTCTATTTTCGAACGACAACTTGTGTAATTATGTGAGAGATATACCTAATACCAATTATTGTATTAAGATAAACAGATCGTTAAAGAAATTGTCAACTATCCATTTAACTCTTTCTTGTTTCTTTTATTGATCGGCTTCTTTTTCCATCTTAGCTTGCTGTGAACGCTCTGGAATTGAATCAACACATTGGACACTAAATGTACATCTTCGCGAGTGATTTTTACTTTTGTCGAATTATGGCCTTCGCTTTCGCCTCGTGTCACATTCCATCTTCATAATGTAATATACTATTTCTGCAAGGCGTACAAAATCTACAGACCTACTTTATTCAAATATAGATTATACGTAATAACCATTTACATTTCAAATGTGTGAACAATCATACGTATTACAGTCATATTACATCCATACTAATTTCTCACAAAAATGTATATCAATAGTAGATACTGTTATTCTGTACGTAAATTCCAAATAATTATTTTGGTAATACTAAATCGAATGTCTTCCCCTTGTGTAAGTATCATAGGTCTCGATTTCAACATTTTTACTTTTCTTGATATCACCACTAAAGAATCCATTAGCAATAATCACTTTTTTTTTGTGTACTACTCCACATAGTTTTCTGTAACGGTCGTTGTTCCACCGTGATGAGACAACGCAGAGTCCCTTATAAACTTATATACAGTATATTTTGCAGTATAAGATGACTAAAGAAATAATGCAATTAGACTTGGAATTTTTTCAGAAGTATTTATTCCAACTACTTGAACTGTAGATTTTAAAATATTTTCCAACGGCTTCTACCTAGAATTAGTATGCATGATACAAAAAAAAATTAATTTGTTCGACACTTGATAACTTAAATTATTAAATATCGAGATAGGACTTATAAAAGAGAATGGTTCTAATATTATTTGCAAATACCAAAATTGTGAAAATATACAGGATCTTCCATTTGAAAAAAATGAGTTTTACGATATTCTTTGTAACAGAATTTAAATAAAATTTTGAACACCCAGTATGACGCTTAATGAACATCGATATATTTGATGGATTGTCCTACATCTGACAAACAAAAAAGCTAACAATAAATGCGTGATCGACCTAATCGCAAGCGTTATTCGTTCTTTTGAGTCATTTAAACAAAAGGTTTAGTTTTGTACAGAAGCTCTTCACATATCCCCATACAAACAAATCTAATGATGTAAGATGAGGTGATCGCGCTGGCCATTTTATCGATCCTCGCCTCCCTATCCACCTATCCTCCCTATCAAAATCGTCTTCCATCAGCTCCAGAGTAGGTATCATTTTATAGGAATGCGTTTTATTCTCTTTTAATAGGATTACTATCGATGCATGGCTAACATTGAATGTAGTGGATGCATGCCTGCTCGATGTATGTGGGTTTTCCTCAAACCCAAGCATCACATCTAATTTGATTTCATCACTCTTTGAATTGGCAGCTGGTTTTTTCATCTTTCTTACATGACCAAACTCGCGAAACTGCTTCTCTATTTTACTCATTGTTCCTTGGGATATAGGCGGTAAATCAGGAAATTTCTCATGAAATATGCGAGTTACTTCCTGTTGTGTTAGGGTTTTATCTCCGTAATCAATCATTCGTAAAACTGTTATTTTGTGCATTTCCGTTAATCTAACCATTTTTAAGAATTGAAGTTAACAAATTTCAAACTAAAATTATAATACTGACAACTTATGTATAATTGCAAAACAATTAGCGTTTTAAACCAACTAACGTTGCCACGGACACTCTTCAAATTATTTTCAATGGATACCATTTGAAAAGCACATTGCTATGGTTTTTGCTTACTTTCTTATTATCAAGACCTAAGTGGGAAATAAGTTTTGGGTACATTGTAATAAGTTTTGAATTTAGCGAATTTCGGTAACCACATTATTTTATTTTATTCTATCTTAATTGTTGCCATAAACTTAAAACGATAATATTTTTGAATAGAGAATCAAAAGACCTTTGAAACGATATATCACAAGCCTATCTTCCCATTTAAGAAATTGGGGGTTGCACCTGTCATTCGAAGGAAGCTGAAGGTAGGATCGCATTTTCACGTTTAAGAATGTCAATTCGGGATTTTTTATAAATATGTACAGTAACCGAAATAATGAATTTATTCCGTTTGGCTTTCACACACTGTATATAGATGCCTCCAAATCCGAAAATGGAGACGAGGCAGCAGTTATTTTTCCTAATATGTCCAAACTATTTGAATTAAATCAAATGATCACTATAAACACAGCTGAATTGTACGACATATTGCTGGCTATAATGCATATAAGAAAATACTCAACAAAAACTTTGTCTGATAATAACCGATTCCCAAGTTCTCTCCTAACCATTCAACAACTGTACACTAAACATTCAATGACAATCCAAATAAAAAAACGAGCTTTATCACATCCAGCGATAAGAGACGATTGTAGCCTTCTTATGGACCGTCCCATATCGAAATCCAGGGTAACGCAGAAGCAAATTAGAAATCCCGCAAAGCCCCCTTATGCGACCACTACATTCGACAAAGTGACAACTATCGACATAAAAACAATACAAACACTGAAGAGATCAGTGTGTAGCAAAGTACGTGGTGTAACAACACAAACGAACGGTCTAAAAACCATAAAGTCATCCATTGCCTCAACCAATTTCAAATAGACACAAACCAGTGAAATTTCAACGCCTTCATCTTGGATACAGAAGTCTTACACATATAACATTATAACAAAAACCGACATACCATACTGTAATACTTGCCATAAAAATATCACTGTCGAGCATTAACGTAGACTGCGCAAAATGTATAATAGACAGATACCATAATAAAATAAAAAACTACTCAACAGCCATAATCGGTGAAAACATGGATACGAAAAATCTTATTAATCATTTGAAAGATTCTTACTTAACTTGTTGTAAGAACCTACTTTACCGCTAATGACTCTGAGTAGTTAAAGTGGATATAGAACCAAAAAAAAAGTTTCACTCTTATAACGTGTGTGGAATGTGAAATTTGCAAATATATATATTATTAAACAAACTCAACCCAACAAATGCCTATTCAATGAAATAATTGTACTGAATTTTTTAATTATAACTACATTAACAGATACAAATGGTATTCGGGAAAAAACAAATGTAGAATGAATAACGCAAAGCACGGAAAGATTCGTTTACCTAACCAGTGCGGAAATTCGACCAAGCTGCACTTTCTGCATGAGTTAGGTATATAATTTTTCCTACAACTACAGTTATTCACATACATATACAAGCACGTACAAACAAAGGTAATTCATAGGTTCAAAGAATAAAGTACTATGGAAAGCTGTTACTTCCATAAACCTCACAATGATCAAATTATTTTTGGTTTGAATACCATTTTCAGCATGGAATACCGCAATCATGGGGTTGATGGCTTAATACTCCTACTCAGGTGGTGGAAATATGCCAGGAATACTTTTTGAGGCTTCGGATGCTTCTAGCTTTGTGCCGTTCCTTGAGTAGTTCTGATCTGTATCCTTGGTCATTCTGGTATGGATGAAAACAAAAAGGCAGATTTCCTTGCCAGGAAAAATACCGCAGGTGATTTTAACGGACCAGAACCTGCCATTGGCATCTCATTAAGTTTTGCCAAAGAAACATTCGATACATGGACAACAAGAAGAGTTTTAGGCTTCTGGCATAATTTGGCGGGATTGGTTCATTAAAAGGCTGTTATACATCCTTCGAAAAATGTCTCCAGACCAGTGTTGTATCAAAGTTGTACAGGCCTTTGTACAATCCACTGTCGTCTGAATCATCATATTATGGTAAGACTTGGACTGTAGGTAGATCCGACCGTCTTCGTCTGAAAAATGATGAAACAGCAGAGCATATACTTTGTGCCTGGCCCGTCGCGGTTTGAATCTGGTATAAGATGTTTGAGAAGGACTCTCTCTCGTCCTCAGGCCTGAATTATCATTCACCAAATGAACCAATCGGCTTTGTTGAGATGCTGAATTTGTTCGGTAGTAGATGAATGAGTGTGAGCAACAATAGACTCTGGCGAGTTGCAGCCCACTCACCACAAACCTAACCTACTGGTAGATGTTTTCCAAAAATTACATTCACACTATTACTGCTGAAATTCGTACAAATTCTGTTAAAGCCAAAAAAAATGAATTGTCAATCAAACAACATCACTTTTTTTGTTCCCATAATTTTAACGTCCATTAGCCTTTAATTAAATTTCTACATAAAGATTGGTATATGATTCCTTATTACCATTTTTAACCTTGCATGCATAAAATATTTTTACATTCAAACTCTACTAGTAGTAAATATCAAGCTGAAGAATGGAATATTCTTCGATCAGCTAGAATTGAAAAGATAGTCATTAAAAATACCGATTGCTGGGAATAAAACATCAGCTATTGGACATTTATTTCCTGTAAACTTCAGGTTAATTATAAGTATATAGTGATTCCATGCAACAGATGATTTTGGATTCCAAAGAGTCGCGTCGAATCATGATCTGTTATGATGGATCGGTTAATTATGTCATACGTATGTACTGAAATGACAAAACACTACCCACAACAAAGAATGTTACGTAAAGTACAAGAGAAAATAACTAATGAACAATTTCTTAAGTCCGTTCCCTTGGGAACCATCATCCTCGAGTTGTAAATTTGTTTCACATATTGCTGAATATAACCCAAAATAGAAGTGCCTAATAAAGAAGGAATGGAAAATATATATCTCTATATTCCTAACGAAATGGCTACCAACTCAAAGATAAAAACAAACATAAAAATAACCCCCGACTACCACCAAATATAGTACTAAAATAAACAAAGTAATAGAGTTTCGAATAGAGTCATAAAGAAACAACATGTCTAATACCTAAACATTTTTGAATCTCCCCCTTCGACAAGCGAATTACGTCAACGAAACAAAAGCGAAAAGATTGTCAATCACAAGCAGCAGTTCACTAGTTCGTGTTGTCACATTTATTTTATTTATGAGTCATCTATAACGGGAACAAATATCCATTGTCGCGCCCTACTAAACCGCTACTATGTCAGGGGTTGTTTCCTTCGACACTATAAGCGTCACCATGCGTGGTTACAGTGACGTACGCATAGATTCGATAACCCATAAGAAAAAATTGACCGACAAAACAGATTGTAACAAACTCAATCGTATCTTTTTACATAATTATATTAGGGTATTGTGAAATTTAAAATTCAAGTTTATAATAATAGTTTCATTATATACGATGTAAAACATATATCTCGAAAGTAATTTATTTTAGTTTTCACTTGGGACTTTTAAATCGTTAGAAATTTTATTTTTCAACTTTGAACACTAAAACACAGACACTCAACTGGAATTTGCTTTACACTTAAAGATATTTCATATGCAATGTGAATTGGTTTCGGAAATTCTGCTTATTAGGTGTTGTGAGTGAGGGGGGATTTTGGGAACTTGGGGAAGATTTTCTTTATATATGACTATATTCTGAAGACTGACATGGGGGCAGAAATATACTCCAAAACATTCAGAAGATATAGACCCATGAACGGATTTGATGTCTACTAACAGGAATTATTACAATGGAAAAAAAAATCAGAAAAAGAAATAGAAACTAGTGGAACATCATCTAAAGTTACCATAATTATTATACTCAGATAATGAGGCTGCGCTAAAAACTCCGACATTCATATAGACACAATCAAAGGCGATGAGGAACTGTCATGAAGCGTTCTCAAAATTCCGTGCAAAGTGGGACTATCCTGGGCCTTACTCACAGTAATGTATACAGAAACGATAAAGATGAGATACTGATTGGGTTACTTGAAAATGTCAATATTGAAATATTCTCAAACCAACAGAAAGAGCAATGGAGCAGCCGAGAAGATTGCTACATACCACATGTCCTGTAGTCCAAGATAGGCAAGGGAAAAACTAAGAAATCCAGAAGTATAAAAATTCGAATTATGACTTCTGCAAAGGATTTAGCAGTGCTGGGTAATTCCTAGTTAAAAAGTAATTAATAATTACAATTACCTTTTTTCATGTAATTTCCCTAGTAGAAATTTATCTTGGCGCAATATTGGCCAGATGTTGGAACCAATATTCGACAATATTGGAAATAGAAAAAAATGTTAACATTTTCCAATATACGACCAATATTGGCGCAATATTGCACAATATTGCGCCAATATATAGCCAACTTTAGGTTACATTGGAAAGCAATATTGCCCCAATATTGGCCAATATTGCCTTTCCAATGTAACCTTAAGTTGGCATGCAATATTGGGCCAATATTGGCGCAATATTGGTTGCCACGATAGGTTACAATGGCGTGCCAATATTGGGGCTATATAGCACCAATATTGGTAGTCAATTTAGGGTTTTCACTGTCACACATTGGAAGCGAATATTGCGCCAATATTGGCAGACCAATAAAACCCAAAATTGGGCGGCGAATATTGCGCCAATATTGGCAGACCAATAAAACCCAAAATTGGGCGGCGAATATTGCGCCAATATTGGCGAAACATATAGCCCCAATATTGGCAGACCAATGAAACCCCAATTAGGGCGGCGAATATTGTGGCGAATATTGCGCCAATATTGGTGAAACATATAGCCCCAATATTGGTATACAATTCAGAGCTAATATTGGCAAAATATATAACCCCAATATTGGTAATGAATATTGGGGTAATATTTTCAAAATACATTTCCCCAATGTTGCTAGCGCATATTGAGCCAATGTTGTTCTCACCTGAAAGTTCAATAATTGTACAATATTAACAACCAACATAAGCTATATATTGTGTATATACCGACTATATATATATATATATATATATATATATATATCTGATAATTAATAGTGGCCTAGTATTGGTTTGTAAAAAATTCAAAAGCTATTTGTTAGTTAATAATAGACCAATTTGATGTATGTACTTAAACTGCAAAGTAAATATGCACTTTAGTGTCGTCCCCATTATGTACCGAATATATAGGTGTAGACAATGTAAAACGATGTGTTATATTGAATATTTAGCTTAAATTGGAAGTTAATATTTCCCTTTTGTGGTAATTGAGGAGGTGTGAAATATAAAAATTAGTTAGTTTTTAATGAATTTATTAAAAACAAAAAAGAAGTTCAACAAACATTTGTAATAATAACAACATACAAGAAAACAGTTACAAACAGGGTGTTGCTTGTTCAAGAATCCCCTGAAAATATGAGCTCTTAATACTAAGTCTAAGTTCTCTCCCAAGGCGCTAAAAGATTTCCCGTTCAAAATACACGCAAACATTGATGCTTTTTTTAAGAACAATTTATGTCAAATAATGTGACATATAGTGATGGGCGATACTTGTTGTTTTAAAAATATCTATCTTGGAAAATCTTGTTATGAAAAGTATCAATACTGAAAATTTCGAAATTTTATTGATCCGATATATTTCAGAAACTAATTTCCTAAACAAAATCTCTTGTCACCTATGTGACGGAATGCTGTGACTGTTGTGTTGCCATAGCAGCATATACTATTTAAATGAAAAGTGTGAATTCGTAACATAATTCACTCTAGTAGTAGTATTCGTGGACAAATATATTTTTTAAAAAAATCATCTGAATTTGCGTATATTATAAATGGAAAATAATGTAACGCTTTTGGCGAGTACTTAAAAGTTCATATGAAGAGCACAAATTTCCAGGGGATTCTATTTTGGACATTTCCAACATGATTTTGAGTCGGGAGCAAAAATAAAAAAGTAACTTTCTAAGAAAAGCACCCTAATATATATAATATATGAACTATCAATGAATGGGCACACCCTGCATATAATTCACATAAAGGGAAAAATAACTAACTAAATAACACTTATTTAGAGTAATGAAAACATCGTAAATTATACAAAAATAAGAGAAACTCAGAAATCCGTAGCAATAAACATAATTGCACAATACGAATTTGACAAGTGAAAATATGTTTAAAATATAGCTTGTTTGACAAGTGAAAATATGTTTAAAATATAGCTTGTATGATTGGAATAATAACTATCCATACAAAAATTGAAAAATCCGTTTGCAAAAACCTACTACGCAAGTAACACATACATGATGTTCCTACAACGCGATAATAATATTAATAAAAGATATACTTCACATATTATATCCTAATGCACATTACCAAACTGCTCAAGTCCCATATTGTGTCACAATTACAAATCTGTATCGTCGCCTTCCATTAGAGTCGACGGCAGCGGTGTATTACTACCTCTTGAAGATGCGGTGGAATCTCCTGAAGACAAAGACGGACTAGAAGTATCTAAAACAATAATTAAAAAACTCATTAGATAATTTGCATAAAATCATGAGAAATTGATTGTTTTAACCGTTACTACATGAAATATTTTCATAAATATTAAATAAAGTCAATATTTATTGATTTTATTTAATAATTATGAGAATAGTATTCATGGCAGAGACAATGTTGAAGAAAATTGGAAGGTGTAGAGTTCGGGCAAAAAGAGGAAGGGACAATAACAATCATATTGGAATAATAGCTCTCATGCATGTTAAATAGCATATGTTTGGGAATAATTCAAACTGATTGTCGACCCTTTCTCCATTTGCGTGAACTTTATAGAGACAAAACAATATCAAGTAATTTTAAACTCACCACGTTCTTTCATTGATCTTGTTTTTCTGCCCCCATCACCAGATGTTGCCAGTACTAACGAAATTCTTTTTAGTATAACAATGTCATCTACGTCGTTGTAACGTGTTTTAACAGCTGCCAATATAACCTTGTAGAGCTGTAATTTCGAGAAATTCTTTCCTTTTCTACCGACACCGCTATATTCGAGGCTGAGCTCCTTAGACAACGTTTTTCGTAATATATTGGAAATTAAGTTGTTCATGTCTTTTCCTCCAACAAGTGAGGCAGAAGCAAGCTAAAACACAACAAAGAAAGAATTCATAATTATTGAAGTAACATCATAATCGAATTCAGTTGTATGTGTACTCCACAAAATATACTCACCACTTTTTGGAAAAATCCATTATTTTGAAGCTTCAATTCAACATCCTGAAGCTTTTCTTCAGGCTGAATGGGTAACATTGGAGCTATTTCAATATCTTCTTGTGAAATATTACTTTTCGCTATTGCTATGTTCGAAGTTGAAAATTGTTCACGCAGACCCCTTAGTTCATATTGAATGCCACCAAGTATTTTTCCCAAGTTACTTAAGGTTATGGCCTGTCTTTCCATTACATTGGATACCTTCTCCACAAAATCTGAAAATAAAAAAATAATAGTTATTGTTATATTTGCTGTCCGAATTGAGCATTACCATTGAAACAATCAGCTGTTAAACATATATTGCCAGTAGCAAAGGACCCAAATTTCTTCGGAATGTCATCTGCATTTGGTGATATGGTATCGGAAAGTGTTTCGTCCAATTCAATTGACATATCTTCTTCTTGCACATCAGATACATTGAAAATAATTGGAGTGGCTATAAAAAGAAGTAAGAAATATCAAATCAATTTTTTATTAATTTTTTGTTACTTTTCATTTTGCCGAAAGGAAGAAAAAAGTTGATATGATACTTACATATTGATATATGTGATTGTCTGCAAGTATCGGAGACATTATCTGTAACAGTTAGTGGTTCTAATGGTGTCGGTGTTATCGAAGTTGTTGATTTACTCGACCCTGAGCAGGAACTTATATTATCTACATAAAATGATACACAGTCCTTAGCCTCTTTAATGGAAGTGACTGTCCTTTTAAACATTGCTTGATATTCAGTAAAAGAAATGTGAGGTGGCAGTGCCCCGCATTTTTTTTCAATTCAAAAAGTTTAGTCTCCGTTTTTAATGCAGGCCAAAAGTTTTATTACTGTAGATTGCCCAACAATTTGGTACAAAGTCCACACTGTTATCTTTGGTGAAAATAATTACATCCCAACTGTTTCCTTCATCACCCGAGTCATATGATGAATTAAGGTCCAATGATTTCCTTTTGTAAGAATGCCTTGAAAAACAAGAAATCATTAGTTACACAACTAAGACTACAATTCAATCTGTATACTATTAACAAACAATGCATTATAATATTCACGAACCTATTCCAAAATAGAAAATAGACATGGAAATATATTTTTATTTTCGTGTTCTAACACACTGTATGTACCTAACGGTTTAAAATTGTATGTACTTACTGTTCAAAGAGAAGGTTAAAATAGCCTTATATTCCCAATAAAGGCCTTTACACTCTTCGTTTGTGTACAACGCTATAGTGTTTTTCCATGCACTGTAATCCAATATGCGTAAATGAAACACTTGGTGGTTATAGAGGAGTTTATTACACTTTTCACAATTGGCCATGTGGGGCGGCCGCCATGAGGACATCCAGGTCCGACACATTTCTGATAGCTACCTTGTCAATTATTAGGCCCAACTGGGCTTGGTCACCAAGTATTAACTTTTCATATATTAAACTGCTATTACTAGGCTCATAAACCAACATAAAACTAAAAACGTTACAACGTTACCACCATCTTTGTAAAACCTTGCATCACTCTCGATGTGTGTGTGACTTGTCAGGAATGGACTGCGCGTAGGGTACCGGTATCTTTTCTCATTGGCTGCATTTTCGCGGTCAAAGCAGATAGCGCCTATAGGAGAGATTCAAAGAACCTCGCACTCTGTGCAGTGTAAAAAGAGCTGTATTACACAGCAAAGAATTATGCCGAAAATTACTCTGAAATTTACCACGAAAATTTTCGTCAATAAAATATGCTGTATGACACGACCAAAAATTCTTGCGAAAATTTTCGGAGTAAAAATATAAAACATGTTCTATATTCTCTAGACAAAATTTTGCGCGAGAATCGGCACTGAACCACATAATCGGATTGCTTGACATTACACTCTTTAATTTGCTTTTAGATAATTTATAAACGAACAAACAACAAATTTCTGCAACATCTAACATTACAAGTTTTTTCTTGTTCACTATTTTTGAGAAGAAAATGAATCTTATTATTGAAAATAAATAAAATTAGGTTAATGAAAGTATGTTTGTTTACTGTTTGCATACATCAGCTGTAACAAAATAACCCGACTGCGCATGAGTATCGTATGAATTACTCCGAAAATTTTTGGAAGATTTATTGCCTGTGTAATACAGATTTTAAGAAAAGAAATAATTTTCGGCATAATTCTTTGCTGTGTAATACGGCTCTAAACTTTTGAATAATTGATTTATTGTTATATCCCAAGGAAATAGGTGCTTGTTCCAACATTTGATTGTACCTACACCTTTTTCACTTGCAAGTAGTCGTTTATCTCAATTGGAGATTATATAGGTAGTTGGGATCTTATATTTCGGGACGGACTTCAGGTAGTCTTCAATCTATTAGCAGAAAGATTGAATAAAAAAATGCATCACAACAGCCAAATTGAAATTCCCATTTTAAAGCAATATTGCTAGAATATGGTTTTTATACAAAACCGCCAATATTGTTAAAAATGGTCTTTATAGTAATATTGGTCAAACGTTGGCTTGCCAATGTATACATAATATTGTCACAATATTCGGTCGCAATGTAGGCGCAATACTGGAAGTTCTTTGGTTCATCAATATTTTCTTCAACCAATATTTAGCCAATATTCCGCCGATATTGATTCCAATATAAAATTTCCATTTTAAACCAATATTGGCTACAAAACGGTTTTAGACAAAACCGCCAATATTGTTAAAAATAGTCTTTATAGTAATATTGGCCAAACGTTGGCTTGCCAATGTATACTCAATATTGTCACAATATTGGGTCACAATGTAGACGCAATATTGGAAGTTCGTTGGTTCATTAATATTTTCTTCCACCAATATTTAGCCAATATTCCGCCAATATTGATTCCAATATAAAATTTCCATTTTAAACCAATATTGGCTACAATACGGTTTTAGACATAACCGCCAATATTATTAAAAATAGTCTTTATAGTAATATTGGCCAAACGTTGGCTTGCCAATGTATACTTAATATGGTCACAATATTGGGTCGCAATGTAGGCGCAATACTGGAAGTTCGTTTGGTTCATCATTATTTTGTAAACCAATATTTACCCAATATTCCGCCAATATTGATTCTCAATAACGGCCAATATAAAACTTACATTTTAAACCAATATTGGCTACAATATGCTTTTATACGAAATCGCCAATATTGTTGAAAATATTCTTTAGTTATATTGGCCAAACGTTGGCTTGCCAATCTATACATAATATTGTGTCACGATATTGGGTTTATATTGATCGCAATATAGGTCCAATATTGGCAGTTCGTTGGTTCATCAATATTTCTCTTAACCAATATTTAGCCAATATCCCACCAATATTGGTTGCCAATCCCGAGGCAATATTACAAAAAAAGCTGAAGCCTATGTATAACCAATATTGGTGATATATTGGCAATATTGATCAATATTGCACCAATGTCTGGCCAACATTTGCAACCAAATCTTGGCGGTATATTGAAAATCAATATTGGGCCAATATTGGCTAAATATTGATATAGTGCACCAATATAGCGCCAATATTCCAATATTGGCGCGAGGTTGCGCCGATATATATCCAACATTTGGTTCTACTAGGGTTGTAGTTGTACTTAAGTACTTTTTTTTCTTAAAGTACTTTAGAATTGTAATTGCAGCAAAATCTGTGGAGGAATTGTACTTTGTAATTATATTATTTGAATTATCTAAATACAATTACTTCTCATAAGTACAATTACTTTTCCAATTACAATTACTATTTCCAATTACAAGTACAATTACATTTTTTAATGACAATTACTTTTAAATGCGTGATTACGAGATGCACGTGATACAAAAACAAGAAATTTCCTGTTCGAACCGAACCCTATAATATAGACTAATGTTTCCCGATTTGTATGATACGATTATACCTTATAATATTATTATATCTATGTACCTAGGCCCAGGTAGGTACACGAACTTTTGTATTTTTATTTCGTTCGAATCAATAAACTTTTTAAGTAAACATTTTATTTTAACTGTTTCGTTTTTATATTACTTGTTACTTATTAAGGATTTTGTCTTTTCCCATAAGTTGTATTTACTTAAAGTTATTCTCAGTTTTAGGTGATACATGTCAATTTCCGATCTATAACTATGGGTGCAGTTTAATGTTTCGGGCAACAAGCCCTAATTGCTAAATGGTGTTTAGACTGTATCTACGCCATAAAAAATTTGTCATATGTCATCTCAAACCGAGTTTAACTTCAAGTAAGCTTTATACAAACTACCTTTAACATATCTTTAACTTTAAGGAATCCTTGAGAAAGTCGCTGCAACTGGCTGTAAGTTTAACAGTTTGAATTACCTATTTAAAAATTTTATTCGTATCAGCTGGCTCCCCCATTCTGTCATAATTTGTTGATTTATCCGCAAAGTAATTATAAAAGTAAGTGATAATTCCTATTCTTAAGACATGTACTTTGTAATTGTAATTAATTCCTTTTTTGGAAAAGTACTTTGTAATTATAATTATTTTTAAAGTACATGTAATTACCCAGCACTCGTATTTAGTGAAAAAATGAATTGAGCACCCTACTATGTCATTGTCAGGCACTGAATTCGTTAGGAGTTTGAGGCAAGATTTCATAAAGAGACTTGAAGAAGTAATAAGATACTGGAAATGTCTTGATACAAGGTGATGAATTATAAGCAAACTTAGGGCATCACAATGGGCCTCAGGTCTCCAACTTAACGGATGCAAGCTTCTACGCCCTCATAACCAACGAAACCTTACCTACTCTAACGGTATGGTTGCCGAAGAAACAGGCCTCCATTTGCTCCGGTCGTGAAAATTTCCATCATTTTTTTTAGGTCTAATAACTTCCAGATAATTAATCTATGTAGAAAATATTTTTGTTTTTTTTTCAATTATAGTGTTAACACCAACACTTTCATACTAACGTTAAAAATATGAAACTGCAGAAAAAACAAAGTTATATATTATCAGTGTTACCAATTCCACATTGCTTATAAATGTGGAATCCATCCAGCTAACATTTACCATTTACCGTGGATTGCATTGCTGGTTTCTATTGAAACTTCTTAGGTCCAGAAGGAGTTGTGAATATATTTTCAGCATAGTCAATTCTACTATTCTGTCAAATGTATGCTTTTTCGCACCAACTAGATCTAATAGAAATAGGGTTACTTTTCCTCCACCACTCTACAACACTAATAATTATCCTAATAATTCTTCATCCCCATTGACTGAATCTTGATTTCATCACATCTGCTGTGCTTGACCGGCGACTCCAGTTTTGTAATTTTCAATGTGATATTCATGTGTGCTCTTTTCATTTTTTATTTTTTTTTTCTAACTACGAAAGACTTTTATTTTTTAATGTATTCAATTGTAACTTGTATGCAATAATTGTATTTTAGTGCTCGTCAGTCCATGAATAAATAAGTGAACACAAATAAATAATGTATAGATAGCAGCATATATAGTAACTAGTAATTATATTTAAAAAAACATGCGTTATCTACGCCAATGATAATATGTCCCCATCAAAAATACCCCAGTGATTGTTGAAATGTCGGTCAGACAGGTCGCCACTTTATACGAAACTATTATTAAAACTCATTGTTCCTCTAATATAATAGAGCACTTTTCAATCGTACTGTAAATTTTGGTTAGTCTTTATATAATACTTTGGCTACTCTATTTTAACAAAAGACGTCTCTATGGTGGGTAATACGTAGAACAAATTTCGGTGAATAGTATGGAACTGCAGATGGATGAAAATTAATATAAATAATGAAATGGGTTCATAATAGAATCATCAAAGTTTTACGATAGCGTGTTAACATAACATGTGAGTGTACTAGAATTTAATTTTTAACTTTTTCGATAAACATAGTATACGAGGTTACGTAGTGGAGATTAAACATTGTACATTTCAAACGAATCTAGGACAAATTCATATAAATTATGTCGAGGAATTTTAAAGTCGAAAAGAGTTTGTTCAAAAGAATTTGGATGAATAATCTAACGTGTATGTCATTTAACATTCGTTTTTAGCCCATGTATCAAAAAGTTTATATAGTGAGAAGTTTTTCAAAGCAGGTGTATTAATAATGCAAATTAACTAATTTACTGATTTTTTTTCATGTAATCAACAAGGTAGATGATTGAAGAAGGAATACCGTGTTGAAAAAATTGCGGCGTAAATTGACAAACTGCAGTAATGGCAAGTGATCTTCCTCAAATAAAGTGTCATGAAAACCTTCACTTTTCTGGAATTGTGTCGGCCTAGTAAACATACCTGAGATCAGGTACAAAATTTTGACCGGTCGAGATTACATACTCATTAGTGAGCATTACCTGATAATCGGTCCAGTTTACAATCGCCGTGATTCACAAGTGCAATTTAATTCCAAGCTTTACACGATAATTACAATTTAAGAGGCATTTGATTCGAAGTGGCATTTGAAAAAAATATTTAACTGAACAATTGGGTCCCGCAAAAATTGAAAAAATTATAAATAATTAAGTAAAAAAATGGGGCTTGGCTTTTTGCAAGTATCTCAAGATTTATGAGATATCCGAAATTTGGGAGAATGAATCCTTGAGAGGCAGGACTTTTCTTGAGAAAAAATCTGAATTCCCGGACCTGTGTCGACAATATTTATCATTTTAATGTAGTGGTGAAAATTGGGCCACATACTGGTGATATGAATTACGCGAGTGCGGCACGATTCGCTTCGTTACTAAATAGCTATTTATGTATCAAGGACAAAAAACTGTCTATTAAAGTCGAGTCTGCAAATTGATAGTCGATTGGTAGCCGAGAAGAGCAAGCAGGCGAGACAATAGATAGTTATTCGTCGATCTTTACAACAAATTACTAATTTCCGAATGAATGCTCACACCACGGTCTTATTCACACGTAAAATCTAGCGGATTTTGTGAATAATTAATTTGATAACAGCCAAAGACAGTTATTGTCACAGCTATTCTTGCACCCTGCCGTGTAATAGCGACCACAGCGAAAAGTGAAGTGTTTGCGTACGAAAAGTATTTAACGTCAAAATTATACGATTTTTCATCCGGAATTTTGTACGTAAAATGTAATGTTTTGTAAAGGTCGACGAAAATAGTATTTTATGCTATAAGGAGGAAAAAGTTTTTCGGGCGATGTGGGGAATTACCCACAAAGTCCGAAAAATCATTTTTCGTCCATATTACATACGATATTTTTTATCCGATTGTTTTTTATCCAAATGGCTAAAATGTATAAATAAAGTAAATCAATACAATTAATTTTGCACGGAAAAATAAATGAAACCTGTCACCTCATTTGCGTATCTATTGATATAACAAATAATTAAATTCAACTGACGGTTTGTCAATAAAACGAGAGTTTTAAAATCGGAAAAACTTCAAAATGGAATTAGATTAGAAGGTGATAGTGAAGATCTTGTGTGTACGCCACCTGATGTTGAAGAAGCTGCCAATGAAAATATGATACATGTGTTGCCGCAAAAATCTAAGGAAATTCATATGGAAGAGCTTATACAAAATTTATGGACAACAGAAAAATATGGAGTCGTTCTCAGAGAACGTTTTCTTAGTCTATACCTATGGTTGATTCATCAAAAAATGTGAAGTAATCTCCTTTGTGGTCGCAGTTTCCGTGCTACGTGCAGTGGTAAATATTAAACATGATATTTCAAAATACATGAGATTACGTGTCCAAAGTGTCCAAAGAAATCAAAGGTCCTAACTAAAGAAAGAGTTCCAAAGTTTTCTTTGCCATGCGCCGGATGACAAATACTTGATGATGAAGCGCAATTTTCTTAATTACAAGTTGCTGCTTTCATTTTCGGAATCGCGGGCGCATGTCGTCGAGAAGAACTCGCTCATATGAAAATTGATGACATACAAGATTTAGGTTCTGCTTTGTTAATAAAAATCCCCTATAATAAAACAAACAAGCCAAGATAATTTACGGTGACGGGAGAATATCTAAAATACTATAGAAATTATAAGGCTTTACGTCCAAAAAATATGAGTGATCGACGATTTTTGTTGTCTTACCGTAATGGAAAATGCTGTAAGCAAAATGTCGGTATACACAAATTAGGCTCCATACCTCAGGAAATAGCGTCGTACCCAAAACTATCGAACGCCAAAGAATTCACGGGACATTGTTTCCGAAGAACATCGGCCACATTCCTTGTGGATGCAGGAGCATACATAACTTCTCTAAAACGGCACGGAGGCTGGAAGTCTTCTGGTGTAGCAGAGAGCTACATATATGACTCCATAAGTAATAAATTAGAGGTGGCCAACAAAATAGTGGGCACACCGCAATCTGACCTGCAGTCAGTATCGGCGAGGGTATCACATTCCGTCTCCCAATCGAGTGTAACATTGGATTTGGAGAATACTAATATGATAACACAAATAATAACACGTCCCCAAATTCAAGATCACATCACCCGGTTCTTGTTCAGAACTGTTCTAATTGTATATTTAATATAAATATTGTAAATAAATAAGATTAAAATAAACAGTTAATAGCGTCCAAAATAGTATATTGTGCAACAAGTGGGAAAAGTACTTTCCCCACATGTTGCACACTATACTTTTTCTACAACTGCACAAATTTAAAGAATACAAGTAAAGTAACTTAAAATTTATTTTTATGGTTATAGTAAAACAAAAATAAAACTAAAGTATCCTATCTCTAAACTGTTAAATAATCTTATTTAAAATTATAGTTGATGGTGAAATTTGTACAACTTTGTATGGTCAAACCCGGAACGTCATTTTAGAATTTAAAAACTTCTAATATAATCTGACTGTTTTGTGACAACTAAGTAGGTATTTGAAGATGATAGTAGCCTACTAAGTTTTTGTCAATTTTATTTGATTCTCCATATAAATGTAATATTTCTCACAGTATGAGCATTATTTGGTTTTGAAATTAAGTAAGGTATGAGAAATACGTCACTTTTCATAGCAGTTGTAGAAAAAATACTTATTTTTTGGCCTTGGACGAAAATTGTTGCCTAGGTAACAATAAATTATTTTGGTACCTGACTGAAAAGGTTACCTTTTCGTCCAAATGTCTAAACCATAAAACGTCATTTTTTGAAACAATCGGATAAGAAAATATTTGTTTTAAGCAATTAAATAAGAATATTGGGGAGAAAATTAATTTTGGTACGATATCGTTTTTAATTTGCTAATAGCCATGTAACAATAATTTGTTAAAATTTCTTATTTCGGTTGTTTGAATAATTGTCATAAATGCATTGCTCATTATTTTTAAAAAAGTTCTTTTTTATTCTGCAATCTAGTCTAATAAAAATAATAATTCTTAAGAAAAAAAAAACGTGTCTAAAATAATTTTTTTATTCCTAAATATGAATATGAATATTAAATAGTAATTTTTTATCACTTTCTCTCATATCATGGGAGGAAGGGTACGTTCCATTTGTTAATTGAAGAAACCATATTTTTAAAAAGACATCCGTTTTCGCGCAAAATTTTCCTACCAAAAAAAAAATACTGGAAACAACCATTTCGTTGTTTATGGGAAAATATGTTTTCTTTTCTCTCCTCACATATAATTGGAAAAAATATGAGCATTTCGCACATGGTCCTTTTCAGTATTAAAAAAATATAAGTAACGAAAAATACATTTTTTTTATAAAATTGTCTATTTAATGAGCAAATGAAACAAAAATTATTGTTCAATCGTTTGTAGCAAATTAAAAACAAAATAAAAAGAATAATAAGAAAAAAGTTCATCATTACTTTATTTACTTTTTTTTTTCAATGCTTTAGATTGTTAATAAAAAAGTGAGAAATCTTTATCTTTCCAACTGGAATTTCTTCTAAATCCTCCCAAGAATTAATAGGTCTAAGGAGTGAAACTAAACTTAGATTTCAAGTTCACATAGGTTGTTATGTTAAATTTCAACATATAAAAATCAATAAGTTAACAAAACCATAGTTAATTAAAAAGTACTTCTAAACATTTTTTGCCGACGGATTATTATGTCTAGATAGCACCAAAATTCATTCATCCCTCATTGGTTGAAGACATTTTTTTGGGTCTGGTAGCGAATAGAGCTGCGCTTGAGTTAGTTATACCTACATTATCTGTTTTTAGCCCAATCTTCACTTCTACTTTTCAATTATAAATATTGTTGGTACAGTTCCGGGAAGTAGGACTCTTTAAGAACGGTAGGGTCGAGTTGTCTCCGAAGGCCAGCAAGTAGATTTTTATCGGGGTCGACTTGTCTCCGGAAAAGGGTCTAGTTGTCTCCCGTTATTTACACTTCATTTGAGAAAGATTACTTGCCAGAATCTCACTTGCCCCAAGTATTGATTTGTTAACGTGTGATGTTCCTCGCCCTCACAACTCACAATTAATTATTAACATGTTCTTGAAAAGGTTTTTACATTTTTTGTCTTGTTGATGCCCCGATAATGCTAACATTTGTTAATAAATTTAAAGGGTGTCGTGGAACTCAAGAAAGTATACCTGAATTTAATGGGAGACAACTCGGACATGACCATTTTCGAAAACAGGTAATAACGTCCGGTTCGGGAGACAAATCGACCCCAACCCTTTAAGGATCCTTTTTAAAATTTCGGATATCTCGAATAATTTTTGAGATATTAATAAAAACCGAACTATATTTTTTTACGTAATTGTTTGCAACTCTTGCAATTCTTGCCGGCCAAAATTTTTGAATGAATCATTTTTTCTTAGATGTCCTAAATCATAATCCCTGGTGGTCCAGATCAGTTTGAAATGAAAAGACACCTGCGAACCAGTCTAATAAAATTTGTGTTATAGGCTTGTAACGAGTTATTTTGTATGGCACCGATTTGAAGTTCATTTTTATTTTTTTCCGTAATATATTTTATTTTACCACTAGGTTTTATATAACTAGTTACTCACTTTCTGACCCTTTCTATTATCGCATTAATTGTTTTCGTTATTACCGTTATAATATATTTTAGTATAAATCAGAGGTACCTACGCAAATTCAAATTCTATCATATACGATTTATTCGTTTCCGATGTTTGAATTTTCCCACTGAAAGGACGTCCGGTATATATACTATTTTAATTAAATCCGAAAGCCGTCCGGTATTTGTGAAATTTTTTGTTGTGAAATGCCGAAAAGTGTATTTGATTATAAATTAGAGAACAATTGATGGGAGAAAGCTTCGTCAATCTGCTCTCGTCTTTCTGATCTTTTCTTTCTTTTAGAAGCCATCAAGTGTGCTAAAGTTTAAAGTGATAGAAAAATTTGTGAATTCCGGGGCCGAGGTTTCATTTAAGAAGGTAAAGTATTATCAAATAAATTGTATATTCGAAAACTTTCCGTACCGCCGCTAAATAGTAAATTGTTCGATATATTTTCTGGAAAATTGTCCTGGCCGGTTTTTTTGTGTTGAGTTAAATTTTTTGTTGTTTGGTTTTTTTAGTGATAACAGTAAAGATTTATAGTTAAAGTGTGATTTGCTTTAGAATTTTTTATTGCAGGGTTAAATTTATTAATTTCTTAATATTGATTATTCGGCGGATCTCTATTGATTTTATAGTTTTTTTTTCGCAAAGCTTATATATATTATAATTAATACGCAGGTGGATTGTGATATTTGAATTTTATTCCTGTTCTTGTATGCTTACTCTGTGTGTCGAGTAAATTGAGTACACTTTAAACTCGTAAAATTTATTTTGGAATAGTAGTATAATATGGTATAATGTATTTGAAAATCAAGAGAGAGTAAATTCCCAGAATAAAAACTAATTCGGTATGCAAAACTATAGTACAGTACGTGCGGTAAAACTTCAATATTTGTAATGCATTCTAAATTGTTTTTGTTAATTTCAATACAAAATTTATTAAATTTCTTGGACTATCACATTATTTTATGATCTTTCATTGTTACTACAGTAGGCCTAAGAGGATTAACGTGCGTCATAGGCGTAAGCAGATTAGAAAGGGATAATTGTTATTTAACGACCTCCGAATGGCAACAGCTTCTAATGACAGATATTTTGACTTATAAATAGTGCTCAAGTTTCTAGAAATGCAGTTATTTGATTTTCGACAAACGTGACAAATAGTAGTGACTAAAAATGGAAGCAGTTTGTGAGTATACGCCAGTGAAAAAATTAAAACTAGACCATTTATCGCTCAATGAAAAGAGTGCTGTAGTGAATGTGTACCACTATTTTAAACATCAAAATCCCTCAAACACTATTGACAGTGTAGTTGAAACAACATCTAAGGCAATGGGATATGGAAAATCTACAATATATAGAGTTCTAAAGGAGGAAAAATCAGGTGGAGTAACCTCACCAAAGCCGAAACCAGGTAGACCAAAACTATTAAAAGTCAACGTGGACGAGTTTTTTAAAAATGCTATTCGTAAGCTTGTTCACTCATTTTTTATAAACAAGCAAATACCAACTTTAGATAAAGTTTTGCAAGCCATTACGAATGATGTTGATTTACCCACAATAAGCCGGGATAAACTATGGAAAACGTTACATGAGTTAAACTTTAAATTTGAAAAAATGGGCAGACACTCAATGCTAATTGATTCTGAAGAAATTGTATGTTGGAGAAGACAGTACCTCAGAAGAATACAACAAGTTAAAGCTCAAAATAAAAACATTTATTATTTAGATGAAACATGGGTTGATGAAGGACATTGTGTAGGAAGAGTTTGGAAAGACAAAAATATAAAATCATCCCATCAAGCTTTTCTAGAAGGATATACTACTGGTTTTAAGGAACCTATAGGAAAAGGTAAAAGATTAATTATTTGTCATATAGGCAGTACAAACGGTTTTCTTGAGAATGGTTTACTCTTATTTGAATAAAAAAAAACCGTTGATTATCACGAAGAAATGAATGGAGACGTGTTTGAGGAATATTTTGAACAGATGATTCAATTCATACCAAAAGGATCGGTTATTGTAATGGACAATGCAAGTTACCACTCCAGATTACTTGAACCTTTACCAACCACTAAATGGAAAAAGGATGAAATTGCAAAATGGTTATCTTCTAAAAATTTAGCCTTTGACAATACAATGCTGAGGGCAGAATTGTTAACTATTGCTAAAAAACATAAGCAAAATTATAAAAAATATAATATTGAGGAGATAGCCAAAAAACGAGAAATTGAAATCCTTCGTTTACCACCCTACCATTGCGAGCTGAATCCGATAGAATTGATATGGGCTCAAGTTAAAGGTTATGTTGCCAGAAATAACACTACTTTTAAATTATCAGATGTTAAAAATCTCTTCAATAAGGCAATATCTGAAGTAACAAGTGAAAATTGGCAAAAATGTATTAGACACGTTACAGAAATAGAAAAAAAAATGTGGGAGCTAGATAACATAATTGATATTACTATAGAGCCCATTGTAATTTCTCTAGAATCAGATGGTGAATCTTCTGACACAGAGTGCGAGGAACCATAACTTTAAAATTATTAATTTATGTACTTTAATTTTATTTTTAGATTTTTATTTTTTAAGATTTAATATTGTCGTATTTTTTGCATGTTGCTCGTCAAATTTTTTCCTTGCGGTTGGTTTCTTTTTCTCATATACCTACTTAATTGTTTTTTAAGCTCCTCATATTAATTTATAAATAATTGTAATTATCTGTACATATTATATACATATTTTGTAAATAAACATATGCCTAAAACAAAATGCCTAAAATAATATTGACTTTTTCTTCATTTTACCCAAATTAAATTACTACTTACGAATTATGTTTATCTATCTAAAATTGGTAATCTAGGTATAAATAACTAAAACAAATTAAATATTTCTATTTCCATATTAATTTAATTTTGAAAACGCACGTCTATGGTTTACTGCCTTTAACACTGATAACTGCAAAACATTTCAGGGAATTTACTCTCTCTTGATTTTCAAATACAGTATAGTTTTCCGTGTCTCCTTTGAATCCAAGCAGATTTAAAACGTTCGTTTCTAGCCCTGATAAACCATATTTCTTCTAATTTTGCAATATTGGTTTGTTGTAATTTTCCGCTTTCATTTGAATCCAAAGGGTTTCTCGAACTTGGAAGAGGCTTTGCCACAACTTGTTCGATTACCCGGCAGACTTACCGTTCTTTCACCCTCTTGTGGACCAATATAATTTTTTTCTGTCGAAATAGTAGTTTCCGTGTCAATTTTGAATCTAAAGGGTTTCTTGAATTCGGAAGAGGCTTAGCCTCAACTTGTTCGATTGCCCGGTACCAAGTATATGGTATGGATACCGTATTTTCTTTTCCCCGTTATTCTGCTTGTCACTGTAGAATCATCAATAAAATAGACCACAAAGTATTAATAGACTAAAGGTTTTTTTATTTTTTCATTTTTTATACTACTTTTTGTGTTTTTGTATATACTAAACCGCAGATAATATACAACTCGACTGAATTCCTGTTTCCTTATTTATTAACCCGTAAGCATATTTGGCTCGTCCATTTTGTAAATAGTTAAAGTAAATTCAACAAGAAACCTGGAATTTTCCATAACCTCCATCTGAGAACTCTTGACGCTAAAGATCAAGGGGCCGCGGAGCAAACCACGTTAAAAATCTGGCGTCCGAGATCTGAACCGAAATTTTGCATCAAGGGTGTCCATAGTGTCCACACTGACTAAATAAAACTCTACTTGAACCTATCCGTGCAAACTGAATCGAAAATAAGTTATGACTGATAAGATAACTATTCTCAACGACCTTATGGTAGAATCGCAAGCGAGATGGGGTATTAAACTGCCCGAGCTCGTAATTACAGGTGTCGGTATTCATTATTTATTACGGGCTACATAAACTCAACATTATACATTTAACTCATTTTATTTAGATTTCTTTTTTGTTTAACAAAAGGATACAACGTAATATGGAAAAACATAAAATGTTAATTCATATTGAAGCTCTTTAACGTTTAAATCGTAGGCAACATACGATCACTCCATAGAGTCCCTAAATCTACGCTCATTGAGGATTAAGAAAAGGAAAATTCAAAACATTTTCAACTATAGATTTTGTTTGGGCCACTTGTGCTGTATATCTATCATCAAATTTTACTACACTTACTTATAGTGAAAACCAAATAAAGTTGCGTTTACGTCACCAAGGTCGTATTTCTATCGCATGTGTGGCTACATTTCTATCGAAAAGTACATATACTTAAATTTTTTTATTAATCGGTTCTAAAGATAACCCAATCAATAAAAAAACTTTTGTACCAAAATAATGTATAAGCAATATAGCTTTATTGGGTTTAGACGTCCCTCGATGTAAAAATTTGTGTTAAAATTTTTATAAAGAAGCCTCCAATTATTGACGGTAAAATAGTCACTGCCAGAAATAATGTCATGTTGCCGCGTTGTTTGTGACTTTTCTACTCGTGTAGTGTCATCGATTTTGAGGTTATAGTTACGTGCTTTATAAAATTTTCTTGTGACAAATATTTATAATCAAAACTGTTTTTTTCAAAACAACGAAGCATTTTCTTCTGTGATTGTTAAAATGCCCAAACAGCTGAATAGCCGATGCAAAGAACTTGTGGCTTCATTAGTAAATTATTTTGAACAAGAAAGAAATAATAATGGCCCTTTGTTGCCCTTAAATGCTGTACAAGAGGTAGGTAATACGTGAATAATATATCCTTACTTTACTCTACGAAAATTTCTATTATTTTAGCGTGTAGCTGCTGCTTTAAAAATCAGTGTAAGAACAGTAAGCAAAATTTGTCAAACAAAGAAAAAAAGGTGAAGAGTTTGAGTCACCAAAGAAAAAACGTTGCGCTCATAAACGAGTAACAAATACAGAAACTTTAAATACAAGCTCTATTCGTGATACCATTTACAACATGTACCAGATAAGTAAGTATAATTACGACAATTGTATATTTAACATATTTTTATTTCTGTATGCTTTCAGAACAGCACATAACGATTAAATCATTGTGGTCGCAACTAAAAGAAAAAGAATTATTTAATGGTAGTACCACTTCTTTGAATAGATTGCTCAAAGAACTTGGGTTTAAGTGGATGAAGGATAATCCACGACGAGGACTTATGGAATTACCTAATGTTGTTTTGAAAAGAGTAGAATTCTTAAGATATTATAAAGAAGCGAAGGACGAAGGTATATACCAATTTGTGTTCATCGATGAAACCTGGATATTTCAAAATGGCATCATAGGTCATTCATGGCAAAATGAAAATATCAAGAGTGTTAAGACCACTAAAACGGATGGCAAAAGGTTTGTTGTATTGCAAAACATAAGTGGTTACTTAAACATTATTTAAATAATATTATTACAGATATATTATACTCCATGCTGGAAATGAAAACGGATTTATTGAAGGTGCTGAAGCAATATTTTGTTCAAAAACCCAACTTAATGATTATCATGGGGAAATGAACCAGGCAAATTTCTTGAAATGGTTTGAATATCAGTTGCTGCAAAATTTAGAGAATCCTTCTCTAATTATACTTGATAATGCACCTTATCACAGCATGTTATTGCATAAAACTCCAAATACAGGATGGTCAAAATGTGCTATTCAGGACTGGTTGACAGAAAAAAGCATTCCCTATTCTCACATGATGTTCAAAACAGAACTGTTGCAAATCGTTTCTCAGTAAATATACAGATATATTCTTACTTATTGCCATTTATTTTAAACATTTTTTTGTTTTTTTTTTAGAAATAAGCCACCAATCAAGTATGTAGTGGACGATATGGCAGAACAGTATGGACACCAAGTTTTACGTCTTCCTCCTTACCATTGCATATAATTCTATCGAATTAATTTGGGGCATAGCAAAAAATTACTACAATAGGCATACTGGTAGGGATGGTAACAGTGCGAATAACTGCCTGAACATGTGGCACGAGGCACTGCACATGATAACTCCTGATATGTGGAAAAATTCTATACAACATACTGAAAAAGAGATATTTAAATGATATGAGAGGGAAAGAATATTTGATCGTCCAGAAATTATTCCGATAGTTATAAATTTTAATAGTGAAGAGAGTGACACTGATGTTGAATCAGATGAAGAAATTGAACAAGAATTTGAATCTGCCTAGTTTCATTTCACAATATGTTGATTTGTTTAATGTTAGTTTTTGTCTTTGAAAATATGTTCATTATTAAACATATTTTATTTTATTGCTTGTATTTTTATTATATTTATTTATTAAAAGATTTGGTAACTCAGTAATAACCTTACAACTTTTATTCTAGAATTCCTTACTTTGTGAAATCTATTTATAAATTTAATTAACAAAAAACGTCAATGAAAAAACTCCACACTATATTAAACGAAAACTATCAAACTATCGATAATTTTGTAGTTTTTATTTATAATATTGTGGAATTTTCAACTTTTATGTTTTTTGTTGACTTCAGTTATTTTCTGTTAATTTCCATATTTGTGAACAATTTGACAACGCTGCAAATGTTCACAATGATGACGTAAACGCAACTTTATTTGGTTTTTACTATACGTTACTTACTTATGTTACTACACTGACCATCTCAGTTGTCTATTTCAGAATAGAACAGCGGCATGTTCACGAAACAAAAAAAAAATACTGGCGGCGAGTTTGCCTTCCAGTTATTATCTATTCTGTTGCCACGATTTGTCATAAGTATAGTCTAGTCAAAAAGTTCAAAAAGGTGTTAATTATTGATAAAGCTCCTAAAAAAATGAACGATGGCTCATTCGATACGGAATGACATCTAGGAAAATGTTTCGGAAGTATGTATTGGCACATAAAAAACTGCAATTGCTATTAACCAATTGAAATTTAAAAAAGAGCATTTTTTAGTTTTTTGTGAATAACTGAAAAACTAATCATATTTAGGGAATTTTTAAAAAAGATCCTTAAAGAGGAGGAAAGTTCCAATAAAAAGTTCCATTTCGTGTCCCGAATCTATCTCTATTATTTATAATTTTAATTCAACGCCAAATAGGTATCCGCGAGTCATTTTGGGCATGCGTGCGCCTCGTCAAAAGCAAACAGGTCACATTAAATCATTTTTTTAATGTGTGAATTGTTAATTTAAAAATTTGAAAAAATTATGGTGTATTTAAACACTTCAAATAATTCATTGCCGATGGCAAAAAATTCTTAAAGTTATTGTTTCAACAAAGTTGGGCAATTGTTCTTGAACTTCATTGTTTATTGTAAACTGAAAATAATGTTTGAATAAACGTCTTAAGCGTTTCGCGTCGTGGAGCCCTTTCTATATTCATATTTAACAAGATCATGTCATAGAAGTTTAAAAGATCTCAATACTTTGTTTATAATAAGTAATATAAGTTAGCAAAAATGGCAAATCAGTCATTATTATAAACAAAGTAATAAGGTCTTTAATTTATCATGAAGTTTGTAATTTTTCAATAAGGTTCAAACAAACTTTCTTAAATTGTATTTAATGAGAAATATTTTATATATTTGCAATATAAAATGAAAAATCGTACTGTGTTTTTTAAGGTACGTTATCAAAAATCGAAGTAAAGAAATTTGAAGTGCTGTAAAATGTCGTAAGTATTACATCAACAATTCCAAATTGTACAATTGTGTATTACATTTCTAGGTAAGACTTAAAATATTGTGCAAAGCTATGTCGGTCTGATTTTGGTATCATATTTTATTACCTCCGGTTACTTAAACTATTTTATGGGACTTGGTTTATAGGGATTCACAGAACTAAGCGCTAATTTTGTTAAAAGGAAACAGCATTAAGAAATTATTTAGATAGTAGTGTTTTTAATTCTGTCGCTATTAAAACTTAACAAGAAACATACGTAAAACAATATAAAACAATTTAGTTCGTTAAAAATCAAGGAAGTTAAAAATACCTGAAAAATAACTTTGTAGTTGTTACAGCTGGAGCAGTTATTTTAATTGAAAGTAAAACAAAACCTCTTTTGAGGTAGAAATTCCGACCAAACGACGAAAAAATGTGTTTCAATTTTTATACATCGTTGTTGAAACTGCATATCTAGTTGATACTTTTGCAAATTGATACATTCATGCAACTATCCAAATGAATGAAAAAGAGGATATATTTCCTTACAACCTTCAACTACGGGGCCCGCATAAAATTATGATGGGGAGTAAAATTGAGTTCTTATTTTTTTTCTGAAATTTGAGTGAAGGTGGAAGCTCAAAATTTTTGTAATTCCCATGCACCCAGCTATTTGGTAAGGGTAACACATCCAACGCCTTCAAGTTCTTTCACCTCGAGATTTTCCTTGGATGAGAGACCAAATACAACGGAATCCTCAATTTCTGAAAAACATATTGTTTACAGATGAGGTATATTTTTAAGGAGTATCCATCCTCCATAGATTATAATAAAAATTACCTATGGGTAGACGAAAACCCGCACAATATTGTAGAGCAAAATTTTCAAAATGTTTTTTCAGTTAATGCGTTAATTGGAGTTATAGGGAACTACTTATTGGGCTACATTTCATGACTCAATCATCGATTGGAATTGCTTACACCAATTTTTACCAAAATGATCTTCCTGGGCCACTTGGGGACATCCCACTCAATATTAGACAAAACATGGGGTTCATACACAATGGTGCACCGGTAGATTTTACTTCGATTTGTAGGCAATACTTAGATACAACTTATCCCGAACATTGGATTGTTCGTCTATTGCATGTGATACTATAGTGTATTTTTATCATATTGATCGCTGAAGAGCTCATTATAAATTCAGAAACGTATCAGAAACACTTCAGGGTGATTCAAAGGATTAAACAGAATTGTAAGCGCTTCTTCATGTAAATAAGTGTTCAGTTAGCAACTTTCGCTAGATTCTTCCTGTATAATGAACCGCAGGTAGCGAGGACAATAGAACCCTAATACCATTACCATTCGAATATATTTAGAAGTGATAAATTTTCCGTGACAGTGCAGTGTAGTTGGGCAAGAATAAGATCCTATTAGGTATTTTATAATAGATGTATATACTACTAGTGTTCAGTTTACTGAAAAAGAAATCAGAAACTCATGGACCCTGTTTTGAAAAAATCAAGTGCTTTGGTTCTCTTAACAACCTAAGTTTCTGAGAAAGTAGTGCTTGATTTTGGGATTGCCATTCATAATACAGTTTGGGAAAACTTCTTGGTGGCGGAAAATACAAAAGTTGAGGTTTAAGGGTGAATATAGTAACAAAAATTGTGAAACTGATAAGTGGCTTCGTTTTTTTTAGTATGGTATTCTCAAATCCACATCTAGTAAGCAATTTATCTGTTTTTTAGTTACTTTCGATAAAACCAAGTGACGATAATTCAACGGTTTTTGCTGATTACTTGGTTAATTATTTTATATAGCCACACCACATTTGAGCTGACGCTTTTCAACTTTAAATAAAACCACGAACGCTTGCGAGCCCTTCCACCCTCATTTGAATAGATATTTTTATTATAGTTTACCAAATATTTTTTACCCAAAGGATGTTTTGTTAAAATTTCAGATAGAAGTGTATGTAGGTTTCACGCTAAATGATATTGGCTTATCAACTGCAATGAACTACCTGGTTTAATCCCATTGTGTAGAAAATCATCCAGTAAATGATGCAAATGTGCTACAGGGTCGAACTTAAGAAATTTCAATTATATTTTGCATAATATAGGAGATATACAAGCAATTTATTTAAATGTAATATAAAGTTCTATATTTAGTATTACCATTGTATAAAGATAGGGATAGTAGGTTAATCTTACGAGGATATCATTTGACGAGGTGGACGCCACCAATAGATGGCAGTGGGGAGTTTGCGTCCACGGCACGTCTTTTCTTACTGTACGTCGTAGCTTGAATTACGAATTTCCTTAGCTTTGGTTTCCGAATTACCCCAATAACAGATGGCGCCAAAATTATTCAGAATGTTATATACATCCATAAGAGCTGTGTTGCAAAGTTTCTTATTTTGGGTACCTATGGCAAAGTTGCAATTTGAAGTTCATTATATTATTAATATTGTATTGTGTTCGTTGTGTCATTGTTGTGTTTCGTTAGCTGTGCATTTGGATTATTGTTTCATTTGAGAATCTTTGAACGTTGATATATATTTCATTTTTAAGGTAAGTGGACATTATTACAATTAATATACCTATCTCTTCTTTTAGTAAAACCACAAAATCTACAAACTAAGAATTGACAATAATATTTAGAATTTTGGATACTGCTTGGTTGCATTATTGAAATGGACCAATCAGCTTTTAAAAATAATTCATTCAACAATGTATTCTTAATTAAGTTCAGCTTAGTTAATCACCGTAAATAATGTTACAAATTATAGTTTCTAGGATTCAAATTTTAATTCTTAATTTTTATAACTATTCTTAGCTCAGTTGCGTTTATACATCAATACCTAATTTGGTTAATATATCTAAATTATATTAACAGGGCATTAAGATTAAGTGTACCTATAAATGCTACAGCTTACAATTTCCAAAAAAAAAACTGTATTTAGCGACCTACTTACTAAAATATATTAATATAACAAATAATCACTTTTATCAATCAGCTCGTTGTGTGCTCAGTCAGTAGAGAATGAATAAATTCCATAATTTTATTATAATATGAATGTCGACATTTTTACCTGATTATAATTTAAATCTTCTTTTCGATATTTCAGAAATGGATGGAAATAAATTTGTTTATTTCAAGTGTGGACTAAGTAAGAGATCAGATCCTACAATTAAAATGTACCGATTTCCTGTGAATGACCCTACCAGATGTCAGAAATGGATCATACACTCGGGTGAGTTATCCTTCCGACGATTATTTTTCATAGATGAGTAAAAAATAGTGAATGTGAATAAATAAGTGTGTATGCAAATTTTCAAAACTAAACATAAGTATTTGATTATCGTCAAATAAAAGACAATTCGTCCAATAGTTTTTTCTAATGAGCTTATTTGTTTTATGGTTACATTGCATATTATACGAGTACAAGAATTTAACTAGTGTAAGGAGGGAAAAACTTGACTTGAGGAGAATGAGTGATTTGTAAAGATTGATATATTTAATTAGAATTTAACTTTTAATTACTTACTGTGTACTTACATTATATTGTTTATAATATAGATAATAAAACAAATCTAAATATTGAAAATAACTATTTACAAGACACTGGACGTGATGCCTGGATTTAATTGAACAGTCCATGTGGACATGGACCAAGTAGGTTGAACAACCGAGATGACGTACCTGGAATTAGATAGAAAAACACTCTGAGTATTCAATTTGCCATAAATAATTAATTATTTAACTAACGATTAGTATAGTTGAAACCCCCAAAATTAATAAAAGTATTAATAATATACAAGGTGCATCTTATGTGTTTGAACTGTGATTATGCATATCAGTACTAAAGTAAAGTTAAAACTTCACTTGATCAAAAATAAATGCCTAATAGTAAATATTTAGGGTTATTAGGAAAAGTGCAAGGGGCGCAAACTCTCCCCTGTGCATGTAAGGAATATGTGGCACAAACTCTCCACACACAATATTATAACTACTGTAAGTGGCGCAAACTCTCCACAGTACAGCAAAATAAAATTACACTGCAAGTGGCACAAACTCTCCACAGTACAGCAAAATAATAATACACTGCAAGTGGCACAAACTCTCCACAGTACAGCAAAATAATAATAAACTGCAAGTGGCACAAACTCTCCACAGTACAGCAAAATAAGGTTACACTGCAAGTGGCTCAAACTCTCCACAATACAGGGGGGTGGAAGGAGATATGGGTGACGTGAGAAGTCACCCTGTATCAGGAATGGACAAACCGTAAGTGGCGCAAACTCTCCACAATACAGTATAGGTACGTGAGTTAAACTGCAAGTGGCACAAACTCTCCACAGTACAGCTAAATAAGGTTACACTGCAAGTGGCTCAAACTCTCCATAATACAGGGGGGTGGAAGGAGATATGGGTGACGTGAGAAGTTACCCTGTATCAGGAATGGACAAACCGCAAGTGGCGCAAACGCTCCACAATACAGTATAGGTATGTGAGTTAAACTGCAAGTGGCACAAACTCTCCACACTACAGTAGGATTGGATGAATAGGAAATGCAACAACAAATTAATGTTCTTAATAACGTTGAATATTGAAGAACTTTAAACTTTACTTTAAAGTAATTATTAAAAATAATTAGCAAATATATATACTCTATGTGATAAAATATCTTTTAAAATCAATTATCAAATAACAGGCAGAAATGAATTACTCTGTGAGATAGACTCACCTATTTAACTCCTGATATGCACCACAATACACACTATATTTTAATAGATTTATTTGGCTCAAGTGAACACTTTAGTTATTTTCTAGAAACTAAATCTCAAATCGTTCTTAAAATTTTCTTTTCCCTTTCGTGGCCTCGAAGACTACGTGACATTTTGATACTTTACTTATCTGTTTCAGACAATTGGTTGTTTGGTCGAGAAATGCATTTCTGAAATATTAGGGTATACCCATGATTTAATTCATTTTACTTGAAACGAAAACTATTTTAAGAATAACAGGGTGAGAAAAAAAAATTGTCTTACAGTCGGCCATCCTGCGAGCATCTCGTCCCGAGATATCTACTAGACTGAAAATGGATTTCAGAAATCTTTGACATGTTTACCAATGAACTAAACTATCCATACAAGCTTTCAGTAGACATATGATTCCCTGCTGTGGCTCCTGTCTTTACTACTGTGTCGAAAATTAAATCCACAAAATTGCCAATTCTTCAGGCGTGAAGACACTTATTAAGAACACAATTTGTCTAGTCAGGGAGTACTCTCCTATAAAGTAAAATATTCAGTCATTGAACAATATCCAATGCCCAAAAACTCGGAAGAATCTAAAAGATTCGTAGCATTCTGTAATGATTACAGACGTTTCATTCGGAACTTCGCTGAAATATGCATACCCCTAGAAAAATTATCCAGGAAACATGTAAAATTCGAGTGGTCGGAAGACTCCGAAAAATTATCCCAAATATTAAAAACAACATCAATAGAGCCACCTTTATTAAAATATCCTGATTTCAGTAAACAATTTATACTGACTACAGATGCTTCAAATTACGCGTGGTCTGCATGCAATTCTTAGAAATACGAAGGTATAGATTTACCTATACCTTATGCATCGCAAAGTTTTAAGAAAAGTGAAATAAACAAACCTATAATTATGGAAGAATTGTTAACTATCCATTGGAGAATTAATGACTTCAAGAGTTACTTGTATGGTTCTCCACAGTTTATAGTAAAAACGGATCATAAGCCGTAAACACATCTATCTCAATGACAGAACCCACTTCAAAACTCAAAAGAATCAGACTAGACAGAAGAATATAATTTTGAAATACAGTATATGAAAGGAAATTCAAATTATGCAGACAGTATTTCAAGGATATCCATAAATGAATTAAAAGACTTGTACATAGATAATTTTCACGTCTTAGCTATAACGAGGTCAAAAAACTCGACAAAATAAAACTCAACCTACAGAAGAAAATAAAATAGTTCCTGCAAAAGTAAAAACAGATGTTCGCAAACCATCAGTATTTAAGTACTGAATAATTAAGAGGCGCATAAATTAGATATCAAAAAATGAATATATATATTCAACGCTTTACAACTAAGTTTTGAAAAATATTTTTCAAAAACAGTGACCGTGCAACTAAGATGAAAGAACTACTTCCCTGGCTATCTGCCCCGACATACATTGAATTACACTCCTAAGTCAAACGGGGTTGGTATATCTACAAGATTTAACCAACCATTACCAATACTGCAATTTGAAAATAACCGTGTTTCGCTAAGGATGAACATACGGATCAAAAACAGAACATTAGAATTAGGTACACTTATTATTTCCCAAAGCTGAATACGATTTTGTATTGGGACAGCATATACTGACAATTTTAAGTAGCCCTGAAAACAAAAATCCCATTAAATGAAATCGAGTAATCTTGCAGGCCAATTGACTGGCCCTCGCCCTCGAATACATCGATTCCCGTACGAACTGTGAGTATATTGACGAACTACTCGACTAAAATGAACAGGAGAACCATCGTGCATGAACCAGAAATTTTGCCGTGCCATTAGGGAACGTAATCCATTATTAAATCAGGTATATTATTTCGCAAATCAACAATTAAGCAGTACAAGTTTTATGTACCAGTGCGAGAAGTGACTACTCAAGAATTTCTCTATGGCAAGATTTGACAATATCGGAACTGTTAATTTTTTTTTTGGACTTACCTTACATACAGGTACTTTAAAGTTACCTACCTTGCAGGACTGTTGAGAAAAAAAAACATAAGACTATTCTCCAGCTGTTTCTCACATTTAATGGGTAGGGATCGCTACTTGCTAATAATGAGATGCCCATATGTTCCTGAAGTTAAAACCAATGAGCTGTCCCCAGATGATCGAAATCAGGCCTATACTGGATCATTTTACTAATAAAATGAAGATAATATATTACCCAAAAAAAAACAAAAAAACTTGTCAGTGGATGAATCTATGGTCTTGTGAAAAGGGGGACTTTACTTCAAGCAATATCTACCAAAGAAGCGGCAGAAATATGGGATAAAGTTGTATATGGTAATAGAAGGGGACGGAACAATTTTAGATATGATGGTACATACTGGCTCGAGCGATATAACTGGCGGAAAAGATCAAGCACAAAAGATAGTGATGTATCTGATGCGCGAATGTCTGAATAACGGACATAGCTTATACATGGACAACTTTTATAATAGTTATTCATTGGCAAAAAAAAAGTTGCTTGATCAAATACCTTTTGTACAGGTACTCTCAGAAAAGCCGAAAAGATTTCCCCAAAAACGTTGTAGCTACAAAATTAAGAAAAGGTGAGACCAAAGCTATGTATAACTGCAATATGATGATTGGCAAGTGGACCGATAAAAGAGACGTCTTAGACATATCTACTGAATAAAAAAAAATGAAGTGGTAACTAAAAGCAAAAGTCAAGTATAATAAATAGTGGAATAGACATAAGGCATTCGTGATCAAATGATGGATTATTATCCAACGGCACGCCGAACGTTACGTTTGTAAGGAGGGAAAAACTTGACTTGAGGAGAATGAGTGATTTGTAAAGATTGATATATTTAATTAGAATTTAGCTTTTAATTACTTACTGTGTACTTACATTATATTGTTTATAATATAGATAATAAAACGAATCTAAATGTTGAAAATAACTATTTACAAGACACTGGACGTGATGCCTGGATTTAATTGAACAGTCCATGTGGACATGGTCCAAGTAGGTTGAACAACCGAGATGACGTACCTGGAATTAGATAGAAAAACACTCTGAGTATTCAATTTGCCATAAATAATGATTAATTATTGACTAACGATTAGTATAGTTGAAATCCCCAAAATTAATGAAAGTATTAATAATATACAAGGTGCATCTTATGTGTTTGAACTGTGATTATGCATATCAGTACTAAAGTAAAGTTAAAACCTCACTTGATCAAAAATAAATGCCTAATAGTAAATATTTAGGGTTATGAGGAAAGGTGCAAGGGGCGCAAACTCTCCCCAGTGCATATAAGGAATATGTGGCACAAACTCTCCACAAACAATATTATAACTACTGTAAGTGGCACAAACTCTCCACAGTACAGCAAAATAATATTACACTGCAAGTGGCACAAACTCTCCACAGAACAGCAAAATAATAAAACACTGCAAGTGGCACAAACTCTCCACAGTACAGCAAAATAATAAAACACTGCAAGTGGCACAAACTCTTCACAGTACAGCAAAATAAGGTTACACTGCAAGTGGCTCAAGCTCTCCACAATACAGGGGGGTGGAAGGAGATATAGGTGACGTGAGAAGTCACCCTGTATCAGGAATGGATAAACCGCAAGTGGCGCAAACTCTCCACAGTACAGTATAGGTATGTGAGTTAAACTGCAAGTGGCACAAACTCTCCACAGTACAGCTAAATTAGGTTACACTGCAAGTGGCTCAAGCTCTCCACAATACAGGGGGGTGGAAGGAGATATAGGTGACGTGAGAAGTCACCCTGTATCAGGAATGGACAAACCGCAAGTGGCGCAAACTCTCCACAGTACAGTATAGGTATACTTGAAACGAAAACTATTTTAAGAATAACAGGGTGGGAAAAAAAATGTCTTACAGTCGGCCATCCTGCGAGCATCTCGTCCCGAGATATCTACTAGTTCTGTTCCCATCCTGACTGGTTATTTTTTTTTTGACTGGACTGAAAATGGATTTCAGAAATCTTTGACATGTTTACCAATGAACTAAACTATCCATACAAGCTTTCAGTAGACATATGATTCCCTGCTGTGGCTCCTGTCTTTACTACTGTGTCGAAAATTAAATCCACAAAATTGCCAATTCTTCAGGCGTGAAGACACTTATTTAGAGCACAATTTGTCTAGTGAGGGAGTACTCCCCTATAAAGTGAAATATTCAGTCATTGAACAATATCCAATGCCCAAAAACTCGGAAGAATCTAAAAGGTTCGTATCATTCTGTAATGATTACAGACGTTTCATTCGGAACTTCGCTGAAATATGCATACCTCCCGAAAAATTATCCAGGAAACATGTAAAATTCGAGTGGTCGGAAGACTCCGAAAAATTATCCCAAATATTAAAAACAACATCAATAGAGCCACCTTTATTAAAATATCCTGATTTCAGTAAACAATTTATACTGACTACAGATGCTTCAAATTACGCGTGGTCTGCATGCAATTCTTAGAAATACGAAGGTATAGATTTACCTATATCTTATGCATCGCAAAGTTTTAAGAAAAGTGAAATAAACAAACCTATAATTATGGAAGAATTGTTAGCTATCCATTGGAGAATTAATGACTTCAAGAGTTACTTGTATGGTTCCCCACAGTTTATAGTAAAAACGGATCATAAGCCGTAAACACATCTATCTCAATGACAGAACCCACTTCAAAACTCACAAGAATTAGACTAGACAGAAGAATATAATTTTGAAATACAGTATATGAAAGGAAATTCAAATTATGCAGACAGTATTTCAAGGATATCGATAAATGAATTAAAAGACTTGTACATAGATAATTTTCACGTCTTAGCTATAACGAGGTCAAAAACTCGACAAAAGAAAACTCAACCTACAGAAGAAAATAAAATAGTTTCTGCAAAAGTAAAAACAGATGTTCGCAAACCATCAGTATTTAAGTACTGAATAATTTAGAGGCGCATAAATTAGATATCGAAAAATGAATATATGTTATTCAACGCTTTACAACTAAGTTTTGAAAAATATTTTTCAAAAACAGTGACCGTGCAACTAAGATGAAGCAACTACTTCCCGTGCTATCTGCCCCGACATACATTGGATTACACTCCTAAGTCAAACGGAGTTGGTATATCTACAAGATTTAACCAGCCATTACCAATACTGCAATTTGAAAATAACCGTGTTTCGCTAAGGATGAACATACGGATCAAAAACAGAACATTAGAATTAGGTACACTTATTATTTCCCAAAGCTGAACACGATTTTGTATTGGGACAGCATATACTGACAATTTTAAGTAGCCCTAAAAACAAAAATCGCATGAAATGAAATCGAGTAATCTTGCAGGCCAATTGACTGGCCCTCGCCCTCGAATACATCGATTCCCGTACGAACTGTGAGTATATTGACGAACTACTCGACTAAAATGAACAGGAGAACCATCGTGCATGAACCAGAAAATTTGCCGTGCTATTAGGGAACGTAATCCATTATTAAATCAGGTATATTATTTCGCAAATCAACAATTAAGCAGTACAAGTTTTATGTACCAGTGCGAGAAGTGATTACTCAAGAATTTCTCTATGGCAAGATTTGACAATATCGGAACTGTTCATTTTTTTTTGGACTTACCTTACATACAGGTACTTTAAAGTTACCTACCTTGCAGGACTATTGAGAAAAAAAAACATAAGACTATTCTCCAGCTGTTTCTCACATTTAATGGGTAGGGATCGCTACTTGCTAATAATGAGATGCCCATATGTTCCTGAAGTTAAAACCAATGAGCTGTCCCCAGATGATCGAAATCAGGCCTATACTGGATCATTTTACTAATAAAATGAAGATAATATATTACCCATAAAAAAAAACTTATCCGTTGATGAATCTATGGTCTTGTGAAAAGGGGGACTTTACTTCAAGCAATATCTACCAAAGAAGCGGCAGAAATATGGGATAAAGTTGTATATGGTAATAGAAGGGGACGGAACAATTTTAGATATGATGGTACATACTGGCTCGAGCGATATAACTGGCGGAAAAGATCATGCACAAAAGATAGTGATGTATCTGATGCGCGAATGTCTGAATAACGGACATAGCTTATACATGGACAACTTTTACAATAGTTATTCATTGGCAAAAAAAAAGTTGCTTGATCAAATACCTTTTGTACAGGTACTCTCAGAAAAGCCGAAAAGATTTCCCCAAAAACGTTGTAGCTACAAAATTAAAAAAAGGTGAGACCAAAGCTATGTATAACTGCAATATGATGATTGGCAAGTGGACCGATAAAAGAGACGTCTTAGACATATCTACTGAATAAAAAAAAATGAAGTGGTAACTAAAAGCAAAAGTCAAGTATAATAAATAGTGGAATAGACATAAGGCATTCGTGATCAAATGATGGCTTATTATCCAACGGCACGCCGTTACGTTGATATTAGAAAATTATAATACATGTGATCCAGTTGTATTTGCACAATGCCCATAAACTTTATAATAAGTACTCTGGTTAGAAAGTGACATTTTACAACTTTCGAATGTCCGTATTAGAAAAACTATTGCCAAAAACAGTCGCAACAAGCAGATGTACCTGTAAATGTAAACCATTCGAAATTCTCAATGAACTTGGACAAACGCTTTGAAAATAAAATGTAGGGTTTGCGCTATGGAAAAAAAAAACGGAAAGATACTGTGTACCACTGCACAGCTTGTCCCGAGATGCCCGGCCTCTGCATATGAAATTGTCTTAGAGAATACCACTCATTGGAGACATAGGATTCTAGGGCTATAGTACCCAAGGGAGGATTTCTCTGAGGAGAATATTGTGGAAATATTATTAAGCATAATAAGGGCAACTAATCTCTTCACATAAACAGAGCAGCCAAGAGCAAAAAAAAACAAAAAAAAAACTTAAAAGCTGAGGTGCCTTGGAATCTTGGGGTAACAGATTCACTCGAACCCGAAGCCTCTTGGGTTTCAATTGGTAGCGGTATTTTATTGCGACGTTGGGGACCCATTTCAGTTGATTATTATTACTTTTGTGATTTATGGTAGAAATACGGTAAATAAATATTTAATTAAAAAAAAAGACACAAAGCTAGAATAACATTTAAAAAAAATAGTGTCATCTCGGCATTGTAATTTTATGTCATTGAATTAATAAATCCAGGTCATCTCTATCCCACTTCTGATAAATTGTAATGAGGGAAAAACTTGACTTGAGGAGAATGAGTGATTTGTAAAGATTGATATATTTAATTAGAATTTAGCTTTTAATTACTTACTGTGTACTTACATTATATTGTTTATAATATAGATAATATAACGAATCTAAATGTTGAAAATAACTATTTACAAGACACTGGACGTGATGCCTGGATTTAATTGAACAGTCCATGTGGACATGGTCCAAGTAGGTTGAACAACCGAGATGACGTACCTGGAATTAGATAGAAAAACACTCTGAGTATTCAATTTGCCATAAATAATGATTAATTATTGACTAACGATTAGTATAGTTGAAATCCCCAAAATTAATGAAAGTATTAATAATATACAAGGTGCATCTTATGTGTTTGAACTGTGATTATGCATATCAGTACTAAAGTAAAGTTAAAACCTCACTTGATCAAAAATAAATGCCTAATAGTAAATATTTAGGGTTATGAGGAAAGGTGTAAGGGGCGCAAACTCTCCCCAGTGCATATAAGGAATATGTGGCACAAACTCTCCACAAACAATATTATAACTACTGTAAGTGGCACAAACTCTCCACAGTACAGCAAAATAATATTACACTGCAAGTGGCACAAACTCTCCACAGAACAGCAAAATAATAAAACACTGCAAGTGGCACAAACTCTCCACAGTACAGCAAAATAAGGTTACACTGCAAGTGGCTCAAGCTCTCCACAATACAGGGGGGTGGAAGGAGATATGGGTGACGTGAGAAGTCACCCTGTATCAGGAATGGACAAACCGCAAGTGGCGGAAACTCTCCACAGTACAGTATAGGTATGTGAGTTAAACTGCAAGTGGCACAAACTCTCCACAGTACAGCTAAATAAGGTTACACTGCAAGTGGCTCAAGCTCTCCACAATACAGGGGGGTGGAAGGAGATATAGGTGACGTGAGAAGTCACCCTGTATCAGGAATGGACAAAGCGCAAGTGGCGCAAACTCTCCACAGTACAGTATAGGTATGTGAGTTAAACTGCAAGTGGCACAAACTCTCCACAGTACAGCTAAATAAGGTTACACTGCAAGTGGCTCAAGCTCTCCACAATACAGGGGGGTGGAAGGAGATATAGGTGACGTGAGAAGTCACCCTGTATCAGGAATGGACAAACCGCAAGTGGCGCAAACTCTCCACAGTACAGTATAGGTATGTGAGTTAAACTGCAAGTGGCACAAACTCTCCACAGTACAGTAGGATTGGATGAATAGGAAATGCAACAACAAATTAATGTTCTTAATAACGTTGAATATTAAAGAACTTCAAACAAAGTTATTATTAAAAATAATTAGCAAATATATATACTCTATGTGATACAATATCTTTTAAATTCAAATATCAAATAACAGGCAAAACTGAATTGCTCTGTGAGATAGACTCACCTATTTAACTCCTGACATGCACCACAATACACACTATATTTTATATATTTAAATTTATCTGGCTCAAGTGAACACTTTAATTATCTTCTAGCAACTAAAACCCAAATCGTTCTTAAAACCTTTCTTTCCCCTTTCGTGGCCTCGAAGGCTACGTGACATTATGATATTTTACTTATCTATTTCAGATAATTGTCGAGAAATGCATTTCTGAAATATTAGGGTGTACCCATGATTTAATTTATGTTACTTGAAACGAAAACTATTTTAAGAATAACAGGGTGGGAAAAAAAAATGTCTTACACGTTGATATTAGAAAATTATAATACATGTGATCCAGTTGTATTTGCACAATGCCCATAAACTTTATAATAAGTACTCTGGTTAGAAAATGACATTTTACAACTTTCGAATGTCCGTATTAGAAAAACTATTGCCAAAACAGTCGTAATAAGCAGATGTACCTGTAAATGTACACCATTTACCTGTAGAAATCGAAATTCTCAATGAACTTGGACAAACGCTTAGAAAATAAAATGTAGGGTTTGAGCTATGGACAAAACTACGGAAAGATACTGTGTACCACTGCACAGCTTGTCCCGAGATGCCCGGCCTCTGCATATGAAATTGTCTTAGAGAATACCACTAATTGGAGACATAAGATTCTAGGGCTATAGTACCCAAGGAAGGATTTCTCTATGGAGAATATTGTGGAAATATTATTAAGCATAATAAGGGCAACTAATCTCTTCACATAAACAGAGCAGCCAAGAGCAAAAAAAACAAAAAAAAACTTAAAAGCTGAGGTGCCTTGGACTTGACACATTAGCAAACTCTTATACCAAACCATTGCCAACCTTCGGAACTTTGTAGTAGCGTAATAGATAGTGGCTTCCCCTAAACATCGAAAAATATCACGAAGTTCATCGACCTTTTGAAGCCAAACCGAAATCGATTGTACCCTACCCTCGAGGTCAAATACAGGTACAGTACCACATCCCCTCGGACCGTCTTGATAGGCCGTTCTCGTTCGGCAGTATTTTCGAGAAAAGTGGTCATTACAGTGGTCAATCGTTCAATAGTCATTCGGTGTCAAAGAATCAATACGGTTTCTTCTTGGGGTAACAGATTCACTCGAACCCGAAGCCCGAAGCCTCTTGGGTTTCAATTGGTAGCGGTATTTTATTGCGTCGTTGGGGACCCATTTCAGTTGATTATTAATACTTTTGTGATTTATGGTAGAAATACGGTAAATAAATATTTAATTAAAAAAAAAAGACACAAAGCTAGAATAACATTTAAAAAAAAATAGTGTCATCTCGGCATTGTAATTTTATGCCATTGAATTAATAAATCCAGGTCATCTCTATCCCACTTCTGATAAATTGTAAGGAATAAAAAAAAAACTTGACTTGAGGAGAATGAGTGATTTGTAAAGATTGATATATTTAATTAGAATTTAACTTTTAATTACTTACTGTGTACTTACATTATATTTTTTTTATAATATAGATAATAAAACAAATCTAAATGTTGAAAATAACTATTTACAAGACACTGGACGTGATGCCTGGATTTAATTGAACAGTCACTATGGACCTGGTCCAAGTAGGTTGAACAACCGAGATGACGTACCTGGAATTAGATAGAAAAACACTCTGAGTATTCAATTTGCCATAAATAATTATTATTATTCAAATAAATATCAGTATAGTTAAAATCCCCAAAAAATAATGAAAGTGTTATTGATATACAAGGTGCATCTAGTGTGTTTGAATTGTGATTAATTATGCATATCAGTACTAAAGTAAAGTTGAAACTTTACGTGATCAAAGATAAATGCCTAGTTGTAAACATTTAGGGTTATTAGGAAAGGTGCAAGGGGCGCAAACTCTCCCCAGTGCATGTAAGGAATATGTGGCACAAACTCTCCACAAACAATATTATAACTACTGCAAGTGGCACAAACTCTCCACAGTACAGCAGAATAATAAAACACTGCAAGTGGCACAAACTCTCCACAGTACAGCAAAATAATAAAACACTGCAAGTGGCACAAACTCTCCACAGTACAGCAAAATAATAAAACACTGCAAGTGGCACAAACTCTCCACAGTACAGCTAAATAAGGTTACACTGCAAGTGGCTCAAGCTCTCCACAATACAGGGGGGTGGAAGGAGATATGGGTGACGTGAGAAGTCACCCTGTATCAGGAATGGACAAACCGCAAGTGGCGCAAACTCTCCACAATACAGTATAGGTATGTGAGTTAAACTGCAAGTGGCACAAACTCTCCACAGTACAGTAGGATTGGATGAATAGGAAATGCAACAATAAATTAATGTGCTTGATAACGTTGAATATTAAAGAACTTTAAACAAAGTTATTATTAAAAATAATTAGCAAATATACATACCCTATGTGATAAAATATCTTTTAAATTCAAATATCAAATAACAGGCAAAACTGAATTACTCTGTGAGATAGACTCACCTATTTAATTTCTGACATGCACCACAATACACACTATATTTTATATATTTAAATTTATCCGACTCAAGTGAACACTTTAGTTATCTTCTAGCAACTAAAACCCAAATCGTTCTTAAAACCTTTCTTTCCCCTTTCGTGACCTCGAAGGCTACGTGACAATATGTTGTTTTACTTATCTATTTCAGATAACTGTCGAGAAATGCATTTCTGAAATATTAGGGTGTATCCATGATTTAATTTATTTTACTTGAAACGAAAAATATTTTAAGAATAACAGGGTGAGAAAAAAAAAATGTCTTACAAGTATTACTTGCAACTTACAGTAGATCTCTTAAATGTCAGTATTTTTCGATAAATTTCTTATTTTTTTTGTAGCAATAAATGATTCAAACTATAATTATCTCATAAATTAAAATGTATATAAATGTGAACAAAACAATAAATTAAACGATTTTTCCGAAGAATGTCTACTAAATTTACTTTATGTCAGTACCGTGGATATGTGAGTCTCAGTACCTACCGTGGAACGGACAATTTGAAATTTGATTATCATTCTCCATGCTTTGAAGTTGTAGCAAAATCCTTACAGACTTTTATTTTTACAATAAAGTAGAGTAATAATATGCATAAACAAATAAAAAAAATAATAATTTTAAAGAACAAAAAATATTAATAAAAAAAATCACAGAACAGAATTATAAATATTACACAATAAATAATATTTTCAATGATTATAATTTTCAGCAGTCTATTGTGAAACATTAAATTTAAGACCGGTCCTTAGTATTGGGTTAGTTGTGTATCCTTATCAGTAAGTGATAAAGCTGTCAAAAGGACGCCAGGTAGGTATTTTGCGTAGTAGTTCATAGAAAAAAAATTTTTCTTTGATATAAAGATTTTTTTGTTTACTGGGCTTATCCAAATGTTCACGTTGACCGGTTACTTTCAACACCAGGCAAATAAATATAATATTTATATTAAATTCAGATTATTCAAATATCTTTTGTACGTATCTATTTGTTTTTTTTTATTTCCGGTTTTGTTACGATTCTTGTGAATGGTCTTTTGTTTGATTTTAAAAACCCTTATTAAAGATAAGTATCGAAGTGTTTTTGCCGTTGTTGTGTACCTACCAAGAAATTTCAATGATGAGTAGTTGTTTTTGGGAATGATGCACAGGTATGGGATTATCTCAATACAATTCGGGAAATTCCAAACAAGGGTTTTACTGTAGTTGTTTTTAGTAATGCTCGTTACAGAAATGAAATAAATTCAAGTTTTTTTAAACACAAAAAAATACTTACTTTACCATAACCATTACAATAAATAATATGTTTGTTAACGTTCATGTTCCTAATTTCAGGTAATGCTGTTTTGGCAGAGCTAAGCCAGAAATCGCTAAGAAATAAGCTGATTTGTAGCAAACATTTCAGTGAAAATATTAGTCAATCTAAAAGATTGCCTATTACTGCTGTGCCATTCCGCTACATCAGTGATGAGGGTTCAGAAAGTGAATCGGTTAAGGAAAGTTTGGATGAACAAATAATGCAATTGAATGTTTCCTCACTTCCACAAACATATTCGAGAAGGGATGTTATTGCCCCGATTTCTTCCAGAAACATTGACATGACTTTTTCTGATGGTTCTGTCAGTAACCATGAAGATGAACAGTGGTTGCAAGAGTTACAGAACCTTACATCTTGTTCTACGAGAAGTGGAGATAGGAAGCAATCATTGCAAGAAGAAAATGTTGAGAAAAGAACTAACCAATGTTAGGAAAAAAGTCAACAGCTTGAATACTCTATTGAGAGCTACAAAAAAAGGATTATGAAAACTCAACTCTCTGCGAACGTTTTGTATGGAGAAGCAGCTTTAACGGATTTTACAAAATCTCTTGTAAATATGCAATTACGACATAAGATGAAATCCCCATGGTTACCATCTGAAAAAAAACCTGCTGTATCATTACTTTATAAAGGACCTGAGACATATAGATATTTGCAACAAAAAGGATTTACCTTGCCACCAATATCAACAGTGAAATCATGGGTTGCCAATTTCCGATGCAAACCCGGATTCAATAAAATTTTTTTTATGAATCTTACTTTACCTAAAGGCGGATACGATGCTGCCTTACGAGTAGAAGTTAGTGTATTCTAATGTTCGACGAAATGTCTATTAAGAGGAATCTTGAAAAGGAGCTTCTTATATTTTATAAAAATTTAAATGATAAGTGTGCTTTGAAAACTCCAACATCACTGTTGAAAAATTTCACCATGATAGTACTTAATAGTTTCGACGAAAATATCGGCAAAATTTAAAATAATAAAATAATATTAAATTTGAAAAAGAAAATTGTTAGAAAAATAGAAAAATTTCTTTCCGAGTGGTATGCAACAAATGCAATCTGTTGTAGTCATAGGTAATATATTTTCAATTTATTGTTGCGGACTCAGACTTTCAAATATTGTAAAACTTTTTCTTGTTCATTAAAAACTAGACAGACAAAGAAAAATAATAAAGTATCAATCATTCGGCATAACTGAATAACCAATATATTTTGTATGTTCCTTGTGGTATATTCATTATTCTTTTTGCTATTTATTTTTTGAAATTAAACCACAATCTTTTTTATGTTTTTCTTACAACGTTTCGGTAGTAATCAGCTACCCGGTAGCAGCCAGCTACCCGTTATCAAGAATAATTAAGTTTTATAAAATTGTTGGTCCCTAGATGACATTAATGAAAAAATTCGAAAACTAGACTATCAATAATATTATAAAGTTTAAGACTACAAAAAATTGTACATTTTTTAAGGATGATGAAATATTTTTTGTAGAGTGTGATTTGATTTCCCATAATAAATAATAAATAACAAAAAGAATAATGAATCAACATTTTTATTTTGAGTAGGTATTTCATTAGTCAATGTGAATACTTGACCGAAGAATAGAGGTCACCGCGAGTAGATTCTACATATAGGTACTACATTTTTTGGGTTTTACGGTCTTTGTAACCGAGATACAGGTTGTTTAGTGGATTTTGCCCATTTCTTCCTAAGGTCAAAACTAATGAGCTACTCTGTATATTTTCTTGATAACACAAAGTTATCTTATCCCAGACGAGTCGGGTACTGGTTATAAAAAAATAATTTACGAAAAACCAAAAAAAATTAGAACGTGAATAATGTGATGCGTTCCGAAGCAGCACCCTGTATATCAAAGTTTGCAAAAAACATTTTACGAATTTGAAAAAGTTTTAAAACTACAATAGTTTTCTTAATTTGTTGGCCATTCGAATTTCCCACTAACAATCTGTACTTGTTTTTATGTTTTTGTGTATTAAGTAACTAAAGAAAGAAATCTTATCATCTTCAAGTGATAAATTATGAAAATCAATAATTTTTAAGCGATTGAATTGTTACTACTTGGATTTGTGAATGTTGTCGTAGCTGTAAAGTGCACCAAGTATACAGGACCGTCCTACTTGTAGTTTCTGATCATTTTTTTAAACGCGCTGGACACTTACGGTTTATAATTATTATAATTTATGAATCAATAAGTTTATAAAAAGTGTAGTTATTATTTACCTAATTTAATATTTCTGTTCGATATTTTCTAATAAATTAATTTACCAAAACTTTGGATGTTTTATTTTGTTATCTAATATGTCGAATGCGATGACCTCTCTTGGGAGGTGAGTACCTATGAAGATACTTTCCATGCGTCTAGCGACGGCAACCACTGACCAAAAATAAGTTGGGCTTACGTCAACAGTCAAAATTTTAATAATGGTTAACTTATTGCAAAGAAACTATTAGCCACCAATGTAGTGTAGACTGATCACTGAATATAAAACACAAAAAATGTTGACCATATCAGATTTTTGGGATTTGCCGAATTCCGCAAAAACCTACCTGCGTCTTTAATCCTAGGTCGAGTTCCTCAAAAGGTCGCGGGAGGATTAGAATATGGCTAACAACTAAATGCCCGTTTTTTAACACTGTATACTCTCTTCAATAATTTTTCTATTCCTTCTCGATAAATTACGAGAGCTTCTATGAATACTCTATTTTTGGAAATCACTAAATTATATGGTCCCACGATAATCCCTCTTTCGGGTAGTTTTGCGGAATTCGACCCTAGCAAGATTTTTCTATTCAGAGCAAAAATATGTGATTCACACTACCGACCACCGACCTGTTAAAACCTTCAATGCCAAAAAATTTGCATCTACCTTTAGAATAATAAGTCGCAAATAGATCGACGAGGGCATTTCTTCATGAAAGGACCTATTGCACAATTTCATTATTCTACAATGTCATTAATTTTATTATTAGCACGATATTATATTGTATTATGATATATTTAGTATATTTCATCTCATTATATTTAATGAATTAGTATAGTTAGCACTTTTTTAAAGTTATTGTTTTTGATTTTATATATTTCTTGACTCCCTACATATCAATACAGTAAGAAAGCGGAACAAAATCAAAAATATTTTCACCAGAATGGATAGCAAAATGAATAAATTTTCAACTGAAAGCTTAAAAAAGCATACAAAATAGCCGAGACTTATTTTTTCGTCTCCTTAAGAGATCATCAAAATACGAATATTTACAAAAATATTCTTTGAATTAATTTACATTCTCGAACGAAGTTCAGAAATCGCAAATTTTTACATTATTTCAGTCACCCAATGAAAGTATTATATTTATTTTATCTACCTTTGTACTAGGATTCTTCTTTTTATCCCATCTTTTTAAAGTGTTAAACAGATTAATGTTTATTTTCGGATCAAGATGAATACCTGCTATAACCATTGTATATGTATACAATGCTATAACATTATTATGAACATGATATTTCAAAATACGAAAATACGCGCTATCTATCTGTTATAGAATCCCATCAAGTTGGTGATTTATGTCACTTTCGTAATAAAAAGTAAAATCGGCAACAATGTATCGTCGGCCTTTGGTCAACATTAATTGTTCGGAATTCGACGATAAAGAAAACTTCACATTTAGTAGGGAACTTTTCAAAAATAATTTAGTTATTGAAAATAGTGCAGTTCATTTCAGAGGGCAGTAAGTTACGGGTCATTTTAATGAAGAACGAGCGTAAAAGTAAGTAGATGGCGTGCAAAATTGCCTCAAACGGTTTTAACATTGCTACTGCTTTACTATCCCTATCTTTATACAATGGTATTACCTGCTTTCATATTATTGTGTTCCAGTATTTTAAATTCATTCTTCTTCGGGCTTCATATATATGTATAAATATATCTAGAAATTATTATAATATAATCCGGACCTTTTTTCATTTATGATGGGCATTCTCGGGTTTTACAGTTTAAGGGTCTAATTGGTTTTATTATAATCGTTTAGCAAATACCATTTAGCGTGAAACTTAATATACATAAAATGTAATAATGCAGCTACTTCCTGTAGATCTAAATTAATTATTAATTAATAATTAATTTTTTATTAGCTTAGCACTGTGGGTGCAGCGCAGAAGATGGGAAACCTGAGTTATCAAATTATTGATGACCAAAAAGTTTATTCTTCATTAAACATGAGTCAATAATATGTAAATAAAATTTCTTAATAACAACTTTTCATTTGGTAGAAAAATAAAATATCATACTATTGAGTGAAATTTATATGTTCTCGTAAAGACCGACAGAATGCCCTGTGTCGAACTTCGTACCCGACTTTGATGTTCACCTGCGTACTATGACGAATTTTGAATCGCCTATAAAGGTAACAATTTAAGTCTTTCATGGATAGATTTTACAAAATAATGGTTTAAAAATCAAAGGAAGAGGAGGTTCAAATCCTTTCTAATAAATATGTATCAATTGCACATATATTTTTAGATCAATTCGTCACACACTACAATGTAATGTAATAATAATAATAATTTTATATTTTTGTGTAACCATCAAAGTATTTTTTTTTTCAAGAACATAACACATTCTTAGGTACCGTGAGCTTAGCCGCATTTATTTATAAGATTAACTATTCTTCTTATCTCTTTCTGATGTAAAATAATTTCTCTTACAGTGTTAGATAGTGAGTTAGTTCAACGTGGGTGTAGCATTCAGAGTTCCATAATGACTTATGATTTAATGTTTAAGTAGGAGAACTTGTATTAGTTTCGTTGACTTGACTATTCGGTCGGTAAGAAAATTCACAGGGTCAAGTGAGTTAAAAATTATTATCAATACGTAAAATAAAACAAAAGCTTACTGCGAACGCCTCTAATTCCATATATTTTTTCAGAATCTATTTTTGGCCATAAAAAGTCTAACTTTATCATGATGGGTTATAAATACATAAGCTCTTTTACATTTTCTAAGAACCGAATAGCTACAAGAACTCGACCTATTATATAATTCTGTTTAAAATTGGCCTTTGATATATCATTAACGTAACCGTTCAAAATTACCTTTATAGGTAGTTAATTCAACTGTAATTTTTCGAATAAAACTCCAATTTTAAAATAAAATTGAGAGATTGTGATGAATAAGTCAATAGATTTCCAGAACAATTGAAGAAAAATCATTTTCATTAGGAATTGCTGTTAATATGAAAAAACAAAAATTATATTCATTCTTTTAGAAATATCATTGATTCATGAAGACCAATGCACTTTTACATTAGGTTAGATGGTTAGAAGCATGCTCGATGGACCTTTTTCCTATCGACTGCAGCCGAATTAAAAGGTGAACTCAGTATACCAAACAAATAAATAAGGTTTATTATTCACATGTAAATTTTAAAAATACATGAGCAACTGAGTGGCTGATATACAATGCGTCGTAAAAAACTTAGTATATAATAAAAGGAAAAAAAACATATACATTTTGTTATTTCTAAAATTGGATGATTCATTGAATATAAATGATCGAGGTTCCATTGCTCCTGCCATGAAATTAGTTGGTCCGTTAACATAAACGCGGTCTTTAAGGTAGCCCCAGAGAAAAAATCAAGTGGTTTCAAGTCGGGGGGACCAATACATCTCCGAGGGAAAATTGTATTTAAATATTGCCTAACATCTATTTCATAATATGAACATGTGCCACCTTGTTGAAAGATAATATTTATTATTTATTTCAGGTATAATTTCAATTTGGAGTAAATCAAGATATTTAGCACCGGGGAGCGTACCTTCGATAAAAAAGGAACGATCAAATGGTGTTTCACCAAACCCGCCCACACATCAACTTGTTGTGGACGCTGTGTATAAACCTCCTCAAACCAGTGCGGATTATGATCAGTACCGACAATTAGATCTGTTAACAGAACCGTTCAAGCAAAATATGGCGTCATTACTGAATACCAAAGAATCTAAGAACTTGTTCTGGATCCCAATTATCTCTGTGACTGTTCATAAAATTGTAATCGTCTATCAAAATCTTCCTCAGCCAAATGGTTTGTATAGACTGTCTACAAATACACTTGTAGATGTTTTAGGGTTTTCTTGATCATCTGAACTTTTATCTTCATTAGTTGCACTTTTAGGTCTACCAGACCTTGGAATATCCTTTACACTGCCATTTTCATTAAATTTGCCTATTAATCTCGACACTGTAGATCTACTCATAGAAGGGCATTCAGGATTCAAATCGTTGAAAAGATGAGCTGCTTCGTCATGGGACCGCTTGCGGTCAGCATCTCCAGCTAACATTAACATTTCGATTCGTTATTTTTCACAAAAATGTGCTATTATCCTTAATTTACTTTCAAACTTCGTGCTTATTTGAAATTTGTTTCAGTTTTGACAATTTGTACATGAATAATGAAGTGGTTCACTTTTTTAATGCCTACTATTGTTTTTTGTTTAAATATAAAAACGTACAAGGTCATATCAATAGTACAGTACAATTTAATTTAAAAAAATAAAACTGAAATTTACAAGACATTTTGTTATTCAAGTGATACACTGCTATTATTTTTGGAAAAAAAATTAGCTTCTTTGTGATACGTCACTCAACCTAGGTTGCCACTTCAAAAAATTCCCGATGGCGGCCGTACGCTAAATGCTTACATCAAAACCATTCAACATCTGCTCTAAAATATACAGAAAATTGTCTCATTCATCGTCATCGGATTTCATAATTTTTCCTTTATCCGTATCAAAGATGCGAGACTTTTCAGCAACGCTGTATATTTGTTGGTATGTATGTTTGTAATGAATAAACTTAAAAACGACTCCACTGCTGTTTAAACTTCTCCTACTTATTAAAAGCTACATTATCAGCTAGTATTGTATTTGTTATTCTAAACAATTTAAAAATTCTTACGGAAATCTTAATAACGTAACTCAAGGTATCAAAAATCTGCCTCTAAAACTAATTATTTGGGTGGGCTGCGTAAACCACTGATGATACATTAAATACTATACCACATGTTTATAGTACTCTTCATTACATATGCGAGGTTATATCATATCTAACGTTTATCTAAAGTTTAGTCACAATAACCGTTTTCTGTCAAACTAGTCATTCAAAACATGGGTAGAATCGAAAGATATGCTGATATTCGTCCAATCCTTGTCCAACTTAATAGTATCATGATTATGTCCATGTAGATTACTGTCGAAATCATTCTAATCTTACCTTACGTTTACAGCGGATATAAAAATGGTGAAAGTAGAAGAAATAACACACATTTTATTTTTTGTGCACTTGGAATAATTGAATAGTAGTTCATAATTCTTCCGTAAGACGGTGCTACTACGAGCAGATAGCTGTTGGTACACTGAGGGTTCAAAAACACTCTCAGGCTCTGGTGCAGCTGTATGACATCTGTATGACAGAAATAGCAGCCTATCTAGGATCTTATGCAACTGTATTTCGGGCGGAAATTTACAACATTGATATAGAGCAATAAAATTTTCCAAGCGGTTTTAAAACCACTTTGCTCTTACCGTGTAACGTCGAAATTGGTATAACTCGCCCAGTGTAAGTTAGCACTTGGACTTTGGACTTCTGAGATGCGCGGTAGAACATCCGATCGCTCGAGACTCACTAAAATTGAGGACCCCAGTCTCTGTTTTGACCGCAAACGGTTAATATCGCAGTAATTCCAGTGGCGTTGTAGTATTATAGTGGTTTTTAGTTATGGTAATTATTATCAGTAGTTAGTTTATAGAAGGTGTGGTTTCAGCCTATAGTTTAGTTATAATTATTAGAATGGATTTTGGAAGTAAATTAAAAAATAAACCTTCAAGTGGTCAATGCCGTGAGCTAGTGTCGAATCCAAGAAATATTTGACGACAATTTGCTAAAAGCACAATTATATGCAATTATCCAAGCTTATAAACCCAAATACAAACGTTATTGTATCGATGAATTAATAATGTCGCATGGGTTTGATGTTCTACGATTGCCTCCATATCACCCCGAATTAAGTCCTATCGAATTAGTCTGGAATGCAATGAAACACTACATAGGTTTCAATTTTAACAAAGTTGCTGGCTATTGCCATATTCAGTGAGAATGTGGAAATCAAGGTGTGACAATGCACAAAAATTTGAAAAGGAATACATGGAAAAGGAACCTCTACTAGATCAAATCATAGATGAGTTTATCATCGACATATAAGATGATTCTAGTGAGGATGGTGACTCTGATTTTGATTTTTCTTAAGACAGTCATGCTGAAGATGGTAGTTTAACCAGAATTTTAAATTTTGAAGACATCGAAGGAACTTAACTAATTAGCTCAGTGAATAATCTTTTGTTTTTATCTTTTAGGGATTTTCAATTTTCATTTTATTTAGTAATTTATTGTAAGCGTTAATATCTTATTTAAAAATATTTAAGTAAAGTCCGTCCAGAAATATAAGATCCTAACTTTGTAATCTCCTATTAAGATAAATAAATATTTGTAAACACCCTATTGTTAAGTGATTATTTATAAACCCACAATTCAGGTAATATGCCAATAATTATAACAAAGAATTAAATATTATTCTAAATATTTCTCAGCAGCCGGCATGTACCTACGACTATGTTGAAGCAAAGTGCGAGGGTCGTACGAGAGTAGTCCTCTCAATATATCTATCTTTATTCAAGCAGTGTCTGTCACTTTTTGTTCGCGCATATCTCAAGTGCCAACTTACACTGGGCGAGTTATCTCAAACTAATGATAATAGCTTTGTTCGCGGGTCACAATCCGAACCACATCAGCGACTATTCGCATGTGCATTCTGAAAAGTGGCATTCGCGGTTAATATAATTCTGAATTTGTAGTAATAGTTCGGTATTCGCGGGTCATATCGGATTGGTTCGTTATCGATTCGGAATCAGTCCTAGCGGTTCTCTGATTTTGGTTAGGACTGAAAGTCGGTTCGACTGCTCATGCGCATATGATCGATATGTCAGTTGTTTTCTTATTTTAGTTACCTGTTGTTTCACTTGTTTATTGTTTGCTTTGCTGTGTTTTAACGTTGTAAACAAATATCAAACTCTAACTTAGCTGTCTACTCCAAGTGTAGTATAAGGTAAATTCAAATTATTTCAAGTTCTCATAGGTGATCTGTGGTTATAAGACCGTTTGCGGTATAATTAAAATTATTTACTGGTTCGGAACTAGGCATGCGCTCTAGACAATTCAAAATTAATTCCAGACTGGTTCGGAATCAGTTTGGATTGTGACCCGCGAACATAGCTAATAAAACATGCCGAACTGCAGTTCAAGCATTTCAATAGAAAGTAGTGCCTGATATGATGAATAAGATTAATAAATTATTTGGGTGACATCCGCTTTTTGGTTAAATACTACTTAATGATTCTGGAACCCCCCAAAAAAAATAATTTACCAAAAAAATTTTTTTTGAAAATCCAATAGCTAACGATGTTAGCTTTTATATTCAGGTCTTCTTTCTCCATTATTCTGCACTGCCTATGAAGAGTAGAAAAATTGTATACAAAGATTTAAACATTGTTTTTTTTTTGCTCATGTTTGTGCAACTCAAAAGTGCAAACTTCAAACTCGGTACTTTGTATAACCCTACAGTGATATACTGCTCACTACAAACAACCATTTTTTATTGCAATTACATGCGTTCAACTTGGTAAATATGGTAAAATATTTTGTGCATTAGTTCTTTTACAAATTTCACAAAAAAATTCGAAAATTATAAGGTATTTTTCAGACAAATATATTCTTGTTTGACTTCACCATTTTCGAGAAAACGGTATCTTTGGCATTCAATATCATTATTTGATTACCATCTTCACAATATCTGGTTTGCTTTGAAAAATTACAAGAATAGACATTACGTCAAACTGCCTTGAAGTTAAAGAGCTATAGTTATTGCGTAAAAGAGGTAAAATTATTCTAAGATTTTATCAAAGTGGAACCGAACGACATCTCAATCGATCAAAATTTACGGCTCTCCACCAACGCCTACCAACCACTGGGATGACAATAGACGTTTAGTTATTTTTACACATTTAAATATTCATTTGCTCAAAACATGTCAGAATTATTCCATATTTTTTCTTCTAAAATGTTTACCCCTCCTCAACGGAATATTAGACACTACCGAAAGCAAATTATTTCGAATATTACTTAAATACGTTTTTTTTTAACGATTTATCAAGATAAATCACTCGGACGTCTATATATTACTGCATCCTAAATTAAAGGATTAAATGTTTGTAACTAAATGTTTAGGAGTGTAATATTTATGGTTATATATTTTTTAACTCCAAAAGAGCCGACTGCCAATCGACGGGAGTTGACAATTTTTAAGTAACTAACGGGTTTATATTCATAATAAATGAAGCAACAATAAATTACTTTTAATTCAATACGTTACGATGTCCTTACCTGCTGGATATGTTTGCTTTGAATGGCTTACAGTTACTCGATTTACCTCCTGAAAATTAAGAAACCAAAAAATATTATTTTCAAACTGTTGTCATCATTACTCTTCTTAATCCGCCGATTTTTAATAAAAAAAATTCTTCTTAGACATGATATTCAATATTTTTCGTTTGTATTTGGTTCTCGAAATTCTGACCATTAAGTCAAAGAATCCATATTCAACAAAGGTGCAGTGAATTCGAGGGCTGAGGAATTCTTCTTAAAAAAATAGTGTATCGCTTCCTATCAACTTTCTATGCAAATAATTAAACCCATGCTGTTAAAAGCTTCAAATATTAATCGTCTCGTTGTTAGAATTTTTTAATTTCAGAGTGTTTCATAGTATCATTGTCTGGAGAGGGCAGTTTTAGACTTCCTGCAAAAGCTACCAGAGTTGATTCATTCGAAAATGTAACCAACAAGTGTTGGACTATAACAAGTCACTGACGTCTGACAGTGATATTCATAGTCGGTCGCTGGCGAAATGCCGAATAGAATCGTTCGCTGGTGAATCCTTGGACGAGTGAAAGGTTGGCGAGAGAAGAATATCTACTTTTCATAGTACACCGTCGGCGAGAGGGTATAAGTGAAAATTCACCGAGGTGGGCATGCGTAATTCGGCGAAGAACAATATTTTCGGGTAATCTCTGGCCGGCTGACCTCTAGCGCTCAACTATGAATGTCACTGTGAGTCCCAATATAGTGAAAATCGCACTGTCATAAAGTCTGACGTACCATTTTTGCTTGGAAATCTTGCGACAATCATATAAATTGTGTAATGGACCTCTCTTTTATATATAACCAAGCTTTCAGAAATATTTGCTTCTGTTTTCAGGGCTGGAATGATTTGCTTTTTCTACCAACATATTTTGAAATTATATTTGAATGTTTTGAATTGAATTTTCATCTTAATATAGATTATTATTGCACTTTCTTTTGTTATTTCTTCATTTTTCAAATGAAAACTTCATTAGCAGCGTTGTGCAAATTTTGGTAGGGGTAAAACCTATGGGCTGGTGGTCTAGCCGACATCGCTTAACTGACACCTGTCACCGTAATCTCGTTAGCTGTCACCACCGTTCTATAATAAGTGAGATTAGGTGGGGTTCTTATTTTTCGTTTTTGAGTAATATACCAGGAGATAATTTTCTCAGCCTGTACAGGGAAAATATTCTAAAATTACTGTAGGCACAGAATAACATACTCACACAGAAGCGACACCTTCGTTCTCAATAGAACCAGCTTCCATTATTAGGTACTGTTACTGTCATTTCATTGTTTAGGGTTGTTATGTGAGAAGTAGACAACTCACACCACTTATCACACGTATCAATGTTACATACGTGAATGATAATATATCATTATAAATTAAATTTGCCATTTTAGTGATAATTTTTGAAGTATATATCTTCCGTTCCATTTGTGTAAAGTTCGACAGTTTCCTCATAGCGTGATAGGTAACGATATTGTTCGCGTTCATCCCAACAATCAGGTATCAGGTAGCGATTTTTAAAGTGATCCGTCGTTTCTTAATTCTACTGTACGTCTAATCATGATTACAACATAACCTCATTTCATTTGATATAAGACTTCAACAATTATTTATTAATTTCCGATTTCAATATAGTTTAATAGTTCCTACTGGTGTTCATTTATTTTCATGATACAAATGTCTAAAAAGTCTTTGAACGAAAATATGTAGTCATATGATATGTTTATAACATGAGGCACGTTTTTTTACATCATTGATTTACCATTGGTTGACTGACGTCAGTCTCCGCTGCACCGACATGTTAGAGTCACCATCACCAGTGGCACATAAAAAAACGCAGCTGTTGTTGCTCACATCATTCATCATTTTATCTGACAACTGACAATCGATACCACTCGAAATTTCTTCAATTTCTGACGCTGTTAATAGTGCAGTCAATACTTTATTATCACATTCTAAATTGATTTCTATTTATTCTTCCATTTTTTTATTAATTCGCTGTAACCGCTTCAAATCTTTTGAGGTTTTTGAGGTCAACTGTCATTTTGTAAACCACCAAATTTATCCACCACCTCGGAACAGCGGTGGAATGGTGTGAAATTTTGGTTGATGCAACAGTAATAAATGAACGCGTTATTTCTTCGATCTGAAATCCACCAATGAATATAAAAACGCAGTTGGTGAAATTGATTATCACTCCGGTAGCGCTACGTTGGGATGAACGCGACCATTGTCATCATCATCAGTGTCAAATCAAAATTGCTTACCCAAGCAGAGATGTATTTGTTATGGAAATATCAAGATGTATCTCTTCTTTGTGAGTGGGTTATTCTGAGCTCTAGGAAAACGAATATCTCCAAATGAAATCACTTGAACAGAAACTTGAATAATAGCAATTTTCCAGACTAAAATTCTTTTCGGGCGTGAATGTTGGTGAGAAATATACAATAGAAAGTTAAAAAAGTTTAATTTGTGTATAGTGTCTATTGTTTAAATTACGCTTATTTTTAGTGAAAACTTCTTAAGCCGCGAAGTGTAATTTTTGGTAGTAGAAAACTTATGAGTGGTTCCCTGCCCAAACACTACTGCGTATCATAGGCGTATAATACAATTTTCAATGGGGGTTGATATTTGTATAAAAATTTCCTTTTACTATGGGCGTACGTTGAAATGTTTAAAGGGAGCTAATTTAATTGCAAAAATTTGCATTTACTTTTGGCGTTCTATTGAATTTTAATATGGAATGATTTTATTTATAAAAAATTGGGGAACGGTAAAAAAATTTCAAGAGGGGTTTATTTATTTGTTAAAATACCATTCATCATAGGCGTACGATAACATTTTTAAAAAGGTTTAATTTGAAAGCAGAAATTACCATTTACCATAGGCGTACGATGAAATTATTTGTGATTCCACTCTTGTCGCAAGTCTCCATGACGGCTAATTTCTTTTTTTATTCGCTTGTTTATTTCAATTTGTGTATAAATTTGCTAGTACAGTCTGTTTAAAATAGACAAAGGGTAATAAAACCTTATTTAACATGCAAAACCCTAACCGGGTGGGCAACTAAAACGATTTAAATTATCATTCAAATCTTCAATCTTTTATTTGCCTACCCAACCCTGTATAACGCTAATATACAATAGAAATCCGATCTTCAAGTCGTTTGTAATTGCAGGCGTAGCAGGTAGGGCTGTCAGTAGGTATGATATTAAATTAAAAACATGAATGCGGTACCTAAAGACTAGCCATATAATCAAAATCAATTTATATTAAAATTATAATAATATTTATAATAATCAATTATTTTTATATTAGGATTTACCAGAAGTATAGGACTTATTTACTACACGGGGTTATTAAAATTATTCGAACAGGAAATAATAGTTATGAGAAAATGAAAATTCTGATGAATTTTCATCTGGTCCGAACTTTATAACTATTGGCTCTATCGTTTGTTCCATTAAATCGTCTAATTTCCACATTTGCTGCTCTTCTTTGATTACATGTTTTATGCATTTTCACTATCTCTCTGCATTAACTTGTTCCAGAGATCCTTCAAAATGTGCACGGATATCTTTCATTTTATATGTAGTATTTTTCCTTGCCACCAATCCTTTCACCTGAGCCCATATTATCTCTATAGGATTTAGCTCGCAATAGAAGTCAAAGTATCATAATATTCCAGTTTTTTGTCATTTCGTCAATAGTATATGGAAACGATGTTTAGGTATATTTACAGTTGCCAGCAGCTGTTTTTTTAACATATCTTCTTCAAATGTAATTTCTTTATCTAAAAGCCACTGAATGATCTCCGTTTTTACTCAAGCGGTGGTAGGCAATTTCTCACATTTCCTTGAGCGATAAGGATCGTTGTCCAAAACAATTACCGAGTTGAGCGGAATTAGAGTTATCATTTTGTGAAAAATAGTCCTCAAAAACATCACCATTCATATCTTCGTGATAGTCTACGGTGTGAAATGACTCGAATCCTAACAAACCATCTTTCAAAAACCCTCTGTACTTACAATATGCGTAATTGTCATTTTCCATTTTCATTGCGAAAATCCCTTTTTGATTGCTAATAATTCCGTCTCCAACATACAATTTCATCTTTCTCGATTAAACACGATTTTCTGTTCACTTTATTCCATCTAAAATTCATCTCTCGGTATTTTCCACAATTCATCTCTTCCAATTTCAGAAATAATGGCTAAACTCAAATAAGCTATTATTGAGTCAGAACCATTTTTCGTGATCTTCACATGATTTTAGGATATTGCTTGAATATGAAATTCACAATTATTGAGATTTCTAGAATCACAAGCAAGTACGCCCTTGGAATGGTCATTTTACAAGGGTTTGTTGCTCTCTGTCTTTTTCAAATAGAGTATAGGTACTTGATTTGAATGTTTACATGTAATAATAATAAACTATTATGATGTACTATTATGAGATAGTATTATTGTTATATTAGATAAACTAATTTCGTTGTTTCTCAAGTAATAATATTAAATACTGAATATATTCAATTTAAACTCTCTATAATTCAATATAATATATTAACATATGGCCGGCAAAAAGTTAATAATTTATGCTCTAGAACCCACGATGAATTTCAATGTTATAGTTACTTAGTAATTGTGATTTTACTATGAATTCCGTCTAAGAAAGTAGCGTCATAAATAACGGAATATGCATCATTACAAATAAATAACTCGATAAGGATGCAGCAAAGTTGTACTTAGTTATCGCCTGATAGTCTAGATTCAATTTTTAAAGAAGTAGTACATTTCTACCATAAGTATAGGTTGATATCTTATCCACTACATCTAGATATAAAAACCATTAAATATAACGTGATATAATTATTCGTAATAAACTGGGTAATAAAGTGTTAGCTTCATTGAGTACTCAGTGGTGGCGTGACGAGCAACATCTTCTAATTAACTAGATAGCTGAATGAACTTGAAGCATTTAGGTATTCTCAGCTGAAACTAAACATTAATTTCTATGAAAATGTATTTATAGGTATAATGAGAAGTAATATACAAAAACATTTATGTAAACTGAACATTAAGTTCTACTATCAAAAATTTATTATTTATGTTATCATTTATTTTAAAATTTGAATTTAGATGATATTTGGAGTGGTGCCCTGATTGACAAACTATACAGGGTATACTCCAAACTGTAGAATCTAGACCACAAGATATTATGGTTTCGCATTCCGAAGAAAGAACCGACTAGGAATGTAAACACACAAATTTTCTGAATCCAACATTGAACTTCAGATATATTTGTTCATTTTTTTTGCTGCCACAGATGTTGTCATAACGTACTATTTGAGAGTAATAATCATCCAATGACTTGAATTTTTTGTCGTTACTTCATACATCACTAATTGGAAATACTGCAGCTATAGAAGCCTATGCTCAAAATATGAAGATTTGACTGAAATGACCTAAATAAAATGTGTCTCCTGTCTAACTGACAAGGTGTTTTATTTAAAAATTGAAACTATTTGACATATTATTGTTGTACCGGGTGTCTGATTAAGAGAGGTAACCAGCTCTATTTCAGAAACCATTCATCGTACAGCTCAGAGAAAAAAATCTGCACGAATAACTCGCATACGAGAAACTGCTGGGAATTATTTTCAAGTTGACTACACCACCACAACATTTTTAACAACGGATCTTGTTTGGGCCACCTGCTGTATATCTACTACCAACTTTTGTTTTAATAATCAGTCTCTATCGCGATTCTAGTTTAGGCACACATTATGTCACAGTAGACACATTTTATCTAGGTGAATAAGGTAAAATTTTTAATATTCTCACAGTATACAAAACATCATTTATACATGTGTGAATGTTTATAAATAGTATATGAATCTGCAAGCTTTGGTATTTTTAAGTAAAGGTGGCAACGCCGCTCATATCAAATGTTTACGTTTGATTTTGTTCGGCTTACAGATACATTTTATGTCATATCGTATTATTGAAAAGTTATAATAATCTTCCTAAGATGTGACTTCAATTTGTTTTGTGGTTTTTTTATATACTTTTTCTACTCTCCTACTAGTAAATTGCATATTACTTACTGCTTGGAAACTAAGTAAATATATCATAACAGCTACTGACACTTAATGACAAGCACGTAATAAAAAAAATCACGCTTCAGTTCTATAAAAATGTCTAATATATCATATAAGCCTTGTGAGACAGTTGGTCGAGTTACCATGGGAACGAATTAATAGACTTTATTTTGACAGATTTAAATTAATAATCTGTCAGTGTAAATATAGTGAATTCAAATACAAAAAATCAAAATAAGTGAATCGAATAGTAGGCCAAGCAACGGAGCAAGCGAGTATAGTAATTTTTGACAAAAATCCTAGTAGAAAACGGATGATGCCATCATGTAAAAGACATTACGTAGTATCATTTTGATATGTTTTGGACACGCAAATGTTTTTCAGTAATTTTTTATCAACATTTAAAACGAAAAAAACTTTCTTTTTTCAGTTTTTTTTCATATAGCGTAAAACGTACTGAAGCAATCTCAATGGTATGTAAAGATAAATTGTAGATAATTGAAATATAAACAAAATGAGGGGTCGAGCGAGTCAATCGGATAATTAGGAACCGAGAAAATCAGGAATAGCCGAAAAATTAGTAATTTTTTTTTTAAATTCATATCTTCGTCATTTTTCAATTGCAAGAACTGAAACTTGGCACAAAAAAGTTCATCATATGTCCTTTATATGCGCGAAGAGCAGACGCCAGGCGACGGTTACTTTTATCGTAATTACAATTTTAATTTTTTCATACGATAATTTTCAACGTGTCAGGATGCGTTGTCGATTGTCCGATTTTAAATTTGAAAACGGTTTTGAAAAGTGTAAATGTAGAGCAATAAAACGTATATTCTCGATTTAAAATCAAGTGATGCGAAGTCGGCCAAAAACGCCAAGGAACATCGCCGAAAATGACCAAGAGCTGTAAAGTGGCGGAATAGTATAGGGGAAAGCGGCGAGAGAGCGGTGTCTATGCTTTGCGTTTGATTATTGTGTGTGTGTGAGGTTGTAATATTGACTGCGGATCCTTACGGTTCCATTAGCCTAATCAATAAATTGTGGCAAATAATAAAACTATTCCATTATTTTTATTTTTATTTTCAAGTACCTGGAGTCGACAAAACCGACTAGTAACTCTCTCTCTTTCCCTCTCTTTCCAAAATCAAAACCAACGGTCATTCTACGCACTCCAGTTGCTGGCATAGCAGCAGATTTCGGAGCGGCTGCAACGTAGCGTATATTTACAATTGTTTTACATGATTAAAAGTTGAGATTATTAGAGAGATATCGGTAAAAACAATAGCGTCTGTGAACGTAATTAACGTCCTGCGGTATTGGGTTTACGTCAAGCGGTATTTCAATTTTATTTAACAGTTATTGGAAGCAGTTACCCGCGCTATGCGCTATTCGAAAATGTCACTTAACCTAGCTTTATTGTTATTGTGTCTATTGTGTGTCTTATAAGTTTTTCATTAAATTTGTGTGTTTGTCTTAGCCATATTCAGTATTTTTTGTATTATTATTGTTCAAATAAAAGAAGAACATTTATTTTTTGAGGTTCCTAATAGTGTATCTATAGATTCATTTTATCTACAATTATTTTTTCTTAACTTCCACTATAGAATCTTTGCAATGGATGAAGATCTTGAAGCGATAATTATTGGTGGTGGAAATGATCAAGACATTGAAGCCGCCATTTTGATGAATAACTTTATCATAGGAAAACTGCGCATGCCCGGCATGTTAATTATCAAGCGCTATTTCAAATACCGCCTGTCGTTAGGCTCCGTAAATTACGCTTGGCGGTAACGTTATTTAGGGACGTTGTGTTAAGAATCGACTCGCGCATAGGTTAAATGTCAAAATAACATATGCGCTAATACGGCCTGACGCTATTTGGGTTTCCGATATCTCTCTAATAACACATTCTTTATTCGTTGCACATAAAGTCTGTATAGTTGTGTAACATAATCATTTCACCATGGAGTCAGATGAAAATAGCAGTGAAGCATCGGCGTCAACAAGCGTGAGGTAAAAGCAGTTTTTATATTTACTGCGATAAACAAATATTCATCTCCCGGGTTTGTATTTTCACAATTTTTTTTTGTAACTAGGCAACATGAAACTGTGTGTGAAGAGAGTGAGAAGGTACCTGAAAATGATCTGCAATGGGAGGACGTTAAAGATGCCTGTTTACTTTGCGGCGGAGACATGGAAGTGACAAAGTCCTGCGTCGTCAAGGGACGAGGAATAAAAAGTCTTATTCAAGCAAGTTTGAAGCGAAAGGATAAAAAGCACATCAAGTTGGAAAACTTGAAAGAAATTACTATCCACCAAACATGTCAACGTACGTATACGAGAATCTAGCAAATTAATAGCTTTAAAAAATTCAAAAAAAACGTGGCAATTAAATCGACAACGGTGTGCAGAAGGTCGAAATTTCGATTGCTCCACTAATTGTTTTTTCTGTTCAAATGTATTAGGCTCGTCGATAAATTCGACTGGTGTGTCGACTCCAGGTACTTGAAAATAAAAAAATAAAAATGGAATACCTTTATTATTTGACAAAATAATCAAACGCAAAGCATAGACACCGCTCTCTCGCTGCTTCCCCCTACTACTCCACCACTTTACAGCTCTTGGTCATTTTCGGCGATGTTCCCTGGCGTTTTTGGCCAACTTCGCATCACTTTATTTCAAATCAAGAATATACGTTTTGTTGCTCTACACTTACACTTTTCAAAACCGTTTTCAAATTTAAAATCGGACAATCGACAACGCATCCAGACACGTTGAAAATTATCGTATGAAAAAATTAAAATTGTAATTGCGAAAAGTAACCGTCGCCTGGCGTCTGCTCTTCGCGCATATAAAGGACATATGATGAACTTTTTTGTGCCAAGTTTCAGTTCTTGCAATTGAAAAATGACGAAGATATGAATTTAAAAAAAAATTACTAATTTTTCGGCTTTTCCTGATTTTCTCGGTTCCTAATTATCCGATTGACCCGCTCGACCCCTCATTTTGTTTGTATTTCAATTATGTACAATTTATACCATTGAGATTGCTTCAGTACGTTTTACGCTATATGAAAAAAACTGAAAAAAGAAAGTTTTTTTCGTTTTAAATGTTGATAAAAAATTTCTGAAAAACATTTGCGTGTCCAAAACATATCAAAATGATACTACGTAATGTCTTTTACATGATGGCATCATCCGTTTTCTACTAGGATTTTTGTCAAAAATATTTACCTATTGCTTGGCCTATAGTGAAGATGAACTTAGTAGCACACCACCCAATATTATGTATTGATTTCCATTATTTATACATTTTAGCCCTTTTGAATGAAAAACAATCGGATAAAAAATATCGTATGTACCTAATATGGACGAAAAACGTTTTTTCGGACTATGTGGGAAATTCCCCACATTGTCGGAAATACTTCATTTTTCGTCCTTATAACATAATATACCATTTCTTTAACTATCAAAGAGGTGAATGTACGAAACAAGAGGTAGGATTAAACAAAATAGACGGCCGAATATTCAAAGTTACCAGATCCCAAAATGTACACAGGTTACTGTTTAAGACGAACTCCTGTCACTCTTTTGGTTGATGCCGGTGGTGATTTAATAGCTTTAAGGATATGTCGATGAGTCAATAAATAATAAGATGTCAACAGCCAATAGAATTATAAATTTAATTGTATAAAATGTATAGTATACAACTTGAGTTGTAGGCTAATTACATGCTTGTAAAATTACTGGTTTGGTCAGAAAGTGAAAGAGGCTACGAAGATATTATCAAAACTGATGGATCTCCAAATAATGTAATTCTGAATGCAACACTTTAAAAAATCACCAAAATCCATTGATAACATTACATGAAACACTACAACAAAATAATTTTGAAAGACTGGGAAATTAAAAAAATTGTGCAAGCTGCCGATATCCATCTTCTCATAATAACCGACAGTATCAGTTCATCAGAAAAAGATATTTCAGTTAATGAAGACAAAAGATCTTTCGTTTTTATAAATGTAATTTTTGTGACCTTTAGTTTGAAAATATTTTTTATCAAATTATTCATATACAGAGTTGCTCAAAAGTCTCGCACCAAGTGATTATATTTGCAACGGATAAAGGGGAACGTATGAAATTCTGGGAAGATGAATGAGACTTCATTAAGCATAATTAGGTAGATGTCAAATGCTTTTGGCGGACCTTCACATTATCAAAGAGACGTTAGTCATTAGTCAATATTTAAATACAATTTTCCCTCAGAGATTGATTGGTCAAAGAGGTGCAATGAAGAGGCCGGGAAAATCCCCCGGCTTGACTCCACTTCATTTTTTTCTCTGGGACTACCTGAAAGATAGCGTTTATATTAACAGACCAACTAACTTGAACTATTTAAAAGATCGCATACGTCTCGAAATGCAGGGAATTACTCCAGAAATGATCAACGATTCTATTCCTATCTTCGAAGAGAGATTGTACCATTGTCAACAAACAAATGGACAGCATTTTGAGCACTTATTGTGGTGAAGTATTTGCAACTTAAATAAATGTTTACTCAATAAATTTTTGGAACATCCGGTTTTGTTTAAAATTACAATTTCAATATTTTTGTTAAATTTCTATTATAAATTCCGAGTAAAGTGATACATTGCAAATATGTTTGGAAAGAGAAAAAAATAACCTTATTCGTGATACGTCACTCGACCTAGGTTGCCATTTCAAAAAAATCAAGATGGCGGCCGTACGCTAAACGCTTACTTCTAAAACATTTGACATCTGCTTTAAAATATACAGAATAGCGTCTCATTTCATAACTTTCCCTTCATCCGTTTCAAAGATAATCCTTTGGTGCCAGAATTTTCAGCAGCGCTGTATGAATTCGAGTTTTTTTTTAATCTACAGTAATAATATTCAAATAATATATAATCATTCTCGTTGAGCTATTAGAATTAAAGCTTTTTGTGACGAAATTCAACCATGATCCATCCTTGGGTCTCCGAAATATTTCAAATTTTGAATTAGCATTTACCCATGTTTTGTATGCGCACCATTACTTGGCAGCTGGTAGATTATCCTTGTCTAGAATAATAACTCTTTACCGTAATATTAATAATAAAAAAGTTTTTCAAATGGTTCAAACAATTATTTCAAAATAGCTTCCTACGTCTTTATCAGTGTCTCACCGTTACCCGAATAAAACTTTAACGAATAAACAGTTTTTGAGTGAATCATATTTAAATCACTGTACAAACTGAGATCATGTCGAAATGCTTATATCATTCAATATTTCACTCAATAATTTTGTTTCTACTGACACGTTCGGCCGACATCGATTAAATGATAGCGATGACAAATTCATCAATAAATACTGAAATTTTTAAATCAAGAACATATATTGGGAAGTCATTAGAGTTGTAGCTGGATGATTATTACTTTCGAAAAATACATGACAGCATCTGTCTATTTCTTCTGTTCGATAGAATCATCTTCATTTATTGCCAAGTTTACCGAATTCTTAGAAAAAAATCACTTCCATGAAAATATTAAAATTTCGTTTATACGTTAAGCTCCCCGCCTATGCGAACAACTTCTTGTATGTTCTTGTATGTTGTGCAGAAGTTAAATGACCTTTAGATGAGAAGCACACAGAGAGCAGCTACTTGCACGACTAGAAAAATTTCCTACATGACCACGAAGGAGGCGAATTAATCTCGCATTTCATTTCCACTGAAAAATATCGTATTTCATAAACGGGATCAAGTGATGCACAACTTTTTTTGTTAATTTATTAAAAAGAATCGTGCGACCAGAAGTTCACTTCTAAAGTGCCATGAAAATGTCACGAATCGCTACTGTTAACAATTTTAGCGAAACGGCAGACCTGACATTCTAAGTAACGTCTTGTATTACGAACACACGGAATAAGCTACGTCTTTAATAATCTTTTAAATAAAAATAATGCTCTTGCTGTAAATTATTCCCTAAAATAGCAAATTGAAGCCTTTAGAGATTAGTATTATGGTATAATTTTAGCAAAATGCATGCTAAAAATGAAATAACTGAGATTATTAAGTATTCATATTTCATATGCAGAAACAAACAATTGGGACGTCTCAATTATTACCGAAACGTTTCGTACACTTTTTATAAGTTCGGGTTTGTGAGGTTTTTGTGATATGGCCGATCATGTGGGGGGTATTGTTATCAAATCTCTCGTGTTTCTGAAAATGAGTAAGCTCACACAATTTTCTATTTTAAAAATAAAAAATTAGAAATATTTTCCATTCATGAAAGCCACAACTTCGCAGTTTTTGGGTAAGTGAGCTAAACTTAAAATAATGTAACTAATGTTGAATAGAGTCCATGAATTTAAATAAAACGAAACTGGTGTAGTTAATGAACCCAAATAAAAAAATGCAACAACTGAAGACAAGTCTTTAGATGTTTGTGATATACTTATGCTAGAAGAAGATCCAAACTTAAGTTGAAAGCAAATATCTAGAAAACTTCAGAAAATTGTCGTTTATTTACTTCAATACTAGATGGCACCCTCTAGAGGACATAAAGTTATGAGCCTAAGAGAAAAATGTTTTAATGATGCCATGCTGGTTATCAAATGAAAGGACTCAATTAGTAAATTTCAAAAATATACAGAGCGCTGCTAAATTATGGAACAAATTCATTATTTTGCAAACAATTTATTTTAGATGAAAATCCAGAAATTGGTCGAGTTTTAATTTTAAATGCCGATTTTTTTAATAATGTGCGAAAGTGATGTCAAAAGTTTTGATACGGTGACGTAATCGTCGATTTTTTTTAATTGAAATCTGGTTCTTGTAATACTTCATAATGCTTATACAGGAAAAATGAAAAGTAATTTGATTTAATCAGATAATAATTTTACAATAAACGCACTTCAATATTTAATTAATTAATACATAATACTTTTCAGCTAAATTAAATGCTCAAAATTCTATCCATCTTGACAATAAGCAAATCGACGAACACATTCTTCTTCCACATTACGAATAACTTCCGGAGTAATTTTGTTGACTCCGTCGCTAATTCGGTCTTGAAACTCATGTAGATTTTGCGGCTTATCTACATAAACCTTCGATTTTAAATAAACCCATAGAAAAGAATCTAGAGGTGTAAGATATGAAGATCTTGGGGGCCACTCTATTGGTCCTCGTCTACCAATCCACCCCCCCCCCCCCAGGAAAACACTGGCTAGAAAACTCGCGAACATCACGTGCCTAATGCGGGGATGCACCATCTTGTTGTAACCAGATGCTATCATCTGGTCAGTTAGGATTGTTGGCGTTCGGAAACATATTGGCAACAACTGGTATAACCTATGTTTGCAGAAATTTCGGATAACGTTCCCCTGTAAGATTTTCTTCAAAAAAATAAGGACCAATAATTCTGTAATTATTTATTCCCGCCCAGACATTCGTTTTCTGATGTTGTTGAGTATGACCTGCAGTCATCTAGTGAGGATTATTCTTACTCCAGTATATGCAATTTTGAAGACTAAACCATTTAGGCAAAATGTAGCATCATCAGAAGACATAATTTGTTTAATAAAACGTGGATTGCGGTTACATAAATCCTGCAAAATATCACAACACTGCATACGACGATCGGGATCATCATCGTTGAGTTCTTGATGTAACTTAATTTTGTACGGATGGTACTTTTCGTCTTACAAAACACGTAATACCGACCCTTGAGATATGCCTGTGTCCGCTACAATTTGGCGTGAAGTATTATGAGGAATATCTTCAACACTTAATTCAACATGAAGGTTTACGTTTTCTGATACCTTAGGACGTCTAGCATTTTGAGTATTTTTAGCATAGCTTGTTTCCCGAAATTTCTTCATAATTTTACTGACTGTTGATCTGCTGATAGGTCTGTCTGGGTACTTTGCATTAAACAAATCGCAAAACTGTTGCCGAGTTCTTGTTTTATCTCCGCATCCTACAAAAAAATAAAATTTCTATGCGTTGGGTTTCACTTAAATAAGCCATAAGTTCTAAAACTTTTTCACTTAGAATTTGGTGCATCCGACAAAACGTCGACTGATATTTTAATTGACAGGCAGGCAACTTGATTTTTATCGATTAATAGCAACTTGATTTTTGACGATTAATTAATTGCTGTTGTGTTTTTGTGTAGTACTCTAGCTTTGTTCTTTTTTTTTACTGAAAGATAAAGTTTCACCTAAAATATTGAACTACAACAGCTTATTGTTTATAATTTTTAACAGTAGTAGCAAATTCTCAAACTGAAAAATGAAATAAATTTTAGCTCACCGCCTAAATAGAAATAATAATTGACCAACTATGCCATTACTGCATACAGTATCAAAAAATTTTTCGAATGAGGTATTACAAGACCCACATTTCAATTTAAGAAAATTAACAATTACGTCAGCACGTCAAAACTTCACGTTCAAAATTACTGAATATTTGAGAAATGAACAAAAGTTCAACTTTTTCACTCAAAAAAACTTCATACAGGTTAAAATATTGCAGTCGACCTAGTTTTTGAAAATAAACCACAATAAAACTATCCCCGCGTATTGACGTTTCATCATACGTTTTATGTTGCTTCTTTTCAAAATATCGAAATAAATCAATAGATAAGTTGAAACCTATGAATCAAATATATTTAACATTGTCGTTATAGATAGGTTGTACACTCTAAATATTCCAATGCCTTATGCTTGACAATTGATATGTGAACTTTGCTTCCATTCTGCTCATTTTTTGTCCAACATATTTTTATCTACAAATGTTGTTCAATTTCGTTTGTGTGTGAAGCCGAAAAAAATAAATAGTGCTTGTATTAATATAAATAATTAAACATTGTTCGGAAAAAAACAATGAAAAATGACAGGAGTGGCCTCAAAAATTATTGCGGGTAGGGCCCAGAAGTCCTTGATTACTATAATTAGAATAATACTTTATGGAAGCAGATATTAGTACTAGATTGGATAAGTCTAAATTACAAGTGGGTCGATTGACCTAGTTGGCATTACCACACTGCGACCTATAAGATCATTTGTGTATACCCTACATCAAAACTTCATTTCAAAAAAGGCTTCTGAAAAATCCTATTATCCGTTTAGGTCTGTAACCTGATCTAAGCAGACCAGTTACAAGTATTTAAGGCGTTCGCAGATAATTATCCTGCAATTACAGAAAATGTATTCCGCCGTATCATCTGCATCATCGCAGAGTCTGCATGTTCCACTGTGCACTTCGTCCATACATCCATAGATGTTCACCAGTGTCCAGTGAGCATGATCACTGAAGCTCCAAGAGTAATTCAGCGTAGTGAGCAGAAGGTCGTGATAACCTTTTCGCCTGTTTTTGTCCTGGAGTATGTCTCCAGAAGGCTGCACTAAGTTCCACCAATTCCTTTATGCTTTGGCACCCTTAACAAAGTAACTTTGCTGTATAAGGGATCCAGACTGTTTAAGACTCACAAGTTGTTGACTTCAGAGCATTTGAAGCAGCCTGGCTATAAGACGCAATAATTATTCTGGCTGGGTTCAGGTGTTTTTGAGCTACTCAGTATAATAAGTGGGGGCTCCTCCAGTAACAGTTGATAGTATGATGTTTATAATGAATATAAATCAAGTCGATAAAAAGTTATAAGCAGAACTTTTCTGTTTTCTGTATTTATTATTTTATTCACGTTCTTGAATGAAGGTCTGTCAGCAAAATTATTAATTTGAAATCACCGATTGAAATGAAAACATTCCTTATATATCTTCCACCAAAAAACCTAATTATTAACTCATGTAATAGAGCATTGCATCCGCCCTTACTACCAACGATAAATGTGAGTGAAGAACGAAGACAAAAACTTGACTATCCCTACAGTATACTCTGCAACTAGTTTACCACCGGGGGTTCCGGGTAATCATATTCTTTCTTTGTGGCTGACTAATTGTCATGATAATTAATCACAAACTGCGATAGATATTATGTTCCTTCTAATATTCACAAAATCAAGTATATAGCGGCAATATCTTCGTTTTTTATTGTTTCGTCAAGACGCAGACGCATTTGTCCATCACATGTGACTGAGCAAGATAAATTAGAAAATGAAGATTTAAATTTAAGTCTCAAACTATCTGCATATCACAAAGATTCGTCTTCATTTATAAAAATGTATGATAATAATTGGCATCATGGGAGGTCAGGTTTGCACTGTATATGTGTCTAGTATGCTGGGAATCGATGTCAGATATGCGATTTATCATGGTTTATGGTTGACTTTGATCTTAGTAGGTTGAATAATTTTATGGTATATCATACAAAGAGATATTTGCATAACTAATGAACTTTTAAACAATTTAATTACTTACACACTTAAATGACTGCAAAACAAATATTACATTGCTTTTACAGTCTGCAAACAATTGTTTTAACATAATTTAAATATTATTTAGAAAATGATTGGATTTTTTTTATACATAGGTTAGGATAGGGTTAGACTAAGAGAATACTGTAGATCATGAAAACCACAAGTTCAAGATGGCCGCAACCACAAATGACAGATGTCATATTTGTTCCTGAATTTGAGTGGGGGGTATCAAATAAAAACAGAGATTGTTTGGCATCTGTTAAGTCGAACTCAGATGTACCAAATATATGTACCGTCAGTTCGGATCGACAATGGAAAAGTCGGCGTACACCTTATTCACCCTAAAGCCATACTGTTCCCAGCAAAGTTCAAGTATGGGACGGCTGAAAGAAGGATGTTGCCCTTAATTTTTTCATGGGCTTCAACTGTCTACAAAATGCAAGGCAAGGCAAGTATATTTCACAATATTTCGTTGACTCGGTATCTAGTCTTAAGGATTTAATAATAAAACTTCATAAGTCCCTCATTGTACAGTAAACAGTAACAGATCCGTAGACAGTAAAATTTAGATACTAGAACTAAATATTATTTTATCAACCAAATAATTCAGTTGTAAAAAAACAATACTATTAGGCATTATGTTTTCGAAGAAACGAGTACGAAACGATACTATGCTATTGTTATCGGATTAACGACTTCATGCTGTGGGTTTTTCGCTTAAATCAATCATGACGGAGTTAAGTTAAAACGGAATATCTTGGAATTGAGTATACCATTGTACACCACGCAGTTGTGTTTTCAGGCTCGAAATTGTTTTTGTGGAAAGACAAGCTTCCGTGTCACTGAGGCGACTGAAGTTTTCAGGAGGATTATATATTGAGGAGTTAGACTGCAATAAATTGACAGAAAAGAAACCTTGTAATAATGGGGCAATGAAAAAGCTTAATGGAATGGGAAATATTCAGTAACAAAGTGAAAACTAAGAACTTGAGGTAAAAACTTTTGAAAATAATTTGGTAGCACTCATCACACTAGTTTCCCCATCAATTCGTCTGATCAATGCCCTAAATAGAAGAGTAGTGTCATCACTGATATCTAAAACCTACTAAATTATCCTAGTACATTATCTACATCATCATCACCTTTCTTCTCAATAAAACCGTTGAGCTAGAATTTTTTTTACTTATTTCATTTGTGTGGGTGTCTTCAGTTTTAATATCACCAGTAACTTTTGAATATTGGAAGTGAAAACTTCTTGAATTTACTGTTTAGACCCTTACTTTGTGGAATCTACTAATATTACTGAAACTCTGTTTCAAATTAATTCCACTATTTAATGAAAAAATTATGAAACTTCTAAGATATTGATCATTATTACGATATTGACATATCATCGTCAGAATTACAGAAGTTACATTTAATATGATGCCTATCTGATGTTTAATATTTTGGCTAGACCAAATAGAAAAAGAAAAGATATGAAAAAGCAGAAGATATGACATTACAAATATTAAAGCTCAGGTATTATTTGCCATATGGGGATATACTGGATATTTTTCCATTTAAGATCAGTATAACTTTTGCAATGATATAGGAAATCAAGGAAAACTATATAACTATGCTGATCTTTACAACTGTTACTTAAGAAGACAGTTTTACAGATTTATCTGTTCATTGACGACCATCATTTTGTGGGTCTCTGAAGTGTCTTCCAATTTCTAATTCTTTAATCTAGTTCTTATTTCTTATCACAAATATGTAGTACTTCTAGTTCTGTATTAGGTGTTAATGAATGTTTGGTGTCAAGTAGATGTTTTGCGTAATGAGATTTATCCAGCTGTTTTAATCTGTATGCTATTTTTCTTTCTAAGCTGTCCATGAAAATGTTTGCCAAAATTAATGATATAGGGCTTCCCATAGGTAAACCTTCATTTTGAATATATACATACCTTATTGTCAAAAGTGAAGTATTTCTGATTAATACATACATCAAACAAATAAAGTATACTTGATAATGGATTAATATATTATGTTTATCCTCTAGTAATTTTCTCATAACTGTTAAGTTCTCTTTTGGAGGAACTTTAGATAATATATTGGTAGCAGCAAATGAAATGAGTTTAGAGTTTTCTTGTAATATGTATGTCTTTAATGGTTTCATTGGTTCTATTGAATTTTTAATTGAGTATTTAGATATATTCAGGGTGATCAATTTTTGTGACTAAGTCCGTTGTATCTGTTAGTATGGGAGATACAAAAATAGTTATTCACTAAAATAAGAGGCAGCTATAAGCTCCACATTTTAAAATTAGTTAAAAGTATACAGGGTCTTCCATAACACTGTACCGCATCAAATATATGTGTTTTGAAATGAAACAGCCTGTATTTTATTTTAAATTTAAAAACCACTTCACTTCCTCGTTACAAAAATACAGCATTGTTATATGTTATAAAGGGTATTTAAAAAGTTATAACCAAATTTCAATGAAAATCGTAGCAAGTTCAACGTCTTGTATAATAGAAAAGAGGTACAAGAGCAATGATGTGTTGCAGCCACAGTTTTTAAATGATTGTCAAACTTTATAAAAATGATTGATTTCACTAATACTTAAATTTAATACAGGGTACGTCAAAACACAAATTCGTTATTTGCTTAGTTTTTTTAAATGCATCACCCTGTATTTTATATCACCATCACAAACTACAGTCAAAGTATTTTTATTTATCCTGAGTATTTCCTATACCTAAACTTAATAGTTTTGGAGATATTTTAAATTGTTATGGAAAAAAGAATAATTCATGAATTAAATTCATTATTTTTATTTACTTTACAAATATCTTGAAGCAACACACAAAAAAAAACAATTTTACAAAACAATAGATAAAAAAATTGTTATTTTTATTATGGAAGGTGTTCGAAATCAGCTCCTATATCATTGAAATCAAGGTTTCTTTGAAGGTATGTGTCAAATTGACAATTCAGTTTTAGATCAAATTGTTTTGACATTGTCTTGAATTTTTATTATTTTGAAACAGTCAACAATGAATTTTGAAAAGGGAAGAACTGGTAGACATGTTATGGATCTTAGATGAATGTAATAACAATTGTTTACTTGCAACAAGAGTCTATCATGAGCGATATTCAGATCGTCGGTATTCGAATAAGAGAGCATTTCAAAATGTTTTGGATATATTCAATCGCAATGGTTCAGTGTTATATGAGACTAAAGAAAAAACAAAAACAGTTACACCAGTTGAAACGCAATTAAATGTTTCACTGGCCGTTACAGAAGATGCCCATTCAAGTATCAGAAATAATCCAAAAGAGCTGGACAATAGTTACGGATCTGTTCAGAAAATTCTCTCGAGACACCACATGCACCCATACCACATGCAGCTACACCAAGAACTAACTTCGAATGATTTTGAAAGAAGGATAACTTCTTGTGAATGGGCACAACAACAAATAATTGCACAAAGAAATTATTTCGATTTTGTTTTATTCGGAGATGAAGAAACGTTTCACAAAAACGAATGTGTCAATCGACATAACACCACTATTACTCTACAACAAATCCGTACCACATAATTACAAAGAGTCAAACTAGGTGGTCCTTAAACGTTTGGGGTGGTATCTAAGGTATTTTTGTAATAGGTCATTTCTTCTTTGAGGAAACAGTGAACGGAGAGGTTTATTTAGACTTTTTAGTAAACCATTTATCTATTTTACTTCAAAACGTGCCCCTCGACTTCCGTCAACAGTTATGATATTAACATGACGGAGCTCCGTCTCATCACAACGCACTTATCCAAGGTGAATTGAATGATCAATTTCCTAACAGGTGGATAGGAAGAGAAGGACCAATTAATTGGCCAGCTAGATCACCAGAATTAAGTAAAGTAGACTTCTTCTTCTGGGGCTATGCTAAAGAACTAGTGTACCGTAAACCTCCAACAACAATTGATGACATGAAGGTCAGAATTAGAAACGCATTTCATAATGTTGCGCCACAAATGCTTACAAACGTAAGTAGATCATTCGAAAACCGTCTTCAAGCCAGTGTTGACGTTGTGGGAGCTCATTTCGAACACCTTCTACAATAATAATAATAATTTTCTTATGTAATGTTTTGTTTGATTGTTTTTTGTGTGTTACTTTAAGATAATTGGAAATAGTGAAGTGAATAAAAATAATAAAGTTAATTCATGAAATATCCCTTTTTCCAATACAATTTAAAATATCTCCAAAACTATTGAGTTCAGGTATAGGAAATACGTAGGATAAATTAAACTACATCGACTGTAGTTTATGATGGTGATATAAAAAAAAAACTGAGCAAATAACGAATTTGTGTTTTGACGTACCCTGTAATAAATTTAAAGAGTATTAGTAAGATGAATCATTCTTATGAAGTTTGACAATCATTTAAAAAATATGGCTGCAACACATCATTGCTCTTGTACTACTTTTCTATTATACAAGTCGTTGACCTTGCTACGATTTTCATTGAAATTTGGTTATAACTTTTTATATACCCTGTATAACATAAAACAACGTTGTATTCTTGTAACGGGCAAGTGAAGTGGTTTTTAAATTTAAAATAAAAGACAGGGTGTTTCATTTAAGAAAACATATGTTTGATGCGGTACAGTGTTATGGAAGGCCCTGTATACTATCAACTAATTTTAAAATGTGGAGCTTCTAGCTCTATCTTCTTTTTGTAAATAACTTTTTTTAGTATCTCCCATACTAACAGACATAACGTACTTTGTCACAAAAGTGGATCACCCTGTATACACTTGAGAGACCCACAATATGAGGTCGACAATGAACAGATGAATCTAGGGAGCTCTCCACTATCAAATTGTCTTCTTAAGTAACAATTGTAAAGATCAGCAGATATAGTTTTGCTTGGTTTCCTATATAATTGCACAGTTATACTGATCTTAAATGGAAAAAGATATACAGGATATCCCCATAGGGCTAATAATATCTAAGCTTTAATATTTGTAATATCATATCTCCTTCTTTTTTCTTTTTTCTATTCATATATATTAGTACAAGATAGGTTACTATTTGGTTTAGCCAAATATTTAACATCATGTCATTCTGACGATGATATGGCAATATCAAAAAAATTATCAATATATTAGAATTTTCATAGTTCTTTCATTGAATAGTGGGATAAATTAGAATTGGCCAGTTTCATTTATAACAGTAATATGAAAACTTCTCAAGAAACGGTAAGCAATTTTTGGTAGGGGCTGGTGACGCCAACTCCACTGCGTCACCAATATGCTAATGTGACGTGTTGTAAACAGTAATTTTTGTTGGAGTTGATTCATTTGTGAGAATTTCTTCCTATCATAGACGTACGATGAAATTTTTTTAAGGGATTGACTTATCTGTAAAAGATCCTTTCTATCACTGTAGATTGCAATTATTGGCCTGGCTGGCCTTACCACACTGCAACCTGTACGATTTTCTGTGTATACCCTACATCCATGTTTAAGTTCAAGGGATCTAGTCTTGTGACGGAGCCAAATATCCGTTTTGAAACAAGGACTGTAACCTGATCAGACTCTAAGTAGACCTGTTCCAAGTATTTAAGGCGTTCGCGGACAATTACCCTGCATTTACAGAAAATGTGTTCCGCCGTCTCGTCTGCATATTTGCAGAATCTGCATCTTCCATCTTCTAGCGTATGCTTACGATGAAATTTTTGAATGTTGCTAACTTATTTGTAAAAATTCCCATTTATCTATCTTGGGCATAAGATGGAATTTTTAACAATGGGCTTATTTTTGTGTGAAAATTTTTGTCGGCAGTCCCCATGACTTCCCATTATTTATTTTATGAAGTTTTCACTTTCCTATTTAGATTATGAGCAAAAATACGTTCCCATTTAAATTATTTTTTGTATTCTCCATAAAAATGACGCACCCAGATTTAAAAAGGGTGTGTAGTTTTTTTAAATGCTCTGTGTATTGATATAAAAAGGGTCATTATTTATTTTTTCTCTACAAAAGTAAACGTGTACCTCAATTTCCTTTCCCACACAATTTTATAATTTTTTTTTCACTTCTATTAATGATTTTAACTTCGTGTAAATCAATTTCTTTTCTTTTAATGCCCTTATCCAACGAATCAGTCTGTAATTATTGATTATTTGGATACTGTAATAAATTCAATCCTTGAAAACCATATTTTGTATTTATTAAATCCATTTCCATATCGCTGATGTTATTGAAATCACAGATCACCTACATTGAATTATAAATAATAATGAATCATATCAAGTTGAACTTGTTTAATATAAACATGTTTTTTAAAAGCTCATTTTACTCGATTTATTTTTAAATAAGTTCACCTTTCGCCAATCATACGCACCTTCATATATGAACATGACGTCGTTTAAATGTAATCAATCAACATCACAACTGTCTTATATTTTTGAAATCGTTTTAAGTGGTTTTCAGTAATTAATTCACTTTGACAAGCGAGAAATATCATGTATTCACATTTCGCAAAAATAGATTTCTATTTTTTGCGGAAAACTTCTTGAAACTAAAACTGAAACTCAAAAGACGCTGCTGTTCACCAGGTGCATAAATTCAATTCCAGTACATATTTTATTGTTGGAAAGCTAGGGAGTATGGGGGCGAGAGAAGAGATACCTTTCTATGTATAGAAGTGTCCATAGTATGTAAGATGGAATTGAGTTAAGCACTCCCTGTATGGTGAATGCTTTATTATAACACTGTTTTGACAGTTGTAATAAGATTTTACTACTCGGGTATCAATTGCCATTTACAACTTGATGTGTCATAGAGATGCCATTAATATTCTAGCGTTTTGGTGCGAAATTTGAATTGTATTTCAAAAACGTAAAAAAAACCTTTATTTTTTCAAAAGACACCATGGAGCAGTTTCCAAAATCAGTCATCATGCCTATTAAATAGATCGGAACGGGAGAGCAACAGAACAGTCAACAGAGTTAACTACGAATTCAGAAGAAATGTAGCGAATACATTATGCAGGAGAACCAGGAATAACTGGAATAATAGAGGAATAGAAGTCATAGAAATATGAATATACGAAACCGGATAAAAGAGTTTTATAAAAAGCTTCAATGCAATTAAATAACCACTGAAAGTAGATGAATAAAGGCACAAACGGCACAATCCCAGGATAATAAAAGATATATATATATATATTATCAAAAACCCAATTACCATAGTGTATGGTGTAGGGTTAATAAAAGATATATGGAAACAATAGTATTGGTAACTAGACAGGAGCGAGCACAAGAAGTAGAAGGTAAGCCAATGGGAAAAGTAGAAGGGAAAATTATAAGTCCAGAAGAATACGACATACTGGAAGAGATGGGAAAACTTAGATAAGACGAAATAGAGGCAGAACTACTAAAACACGGAAGAAAACAGCTATATGAACAAATATGTCATCTGCTCAAACAAATATGGATACAAAACAAGATGCCTGAGAATTGGTGTACTAGTATAATCATTTATGATATATATGAGAAAGGAGATTGTCAAGACTTTAGACCTGTAACATTACTAAATATGGCCTGTAAAATACTTGCAAACTTGATTAATTAAGGTCTGAAACTGTATGCAGAGAATATTCTTCGGCACTACCAAAATGGATTTAGTCCTGAAAGATTGACCATAAATACATACCCTTGATAGACATATTACAAAAAACAGGGGAGCACAGTAGAGAAATTTAGAGAGTTCTTATTGATTCCATAGAAGGGATTTCCATACAATTAATAAAAAAGGAATGTTTAAAGAACTTAAAGAGCTAGGAATATTAAGAATACCTAAGAAACTGAGAGATTTGGTGAGGATTACCTTGGAATATACAACAGCTAAAATAAAATTTCAAGTAACAACAACTTCGTTTGATATCAATGTTGTGAAGCAGGGAGACTTTTTGTCCCCTACATATTTAATTTGGTCTTAGATGGCATGTTAGGAAGGTCACATCTCGAGAATAATAATATAATGGTTGATCAGTTACAAATTATAACATATATGCAGATGATGTCACAATACTAAAAAGTGAAAAACAACAACCTATAAAGGCTATTGATAGATTAGGCAAAGATGCACAATTATTTCCACTCTGTCTCTAGCACCGAAACTAAAAGAGATAATAAAATGAGATTCTGCAATGTCATACACTCTCGCACCGACAACTATTTAAAAATCTAATCTCTGATCTGATAAGTTAGGAGGGTAGGACGATCTCAGAGAACATAGGCCTCATTAGGTCGTTTGTGCATCCTGCTGGAACTCCCTCTCAGTAAGTCAACCTGCATAAGTTTTTAACATAGTTGATAACGTCTACAAAAGGAACTTCTCTTATCGCGGCTGGTGTTAGCCAAAGCTCGCCGAACAAGGACGAATGAATGATAGAGCCGAGCACAATCAAAGAGGATATGCTTTATCGTCTTATCTTCCTGTTCACAGTCTCGACATTCAAATGTGTCTATTAACCTCATTTTGAAGATGTTTTATCGTCAAGAATATTCTTGCTACTGCACTGTCAGGATAGTACAGTAATTCCTTAGCTAGTTTGTGGTATTTTGATCCATCTCACCTTCTATGAACTCATTTTAAGTATGCGCACTATTTCTGATACTACTCAAACTGTAACATTGGTGGAGCAGAAAGGTTCAAAAAGTTCTTAAGCTGCTGCCTTCCTAGCCAAGATATCAGCCAAACGGTTACCTTGATTACGATGTTCCATGAAAGTGTGACTACATTGTTGTTTGTTGCCTCAACATTGTGACATTCTAGTATTGACCTTGATATGATACGTGGTCTCTTCAGGGCTGATAGTACTTGCCTGGCATCTGTTTATTGTTTCTACCGGAAATATCTTTTGCAGTTATGTAGATGCCATTCAGTTCAGTCTTAACTACTTTGTCATATTTGCCTATGGCCCATTTTATGTTGAGGTCTGAAGAATTGAAGTATACTACGTATGCAGAACCCTATTCAGTTTTTGAGCAGTCAGTGTAGATGTTGATAGTACCTAGCACTGCCGTTTTCATATTTGTGTTTAACTCATTTTGAAGGGCTTATTGAAAATAAATCAAGGAGTAATGGAGTCCGCCTTCTCCTGTAGCATTAAGATAAATTTCCGCCTCAGTTGACGATTTGTATTTCCGCACTCTGTATCTATGTCAAGAATATGCACCCTTTGTCTCTATACCAAGAATATGAAAGTAGTATGGATATCACACCTACCTTTTTGATATAAATATCAAGGGGGGAAGGGGATTAAGATTTACCTCCAAAGCCCTGGTGGGTGTGGATATTTGAAGTACAGTGATAACTATGAATCGTGGCGTATGGTGAAAACCGACCATTATTGAAAAATAGAACACCGAGTAGACAAAAAAAAATAGCTATTTATAAAACTTTGATAAGACCTGTCATCTTTGGCTATGACAACAACTACAATGACAAAGAAGGAGAAAAACTATTTGAAAGAAATTAAGATAAAAATTGCAAGAACAATTCGAGGATCAAGTAGAACATAAAATGAAGAAACACGACAAAAAAATGAAGAGATAGTGCTTGAAGGAAAAAGAATAAAGGCACAGAGGCTTCAATGGGTAAGACATATTATGAGATAAAGACTGAGAAAAATGATAAAATACTACCCAATATGGCCCTGAAAAAAGAAAGGCTGAGATTACGATGGAAAGTTGCTATAGAGTAAGACGCTGAGGCAATGCAAATGAAGGAGTGGAAAGTTACATGTAAGGAAAGGACAGAGTGGTGAAAAGACGAGACTAGCCAGAATTGACAACATATTGTAAACGAGAAAATAATGGATAAAAATGCCTAGATATTAGTTATAATCTACTCAAGGATTGAACGGCTTGGTGTTGATGAAGTACTTGGAGAAGACAGTATTAATTGCATTGTTATTTAATAACAAACATATTTTTGTATACAAACCATCCAATTTCACGCTCATGTACATTGAGAATAATAATAAAAAAAAGGATTTTCCTAATGAACCCAATTTGTCGATCTTTTTAGGTAAAACATAAATGCATATCAGAATAGTTCTATAAACAACGGCATGTGTGTCATATTACTGTTAATTTGTAAACAGCATAGATAATAGTGAATTGCATCCCAGAGTTCCGGTTTTAAAGAGCTTCACTCATTTCATAAGTCAAATATTTAAACGTCAATTATTAATATATAGCGAGCAATTGGAAATATTATTTCTCGTCGTATAACCACATTACCATTGTTCATTCTAATGTAATGTATAACAATGGCGACTATTAAAACGAATCAATAAATTTACATTAAATGGTAATAGGCAAATGATTTATGAAATGACAACTGTACATTTTCAAAGTGTTTCAAAAATAGATAAAAGCTCACCTGCACGTAATATTCTACATTATTTATTAAACGCAATGTATGGATATTGATAAAATAATTCAATGTGTATATATATTCCCTCTGATACGATCGTCAATTATTGTTTTAGTAAAATGACCGGCCGGTATTCATAATTACGTAATTTACAATCATTCGTATTTATTCTGACTGAAACTATACTCCATGGCGCTTTACCTCTATTATAATGTGTTATATCTAGTGGAATAATCTACGAGTACAATGTACAAGTCCATAACAAATTATGTTCATTATTATGAAAGAGTTATTGGGATAATACCTATGTGTACCTAGTATTCTAGTTCACTTCGGAGTGACGTCTAGATCAGCAGATAATTGCGAAGGTTATGAACAAATTAAGATTTAGTTTTTTGCGAATAACTGATCAACTACTAATAAGATATAGTCAAAATTTGAAAAAATATTAGAAAGAAGGAAGAAATTTCCAATGAAAAATTCCCAGCACCCGAACTCTGTCTCTACTACTAATAAACTTGAATTAACGCTGAAATAGGCAGCCGCATGGTTATTTCGGAATGCGCGCGCGGCCTCCAAGACGATGTAACATTTAAAAATCATTTACTTATTTTTGATCTATAAAGAAAGAAACACTTTATTCATTTCCATGCTTTATTTGGTCAGTACTTATGTATTTATAACAACATATAACTGGTAATTAGATTGGAAACTTTAATCATTTATATTTTCATGCACTTTAAAAGGATTTTAGTAATACTGGAATCTTTCTAGAAGTTGTTTTAATTAAAAGAACCTAAGAGCAATAAACAAAATTAGTCATCAAGAATATTAATGAAATGTATGCTTACCTCCTTTTGATTTTTCTTTGTTATGTATAATAAATGAGTTTGTTTATCATATTGACAAATGCCAGTTGTAGAAAGGCACATGCATCTTCATATTTGTAGGTTGGTACTAATGTTTGTTCGATTAGTAGCCGTGTAGAGTTCTGTCATCGAGTTGAGTTAGTTCTATGATGCAGTAGCTGAAATGTCAAGCAGTCACAGGCCGAGTCTTAGAAGTTGGTTGGGTGTCGTTGTCGAGTCTCTTCAGTTGGCAACCATGTTTAATATCACCTAGTTGGGTTAGTTTTTTTCTTCAATTCCTTCTTTTATATGTGAGCATGATGGAAGAGAGATTTTTTATTTTGCGTTCTGCTGTTAGGCTTAATTGCCTTCCTGTTTTTCATTGGGAGAGGGGATTACCGCCAGGGCTGAAAACCAGCCATCCACGTGGCTGACGCTGACCCTTGTAGGGAAGCCATTTTCGCTAGTTGCCATAGTTGTCTGGCTCAAGAATATTTTTGTTGGTCCAGATCAAGGTCTGGGATTTGAGAAAGACGGGAGTCAACACTTCTGTTACCTCCAGAATAATGTCCCTCCGGCCCCAGAAACTCTTTTGAAGGAGCCATACCTCCGATCCCTGATGAAGTCCACGTGTGTCCTGTTTGAATGGTAATGAAGATGTTATAACTCCACTCCACTCCTACACCTCTATTAGCAGTCCTGAGGGTAGTGTTTAGAAGGATCCCTTTCCGATCCTGAGATACAGGTTTCATTTTTTTATTTTTCTAGTATGCATTTTCAGTTGTATCCAACCAATGGTTGACAACCATAGTTTCAATGTGTTTTCTTTGACACTGGTAATTGCTACATAAGTACATTCATTAATAGTTTATATTTCAAATTTAGTCTTAACATTTGAGTACAATAGAGTTAATACATTTATTTCAAGTACTTTACTTTTCAAGTTAATTTTTGATAAACAAGTTGCATATGCCTTGATACATTTATTGTTAAAGGTATATTACCATTCCAATTTCATATTTTTTTATATTCAAGTGCTATATATAGGCTTGGATATATTTATTTTGAGTACTTTGCTATCCAAACTTAATTTAGTGATAATTGAGTTATATATAAATATTGGTGTGAACATATTATAGCTATAATTTGTGGTATATTTTTATATTATAATATGTTGAGTAAGGTTATCAATATATAAATGTCTAGAAAAACTTCATTTGGCTCTAAGAGTCCAGGTATTTCAAATATTTTCTCAGAATAGGTATCCTGTTTTCTTGTTAAACTAGTAAATTTGTATATTATAATATCACATGTCGAGTTGGGTTATCGACACACATTTTCTTTTGATTTAATAAATGTAATAGAAGAAAACTAACTTGTGTTTATTCTTTCCGGTCTACACTTTTAAGATATATTTTCGACAATACTTAATTTTTTCTTTATTTTGATGAGGTTAATCACTCTACTGTTTAAAATAAAGTGGCGCTCATGGGTAGACTACTTTTTATTCAAAATTTTTTCAATCATATGAAATAACACATATAAGCAACAGTTCCTACGACTTATGCTCACTGACGAAAAGCTGCCGTTCGTATTTATGTAAGAAACTTTCCAGTTGCTAAACAACATCAATAGTTATTAATAAAATTGTTACAACGAATGCGTCACATAAAATAATTTTTTCAAGTAATAAGTGTCAATTAAACAATTTGGATATATTCCGGTGTGAACGTTAATAGTTATTTGAAATTATCTAAAAATAATTTGGGATGTGTTAAATGGTTGGTATTTAGTTTATATTGTTTATCGACTCTATTTGTGAGAGTTTGTGAAGTTTGTGAAAAATGCAAAAAGGCGATTCTGTTCCTGAAATAATCCTTCAGGACGCTGAAGAAGCAACTCTCACATTATTGCATGCGAAGTCCAGGGAACAGTATGAAAAGGTATTTTCCGAATTGAATGTATGGCAACAGAAAACGGGGCGTAATAACAATGAATGAGGAAGTTCTGCTATCGTATTTCTTAAATTTGAAGAAGTATGCAATTTCATCCATGTGGTCGAAGTACTTGATGCTGTAGGCCATTATAAAGGTCCATAAAAACATAGACATCGGAAAATATAGTAATATCACTGCCTATCTGAAGAGTGAATCGAAAGGGTACAAAGCAAAGAAAGCTGTGGTATTGGAAAAAGAGCACAAGTAGAAGAATTTCTGCTTGCGATAAAGAATATTTTATGATTGAGGTAATATCTCCTAACCATTTAGACATTGTAGATAATAAACTTTGAAATATTTGAGGTTGCAATAATAATGGGGGTGTCTGGTGCTTGTTGTTGTTGTTCTGAATTGACGAGTTTGACAATCAGTGATGTGAAAGACATGGGCGCATATTTGCTTGCTTCGATACCAGATACTAAGACCGGCATTTCACGAAAATTCACAATCATGGAAAAAGGATTATGTGGAGACTGTGGAGACGTCTAGAAAATACATGTCCTCACAACCGAATAAGTTATCCAACGACAGATTCTTTTTACGATACAGTGATCAAAAATGTAATTCACAACCTGTAAAAATTAACACTTTGTCGAAAGTTTCTCTAAGAGTTGCTTCATTTTTGAATTTGGCAACGCAGAAGCTTATAGCGGCTATTGCATGAGGCGCACTTCAACAAGTTTACTGGCTAATAAAGGTGCTGACCTTACAAGAATCAAACGACATGGTGGTTGGAGAAGCTTCGCTATAGCAGAAAGTCATATCGAGGATTCTATATCTAATAAGCTGGATATCGCAAGGAAGATCCAATGTACTCCCGGTACTAGTCGTTCCTTACAAGAGGGGCCATCCACTGTTTCTACAGATTCATCGAAAACTTCGACAAGCACTATGCGTTCTTAAACCGATGACAACTACAATCTTCTTATTTATGGAAATGAAATAAAACAATAAAACAAAAAAGCAAATGCTTATTAATATAAATGTTGATGTTAATATTAATAATAAATTACTAAAATATAATTGAATTTACTGTTTGGACCCTTACTTTGTGGAATCTACTCATATTACTTTTTTAAATGAAAAAAAGTAATAAAATATAATTGATTTGTATTCTTCGTTATTCCACTAGTGGATGAAGAGGTACCTTATATGCTTCATAAGTATGTGGATTGTGGTTAAAAAAAGTTTGCGCTATTTGTTTATAAACTATATACAGTGTGTTTGCTTAAGTTGGCAGCATATTATTATTAACTTTACGAAAAAAAGTTATTCTACGTAAAAATTTTTGCATGGTCTTAAGCCCGAAATGCAACCATCAGGTATCAAAATTTCCACATACAAGGTATATCAGAAAATATGAATTTCATCCAAGTGAAATACTTTTATTTTGAACAAATCGAAAATTTGTATCAGGATAGTCTATTCAAATATAAACTGGTATCTCATAAACAAAACTCTATTGTCATCAAATATTTTGTTACCCTTCAAGTTTCTCATACTGTGCTGCAGCATTTTGATGATGTTTTAGAATAATTGATACACATGACAAAATAATTTATTTTACAATCATCAACTTAAATAGATATCGTTCTATAATAATAATTGCGTTATAAGTTCTTGAAAATAATTACAAGAAAATAGTACCTAAAAGCTTTTCCATCAATTCACAAATGCCTCAATTCAATCTCTCTTTCCATACCAAGTTTCCGTTCTTCGACAACATTATTTTAATACATTTCTAATCATGTTGGGAATCTTCGTTTGAAGGGTTTCCGTAGTAATGATATCAAAATGCTGGACGTTGGAAAACGGCCATTGTCTATATTTTTTTTTCATGAGAAGAATAGCATATCTGTGGATTGATTTTCTACATATGGCCTTACTTCTATACTGTTGGTACCATACCTGTTGCCGTTCGTGTGATAGGTCACCAAGAAAATCAAATGAGTTTAGATATTGTTCTGTGCTCATGGATTCTCGAAGAAAAATCGGCTCGATTATTCTATTCTTGATACTACCACACCAAACGTTAGTTGTAAATTTTCTTGATAATAATTTTTGATTTTATCAAAAATAAAATTATTTTTCTACTATTGGGTAAAATTCATATTTTCTTATACACCTTTATGACTTGAAAATTTCGATGAAGCTGATGAAGAATAACTTTTTTTTCGTAAAATCAATAAGAAAGTTTCCCACAACTTAACTTTACACTCAGTATGATCAAACTGACTACATTGATATTTTTAAGAGAATACTCTTTCAAATTTTGTTGCTTTGAAAATATTAGGATTCTTAGGAAAAATTTAATTTCTTCGGAATAATTTTTTATAACCGTTTTTTTTATATTTCCAATTTTTCAATATCAAGTTGAGAAATGAATTCTCTCAAATCATAATTGACAAGGCTCTATTTAACAAGAAAATAGTTTTTTTTTGTGAACGTGCGTAAGAGTACGCATATTAGGAACTTTTACTTATCCGCACGCTTCTACATATTCGCACGACGTGCGTATATAGTATATTGTCCAAATAGTCGGGATAAAGTTCCGGGAGCTTTATTGGTAATTTCCTAATCTTTTGAAATCCTATTTCAGATCTCAATAATTATTCCTTATATTTTTTAGTTAAATGCTAAATGCTTTTTTTCATCTTAGTTTGCTTATAATTTTTGCATCATTCCGAATCCAATGAGATATCGCTCATATTTTTAAAAGGTATCACAAGTAGTAGCATGTTTTTAAACTAGACTATGGGGTATCAAGTGGATTTTAATGTCCTTCATGCGACGATTGTATTAAGTCGACCAAGGGCTATAATATCCATTATATTTCGCCCTTGTCATAATAAGCTATTGTTGTATACACATCCCAATACTTACTTGAATTTTACGATTGAATTAATTTTATTTCCTTCTTACATTAGCACATTTTATGGAACATGGCAGTAAATTAACATTGTTAGTAGAAATTTATTCAGAATTTTTTGTAGAATTATGAACAACAGAATATTAGGTATCAGATTATCGTAAAATATTCCTAAATTATTAGCAAAAACTGATGATGGCATATTAATATTAACGGTTTTCATGTTGAACATTAACATTTTTTTGCCGTTGTGACTTTAATCCTGAAATACGAATTCATTTATAACGACAATAATCATCAATTCATTTAAATAATGATCAGTATTTGATTTTATATTGAGCTATAGTTTGTTTTGTTTCACAAAAAAACTGGTTTTAATGCCTTGAATTATTTTGTAAAATATATGATAGCAGTCAAATCACATTTTTATCATTTTGATGGGTTTATTTACTTATCTAGAAATATGTAGATTATACTAAAACATACTGTAAACGTATCTCTTCAATATGTTCAAAGCATACTAACAATATATTTTTGAATAACAAGTGACAGGAAGGTAAAATCCTGTTTTATGTTATATGTTGATATTCGAATCTTCTGACCCATTCGTTGCATAATTAACAACTAATGGAATGAGAACACAAGATTAAAATAACTGCTTTGTTGAAAATTTTAAAAGCGTATCATTTCAACGTATACTCCAGTTCACTAATATATGCCTCTTTCGCATTATAAGTACGATGACATCGATTGGATAGTACGACTTTAGACTTGTGAATTCCAAAAGTATTAAGTCAAAATTTTTGTTATTGTTATTGATATTGTTATATAGTTTTATTTATTGTTTTCATGAAAAAAAAATCGATTTGTATGCTTAGGACTGTGCCTGTACTTCACGATACTGAAGGAAACTGCATCTAAAACAACTCTTCTATGATAATTTAATAAATATGCCTAGTTATGTAGTACTAACAGTATTTACAAACATATCATATACAGTCGGAGTCAGAATGACTGACGCTATTTTCCTTATTTGGATTGTAAATTATGGAGTGATTTGATTCGGTTTTCAAGAACTCACGATTACTTCATCAAATTTTTACATTTTCATAGAGTATTTGCCCAAATGCCTGGAGTAGCAGTATTTCAAGTTACCAAAACAGTCTCGATGTACACGGACTTCATGTCTGCCAAATAGGATTACGAACATACGTTGAACGTTGTTATCAACGAAAATGAGTTATCATAAAACGAAATCGCTCTAATTACAAGAGGGGCCCACACTTACCATACTGACAAACAAAGGAGTGAAAAAAGGTGTTACATATGCCTAATACTAGGATATCAACAGCCCTGGGAAATTCTCCAGCAATATTCCAAGCGGAAATATTATCAATGCCGCAATTCAACCAGAATATTTGTTGTGTATGATACCAGGCTGCTTTGAAGGCTCTAAATTTTACAACTTATGAGTCTTAAATAGCCTGGAACTGCAGACAATTCTACAAGCAGCTGCAATACACAAAAAAGCAGCTTTAGTGTAGGTGCCAGGACATGAAGGAATTGTTGGGATTATGGGAAGTGGGATTGCTCATGGTCTCGCAAAAGAAGGAGCTGGTACTCCTTTTATCGGATCCCAACCCTCTTCTGGTATCCCAAAGAGCCGCATCGTGGAAGGAGTCCGAAAGTGAAAGAGAAACTTACTGCAGCCTACTGGAAAAATACTCCAGCCTACTGGAAAAATACTCCAGGTTGAAGACAGGCAATAAGGTTATTACGACCTTCTCCTCACTACGCTAAATTGCTTTTGGAGCTTACGGAATCTGATCTCAGGCTAATCACAAAAACTCTCTATTCACTGCTCACTCATATACCATATCTGTAAGTTGGGCAAAGCGGACAGTAGATCATGCAGATTCTGCGATGATGCAGATGAGCTGACGGAGAACACCATCTGCAATTGCAGGGTAATTGTCAGCCAAAGCCTTAAATGCCTTGAACTGGTCTAATTGGAGCCTGATCAGGTTACAGACCTAGCATCAAAACGGATAATGGGCTTTCTCAGAAGCCTATATCTCTTGGACTGAAATATAGACGTAGGGTTTACAAAAAATATCTTACTGTGGTGAGGCCAATCGACCCATTTGTAATACAATCTTATCTAATCTGTTATGTATGTATTTCGAAATTATGCCCTTAGATTAGCAAGACTGAAATACGAGAAGTAAATGTTTGTGTATTCATGAGTTTTGTCTGTTAATGCTACGTTTAATGAGGGATATTTGAAATATCATATTATTTTTATGACTGGTTGTACCAAATCTAGTTAACCGTTAGTTCAACTAAACCTCCTGTCAACACTGATCGTCGTTCAAAGAATATGTTGTTGTATCACACATAATTCAGTACAAATCGTACTGAATACAGTATTCAAACATGACAAGTCACAGAAGCTAACTTCAATTCATTTTATTTGATGTTTCATGATGTCAGGTCAAAATTCAAAAAATTGTCGATTGTCAAATGAACAGGAGTTGCGCCTGTCGTGTTTGTAATTGTATGGCCTGCTAAATAATTTAAAATTATCCATATACAGAATATTGCGAGAAAACGGAACAGTTTGTTTTGACACTCGAAATCTGTTTTTAAAATCTTCATCATTTTTTTTTTCTCAAAATCCCTATCTGCAATTAACTCCTAAAAGTCTTCATCGTCTGTTATTTCATGTAAAAAATCCATCCTTTTCATTAATTTAATATTATTACTAGAAAACTTATTTCACCCCACAATTGTCACAGTGACTTATAATGTTAGGTTATATTTATGATGAAATAAAACAATTCAATTTGTTTAAATCCTTATTTTTATTTTGAACTAACGTTTAAATTAAAATTAGTGACGCGTTTCGCTACACAGTAGCTTTTTCAAACTGTGTTGCGAAACGCGTCACTAATTTTGATTTGAACGTTAGTTCAAAATAAAAATGAAGATTCAAACAAATTAAATTGTTTTATTTCATCATTAGTATGGATCTTCATCAAGTAAAAGCCTCATCTATTCAATCTAGGTTATATTTCCACGTTCAAACCGTTGAACGGTCAAACCCGATCGTTCATGTGAACCGAGTTTTGATTGTTCTGATCCAGTCTGATACAACGTGTCTAAAACCGTAAACGAAGTGAAATCTTGAACTGATGTTGAACTCAGTTGGTACAGTATATTATCTTTTTGATGGGATTTGATATTTCCATTTCCTTGGAATAGTATTTTTACTTTCACTACAAGATAATGTTGAATATTTTCTTACAAACTTACACCTGCCAAACGAAACATTAACTCTAGTTGACATTGAAACTTCCCGAACAAACATTGAGCTGGAAAAAAATGTAAACATCAAATAAAATCGATTTAAAAAATAAACAAAGCATGCTTATCAATTTCGTTCATATAATAAAATGTCAATTGTATTCGTAAAATGTAAACACGCATTACGGGCTTCCGTTTTTATTTACGAACTTTTATACGGTTTTTTTTTATAAAAGTCCATACGACTGAATAAACAAGGAAGCTAATGAAACATGCCGCCCGTTTTAATGAATTACAAACAAAACGGATAATTCGTAATTTTCTGATGATTTTGTATATTGCGTTTATTAGCCTTCATGGTCATTGATCTTGAAATCCCATTTTTCCACTGAAATGTTTTTTTTTGTTTCAATTTGAATACAAGGTAACTCATATTTGAATTACCCAGATATAAATCTAGTAGGGCGTGACAAATATGTATTGTAATGGTTCCATTTTGCTTTTACCTACCTACGTAAACGTCAAAATTATACTTAACTAATTATATAAAGTTAATAATCCAACTGGCAGTTACAAATTATTGTTTGATATCATAAGGCGAACCAAATGTACGGAAGCTGGTGCTTTAAAAAAAAAGAATACATAATTATTTACGGTTTTGCTTGCTCACTCACTATAGTTTGGAAACTACGGGTTGGAACTACCACAGAGGTAGACATTCTCGTTCTTGTTATTTCTTCCCAAATCCAACATATTTGCAACATTAGTAGTTTTGCTCCCATTGCTGTACTATTAGTGAAAGTGATCCAAATTTTATAGAATATGTTCAGTGATTTTAGATATTGCGAACTGGAGCTCAATTTGTCATCTCCTCCCAATGGTAGAGTCCGTTTCTATAGAGAATGGGCCACCTACGTCACAGCAACATGCGTGGAAGTGACGTCATAGTTGAAGCCATGTAGGAAATTTTATGTTGGACCTCTCAATCGTAGACGTAACAATTTTAATGTCATTGGGTATCAGGGATATGAGAGTGACATTTTAAAATAATTTGAATATTTGGACAAGCAGCTACTTTGTTATATTGAACCACACTGAAAAAATTATTGTTCTTAATATTAATGAACGCCGATTATTAACTATTGTTTCATTGGAACAATGAACTTTTTCATTATTGTGATAATTTGTAAATCATAGATCAATGCTCTCATTTATTAATAATATGAATCTGCGTTCATTATTATAACGGTTATCTGGTTATTAAGTTAATGTAATATTTTCATCAATAAGAAGAAGGCATTTATTGAAAAAATGAACGCGTTCTTCGTTTTAATGTTGAATATTTAATGAATACATATTCATTATATTAATGTAGTAAACCATTGATTCATGAACCATACATTATGAGAACGAATATTGTTATTGACTTAATGAATACTATACATTATATTTATGTATGTGTTCATTATTATAAGGAACGCGTTCTTTGTTTTATTGCTGAAAATTTAATTAATACACATTCATTATATTAATGTACTAAACCATCGATTTATGAATTGTACATCATATCAATGAATAATTACATTGTATTTATGAACGTGTTCATTAATATTAGGACAGAATAAGCGACCGCCACATTGATGCTGGTCGACTACTATCGACTTTCTGGCGTTGGTGTCGGCACCAGTACACAGTGAAAAGAAGTGTAAAGCACAGCCTATATTAGTAAACTAGTGTTGCGTGGAATTAAAAAGGAGAAAAACGTTGATTTATTTTGAATAGAAGGTAAGAGTTAACAAGGCTTTTATATAAAATGTTTTAAATAAAATTCCTATTGTATGTGTTTCCTCATCAGGAGCACATTCCTACCAAAATCAATATACTTCTCCATCCCCAACCCCATCATCAGTTTCCTCTTCTGGAACGCTTACTTCTAGACATTTTATGCCATATGAAAAACCTCCAATTCAAGATAACAACACCTCCAGTAACATCCAATAGGCCACTATTTTGAATGGGTCTTCGAGAGGAACCACACTTGTTGATTTTTACAACAAATTTTCGAAGTTTTAAGAAGAGCAGAGATCTTCACTGATTTCACCAATTGCTTAATACTATCAAGAGAAAGGAGTGAAAATGACGCTGGCAGATAGCCATAGGTTAGAAAGAGAAATATTTGATTTCCCTCAGAAAAATTGGTAAGTCTATTTTACAGATCTTATACCTTTCCTAAAATAATTTGAATAAAAATATTATTAAATCTAAACCTTACAGGAGTATTATCGAACTAGTAAGCGGGGAAAAATCTACACCAAATTCTGCAATATGACGACATCCTTTAAAGCAGCAGTTTCGAAACATATCGTAGAATTTCTGGAAGAAGATTGTTTGTCATAATGGGAAAATACACTCCGTTCATCAAGAAGTCGACACTGCTGGTAACTCTGTTAACTTTGTAGCTACAAGCTTGTTTAAATAGAAAAATAGTGTAGTATTTTCTAAGCATAGGTAGATTAAAATGAAGAAATGAAAAAAAAATTTGAACATTCGATTCTTTAAATATTTGCAGAAATAACCATTTTTAAAGAGGCATTTTGAACATTAAATTCAAAATAATAAAATTAGCAAATATGATAAAAATAAAAGTGAAGAAGTTATAAACCATAACCCCTTTATTAAAATTCTATAAGTAAAACACTACAACTTTGTCAATTTAGACGAGATCGTAGCTTCAAAGATGTCAGAGTTACCAATAATGTGGACATATTTTTGAACGCCCTGTATAACTAAATATGTTATGAAATTATTTCATTGTATCAATGACAGTGTTTATCAATATGAGGATTTTTTACATTGAAATAATGAAAAAATATCATTAATTAGATGAAACAGTACATTAATATTCAGATAACTTACATTAAATTAATGAAATCTGTTCATTGAAACAATGACTGCCTTCATAACAATAATGAATATGCATTCTTCAAATTAATTTTATAGTTCATTGTAACAATGAAATAATACATTAAACTAATTAGACCGTTTACATAACAATGATGGAATTCATTCTTTAAATGAATGAATACTATTCATCAATATAATGAACTCAAGGATCATAGAGTAAATGAATTACTTTTCATTGTACTGATGAACTCGTTCATCGGCTCAAAATTAATTCATTAATTTAATGAAGTTTTTCGTTGTATTTATGTTCACTTTTGGTTCAGTGCAGCATTAATTCATTTTTAATTTCTGCTAGCACTGCAAATAATTATATGTAAATATGTATTAACAGCAGTAAGTAGGATAAGAAAGATATTAGAACAAATATAATAAGCAAAGTTTTTATTTAGCTTACCAGATAAAAACATAAAATAGCATAGTAGGATATGTCAGTTATCCAGCAAAAAACTGTTCAATGGGGACCAGATGGAGTTGACACTTTCATCATTACTTAAGAGAACAATAATTCAAAAATAAACGAAAGTAGAAAATAGATATTTTGTAGTACACTTTTTTGAGGAGATTATAAAAATTAATGGGGAGGTATACTTTGTTTAACCATCATTTGCCGTTACGTTATACATTGTCACACTTTATCTTGCTCTCATGAAATGGATGAGACGGAATTATGACGTCATTAACGTATTTATTTACTAATGTCGACGTATATTTGTTACTTTTGACAGTTCAGTTGTCGTTTTTATTTGTTCAGTATTTTTGGTCATTCTCGCATTTTTTTATTAATTTTTCATTGTCAAAATGCCTTTCCGGTATAAATGAGAAAGAGATGCAGGAATGCCGCTTTTACCGTTAAATGCAGTCTACAACGTAAGTATCTACCTATATTATGCAAAATGTAAGTGTTTATTAATTTGATTTTATTAAATTTTATAGCGAGTTGCTGATGCTCTAGAAATATCTTTTAGAACCGTTCGAAAACTAGTTACTAGTGGAATGGAAACAGGTGAAGACTACAAGATCAAAGTACATGCCGGACATGTTTCAGCTCGAAGATCATCGATTTCTATCATATATCAACATGCAATAATAACACGAGTGTATGCGATGTATTCTGCAGGTAGGTACATACTCAGTTTTTCTTTTGCGATTTTTAAACTTCAATTTATTTATTTTGTTTCAACAGGCGACAATTAGGTCCCTCCATATTGACGGAGTTGAGATATCCTTGAGCTCCCAAACTGAAATTTAATTGGAGGAAATGCACAATATCAAATCGAAAATATCTAATGGAGCAATCTGCAGTTACGCAGAAAATAATAAAATTTTTGCGGGAGTATACAAAAAATCAAAATGATCATTTTTCATTGCAACCAGTCGTCTTAGATGAAACCTGGATTTTCAGTGAGGGAGCATTTAGAAAAAGCTGGCAAGATGAGTCTTGCAAGAAAAAAACTGGAGAAGGTCTTCGTTTTATTGTCCTGTGTGCAGGTTCCGAGGATGGTTTTGTGGAAAATGCTAGTCTTCTTTTCATGTCGGGTAGTAAATCGGGCGATTATCATGATTCAATGAATTGCATGAATTTTGAAAAATTCTTTACTGAACAATTATTACTAAACTTGCCTGAGCCTTCATTGATAATCATGGACAACGCATCGTATCATTGCGGTCTTGTCGAGAAAATACCTAATCAAAGTTGGAAGAAGCTATCATTGGTGGAGTGGCTAGAGGAAAAGCAAATTCACTATCCACAATTTGCTATGAAAGATCAACTGTGGCACTCACCAGAAAAAATATATAGGTGGGATATTTTCGGGGCATATTTTTAAAATATTCCATATGTTTGCATATTTTCATAATTCTTTATTTTATTCAGAATGGATGAACTAGCCCTACAGCATAGTCATCGGGTTTTACGTCTTCCACCCTAACACTGCCAGTATAATGCCATAGAGTTGGTATGGTCAGAGTGCAAAAGATACTATAATTCCAAAAAAAACCTCGGTTCACCCTGTTACAGCCACTGCTGTATAAAATATATGGAATGAAGTCCGTGCACAGGCAAGATTTGGTTTTATTAATGTTAATTAAAAAACCATTTGTTGATTTAAATTGAACCAGTAAAGATTTAATAAGATAGCTTACCCTGTATGTATTTCAAATATGATAAAACCTCATGCTATAGTTTTCCAGAAATAAATTTATTTCTCACAATGACACAGACAATCATTACTATACAATTTTTAAAAATATGAGTATATAGATATTCTATCTAATTTTAAATAACCTTTGGGTTCACCCCAAAAATATAATCGTATAATACATTTTTAATATATATTATATAATTCGCCATTTAATCACGATTCGGTAATCCTTCATTTTTTAAATTTAGTCAAAAATCATGCTCAGGAAAGTTGAACATCCTCAAGCTAGAAATTTGAAACAAATCAGTTAAAAAAAACGGAGATTTCAAGTTAAAACAAAACTAAATTATGTAAAAAGGAACGCAACGCATAAAGCAAAATACAATTTTTGGCATCACCAATTTATTCATACAAACACACCTTAACATGCATAATTGAAAACAATTCTTAACATATGTAATTGATTATAATTTTGAGGTTAAGTGTGAAATAACATTCAACTAATATAAGACAAACGTAAAACAGCAGAATACGTCACCGATTATGACGTAACCGCAAAGGATGGTTAAACAGAGTCTATACTTCTTACCTAGTATTATCTAGTTTGTACAACTGCACACTCCAGTCTCTCTTTTCCCAATCTTGTGGAGGTACCCTACTCTCGACCCATGTCCGGTGAACACCTGTGTCAAGAAGTAGTTCACCTTCCCGAATTTCCGGTCCATCCAAGCTCTCCTATTCCCAATCGCTCCTTTTAGCGCGCCCTCATACTCCTCCCACCTTATCTCCAATTCCTCCTCCATCCATTCCTGTACTTCCTCTCTGGTCGCACCGTTTGTTCCTAGCTCTAGCCATCACATGCAATGGTTAGGACGTTGCCAGCACCGCTGCTGCCAGTCCACCCACTGTCCTGTACCCCTGCACCACCCTCTGCACCCGCAGGAGCGGTCTGACCCTCGCAGTCACCCCCGCTCTTTCCCCTACACCTCCGCACCGTACAGCATACTCTGCTCTACCGTCCTACCAATTACCCTCCTCTTTCACTCTCCCGGCCCCTTCTCTGTCGCCTTTTACATGTGAGTTTTTGAGGATAATTGATTATCCAACAACACCACTAGGTATTTCACAGACTCCTCCATACGAATTCTCCTTCCCTTCACCTTTCCTCGACTAGCTCTGTCCCTTCACTAGCAACCTCACCGTCTTATATTCCGCCACTTCCAGTCCGCTCCACTCCATTTTCTCAACGATCTTCCTACACATTATCTCCGCCTTTCTTCCTATCTCCGCCTCTCCCTTCGCCGTACCTACATACCAGACACACATTGTCCGCATACACCGTAATCTCACATACTATCCCATCTCACATACTATCCCACAAACCTCATCAAGCACACACTTCCAGAGCTTCGGTCCAAGAACTGAGCCCTGGGGCACTCCAGTCTCCGTCTCATACCTCCTACCTCTGGAGTCTACAATCACACTCACCGTCAGGTAGTCCTCCACCAGGTTAACCCCCTCCTCTACTTCCCACTTCTCTACCGGCCTTATCCCCCTCATTTTCCCTACCACCCTAGTATCCCGGATTTCTCGAATTCTACCCCCACTCCTCCTTCTCCCCCTGTGAACAATTTCCCTATAATCTCCTTCTCTCAATCTCCTCCTAGCACCTCGTTCCTATTTCCACCCATCCTCTTCACCGCTAACTCAGACGCCTTTCCCCATGGATTGTTTTCCAATTCCCACAGGTACTCTTCCCACTTCCCTCTTTTTTCCCTCTCCACACTACGCTCCAGTTCCTTCTTCTTCTCTTTGTGTCCCCCCCCTTCCCTTTATCCTTCCTCTTCTCCTAAGCATCCGTCTTCGTTCTTTCTTACACTCCGTCCACAGCTCCTCTATTTCCTCATTCCACCAATTATTGGCCCTTCGCTCACGCCTATTGCCTCTCTTTCCCATCCCCCCATCCCCCATTCCCCCGTCAGATGAACCTGTATTTACAACAAACACAATAAGGAATCTTGAGCCTCATCAAATAAATGTTTTTTATTTATCCACATATCCTCTTATTTCCAACGTGTTGACAAATAGAGTACCTCTCATCAACTGCAACTTCGTCAAATTTTTGCCATGCCAAACTTTCCACATCAGATAATTTAAACGAGGTGTTATGGGATGCCACCCAGTGTAATTTTGTCTATTATCCCTGTAAAAATAAAATTAGCTTTTCTGAATAATTTTGAATTGATATAGCCAAGTACATGCATTTATTTAGAATCTGTCATAAGAGCACAAGTTGTATCAGAAAATATCTGTACTATAATACACTTGAAACCCATACCTACTTTTCAGTATTCGCCATAAAAAAGTTCTGTTTTTTGGTAAAGTCAAGGATGATATTTTTTGTAGGATACCTACATAAAAATTACAGTAAATGAAAGTTATTTTTTGATTCTACCATAAAAACTTACACTTCAAAGTGGGAACTCTCTTTTCCACAAAGTAGAAATCATATATTAATTCTCTAATTCTTTCCAGTTCTCCATCTCTTGAACATGCTTTCTGCGTGGACTTATCTTATGAGGAGTTCCAAAAGATGTTGATGCTCCTCTATCAATATGCAGATATATTGGAGTTTTTTAACATAATAACAACAGCAAATTTGCATATTTTACAGTGTGATATATATATGAAGCAAGTGTGTTTTGTATCTAGCAGCTATTAGTATAAAATACAATTTCATGCAAAAATATCTTGATACATTCAAAATAAAAAACTGGGCTATCAATTGAACCTCATTTGCAAGAATGTTATTGAGAAAAATAGTAGATGTCTTCAATGTCCATATTTTGGAATTATCTCGAACTATACAGAATGTTGCATAACTACAAACCAAACATATGACTTTTCAAATGAGAACCCCTTTCACGTAATAGGTTGATAAAGCTATTACGAAACTCTGTTAGGCAAAATAATTATATAGAAAGCTTCAAAATAATGTGAGCAGTCCGAATTCGGTATGAGGGGTTCTTACTAAAAAAATTATATATGTGTTTTGTAATGGAGTTATGCAACACTTTGTATAGTTCGAGATAATTTCAAATTATGGACCTTGAACACATCTACTATTTTTCTGAATAACATTTTTTGATCTCCTAAAATAACCCATATACCGAACTTTGTCGTATGATTGGTATACCCTGTATATAAACCCAATAATCCTTCATATACCACAGTAATTGTCCTCTGCATTCCAAATAATTAATGTTTCAATTTTAATTATAAATCCATTATTTCCATTATGCATTAATTTTTCATGGTGATTAATTGCTCCCTTGTTGTATTGATACGTAATCAATCGTGTCTATATTTTATTGTTGCAGTAGTGCGACACAACAGCCAATAGCGGAGAATAATACTGCAAAAATTAAATCGTTCAATAAATTATATAATTATGAATCGGACCATATTCACATTACGCCAACATAAAAATATTACATTCGTGTGGATATATAGAAATGGTTCATTCTTTGTCAAAGAAGTGTGAAAATGAGATGAAAATAAATTCATGGACTAACAGAATTACAATGAAAGAAAAACATAATTTGGAAAATACAAAAACAACAAGAGCTTGCATATTCGGATGACTGGATGGCAACAAGTCACCTGTGTAGATCTGGAGAATGTTTCGCGGTTGTCTGGGGTAGTCAATACTCTCCAACCATGGGATGCGTCCTATTTCCAAGGCCCCTCGTCTGTGACGAAGGGAGTTCTAGAATAATCTCCGAACAGATCCACACTAGAAAATGGAAAATTATCCACGGTCTGATAACTTTGGAGTGGATTATTCTTCACAAGGAAACTAAAGGCCCTGTTCAAACATGGATCTTTGCCATTGACGATGGATCTATGGCTGACAAATACAAAAGGGGAGTGTACCGCTGACATGCAGTCAAGACCCCCAGCGAGACAAAAGCTGATATTGCAGGAACTGGAAGTCACATTATTTTGGGAATGACCTCTAACGTAATGGTTTCAACTGTTAGGTTAGGTTAGGTTTGTGGTAAGTGGGTCTATAAGGCCCTCCACTGCGACTCGTAAGAGGCTATTGTGGCTTATACCTATTCAGATTTCACCAAACAAATTCAGCTTCTTAACAAAGCCGATTTGCTTGTTTGGTGAATGATATTTCAGGTCAGAGGGCGAGAGAGAGAGAGAGACCCTGCCAAACATCAGATACCTGATTCGAGCCGCAGCGTGTCAGGCACAAATTATATGCTCTGTTGTTTCATCATCTTCCAGGCAGAGACGACAAGTCGGATCATCCGACAGTCCAAGTCTTAGCATATGATGATTCAGATGAGAGTGGCCTATTGGACAACGTAGGTCATGCCTGCCATAGTCTAACATTTGTTTGGAGACATCTTCGAAGGATGTACAAAAGCCTTTTTATGAACCAATCCTGGTATATTATGGCAGAAGTCTTAAGCTCTTCTTGCTGTCCAGGTATTTAGTGTTTGTTTGGCAAAGCTTGAAATGTTAACTACGACCTGACTTATACCGTACTAATTCCGAATAGAGATGACTGGGCCCCGGGAACTCGTAAGAGCAAGTGGCTGTTGAGTGTTGGTATGCAGATGGCTTGAAAACACCCTTAGACTCTGGTATACGGTCTGTTCAGAATCGTATGAAACTGTATTTCAGGCGGCAATTCACGTCATTGATTCATATGTGGGGAGATTGGAAGAAGCCAATTTCATACATAAAACAATACAACATTTTCTCGGACAGTTAAGTAACTTCAAAAGCTTTTATCCAGATTTTTCCATGTTTCATTGCTGAAATTGTTGTTAATCTATACACACAATCACAAAACTAATTATCACGCTTTGTATAAACAACATTATTCTACGCCCTATCTTTAAAGTATCTCGTATTTCACCAGCCTGTAGCGCTTAAAACGGAGGTTTATGGTTAGAGTGAAAAAAAGTGAAAAAGCGTTAAAAGAAGTGCCATAACGTTAACTTTATTTCACGCTTTCCATAAGCCAATACAATTGATTAGTGCAATTCTTCCACACCTTTACCGGAAAAAAATATCAAATTACTTTTGACTTGGACAGCACATGAACTGTAACTGATTTGACGTTAGTTTTTATCAATAATTCGATTTGTTTTACATAACTTAGTAGTTGTTCCTATTATTATTATTATTATGCATAGTGAAGATTCCGAGTATGTATTCCCAAAGAAATCATAGAAAAGGAAAGTGTGGCCACATTAAATTTTCTGCCGGAGAAATGCAAAGAAAATAATGTAAAAGAATATGACACTTTTCTGAAATGGCGGAACCAGAATATTCATAGCTGTACAGACCGGGTGCCATTAGCTTTTTTGAAGAAAAGTCTAGAAAATTCGAGTATTCTACATTATGGTTCAGCTACTCTAAACTGAAAGCAATTGTTAATGATAACGTGAGTATAAGTAAATATTCTGAGCTAATAGCATTTTTGAAACGAGAATCGTTTGGGTACAAACCTAAGAAATCTAATACATTTCAAGGGAGGAAATGAACAAGTTTTTATTGAATGTTCCAGACGACAAATATTTAAAAGTTTTAAATAGTTAATTTATTACTTCATTTATAAATTTGTAGGTAACGTTAATACTGGGAATAGCTGAAGGTTGTCGAAGAGAAGTGTTTAGAAAATTGATAACATTGAAAATAAGGGGGATTTCTACTCATCACGATTCCAGATTCAAAAACTCATAAAAGTCGGCTTTCTAATATTATTGTGTACCTTTTCCAATTCAGTCATTATGCATTCATTCGTTGTTGTTTTTTTGAAGGAGTTTATTTAAAATATTCCAAATTACGTTTCTCATCTTATTATTTGTTGAGGTCTGTGGGAAAATGCAATTTCCGTGAAAAAAGTACCTACCACTTTATGCACTTGTTGCATAAATTACTATCCTAAAATGAGCAAAAACGCGGTATCCTCGAAATAACCGTTTCTGGAATTTGCTATTTATAAGAACCCCCTGCTGGTAGACTATAATAACCTACGAGAATGTTGTTACACAAAGTATTCCTTTCACAAAATTTTTCATTAATTAATTTCAAGAAAAGTAGACTGGAGGTTTCATTGTAATTAGTATATTAATATCGTTTATTACAGATTCTGATTTGATAGAGTTTGCGTGCAAACCGTTAGAATGCTGAGTCGTGCTTTAGGTGTAGATACATTTATATCGTAAACGCTTATTTCACTGCTGAAAAAGACAATGGAGGCGCGTTGCTACCAGTTTCAACTATGTATAAACGTGCGTGTGAATTGGTTGAAAATTTTTCGAAGTTGAAAGAGGAAAACCCCTTTTGAGATTTCCAAATCCCGTGTTTGTGACTTAAATTCAAAAAGGAAGACAACAAGAACGTTTTTTGTGAAACAATTGGTGTGGTTCACAAAGAGAATAGACTTTTTGATAAATTAAGCCAACTCAAAGCGATAGTACTCTTGCGACTCTTACTAGAACTAATTTTCCTGGGAGTAGCCCAAATAGGGGGGATAGTCCTCTCGAAGGTCATAACAGACCTTCGAGAGAAATTACTTCAATGGCTAAGCACATTTGTAGTAACAAAAGGTTAAAATGGGCTATGAAAACCTTTTCACCTTTCAAGGTACCGGGAGCCAATGGCATTTTCCCAGCATTGCTCCAGCAAGGACAAGACGGAATTCTACCACATTTGATTAGAGTCAGTCGATCAGCTTAGAACTGGGTGCTCAAAACGATGGAAAAAGCTATTGACAATAATTATATTAGAACGGAAATCCTAGAGAGACTACCTCTCCGCCCGCATCAGCATGCCCACCGGACAGGCAGATCTACTGAGACTGCACTGGCACAACTGACGGAGGATATCCGAGGCGCTTTAGACAACCAAGAAGCCGTAGTATGCGCATTTTTGAATATAGGAGTAGCTTTTGACAATACTTCTCATGAGGCTGCCAAAAGAGCATTAAATAGAAGATGTGTAGACAGATGTCGGAACTACTGACCACTAGAGTAGCAAAGACGAGGACGAGCAATAGTATATATTACGTCCCAAGGCCACAAAGTTGGATTTCTTGGCGCTTGTGATATGATGGCCGAGGCGAACAACCGAAGCCAACTTATCACATACGTCAGTGCATCTAACATTTTGGCCGTGGATCGAATACTATTTTTCTTGATAATGCTGCCGAAAGTACGATTATTTTGGCCTCCATAAAAGACGCTCCTTCTGGCGTTTAAGGCAGCCAAAATAATCGTACTTTCAGCGGGTCGATGAAGAAAAGACATTGTCTCCATCTGTACCACCAGAGGATGTCCACAGGGAGAAGTAACATCCCCATTAATGTGGAGCCTGACGGTTGACGAACTTCCGTGAGCTTCGATCTCAAAACCATTAAACTTAATGGGAGCGAAGTTGAATGGAGACAAGAAGTCAAGCAGGTATCTAGGTTTGACTCTAGACAGTAAACTCCTGTGGAACAAACACGAAAAGGTGATTATATACAAAACAAAAATGGCTCTAATGGTGTGCAGGAATCTGGCAGGAGCAAATTGGGGTTGTAACCCAAAAATCCTGAGCTTGATGGACACTGCCAAAGTGAGACCAATTATCACTTATGGAGCCATTGCGTGGAGTAGTATCCTATTGACGACGAGAGAGAACCTCTCCAAAATTCTAAGACTAGCCTGTATGTGCGTTACAGAAGAATTGAGAACATGTCCAACGGCAGCCATGGAAGTGGTTCCCAACCTCACACCACTAGAGTGGAAAGTGTTGCAGAAAGAACAAGAGACAGACTAAGTCTTACACAGACTCACTTCTCAGACATCAGAAAACCTGGGATTTGCCACAAGATGGTATGATGAAAAGGTATAACTTTTCAAAGAAATTCGTTACGGAATCAAGCAACAAGAAGGAATGGGATCCAAATGCCATTACCTGACTTGGAAAGAATGCCATTCAATGGTACACAGTCGGCTCAAAACCAATAGATAAGGAACTGGGATAGGAGTTCACGGGCCAGGAACCAAACACAAGAAAGCTTGAGAAAACCCCAAGTATCTTTCAAGCAGAAATGCACGTTATAAGCATTCAATATTGATAAAGCTCAGTTCAATATTGATAAAGGATATAGAAGGCAAGGGATTATCATAATGTCGGATAGTCAAGCAGCCATTAAAGCCTTGAGCTATTGTATAATCAGTTTCAAAATGGTGTGGGAATGTCTGGGCAAACTCAATGAACCAGGCGAGACCAATATAGTTACCTTACTGTGGATTTAAGGACACACTGGAATAGAAGGAGATGAAATAGCAGCTGAACTAGCAAAGAGGGGGACTGCAGTCACTACACTTTTCAGGACCACCCTGTAAGTTTTGTCACAACGTGAAAATATGCTCCTATGGCAACCTTGCAACATACGTTAAAATCTTCTTTTTATCGTTTTCCGTTTGTGAGATATTCAGATGTTTCCATACTTTAAACTAACCCTGTATACAGTTTATTGATATTTCAATAAAATTATATTTTCCAGCTTCCATGTTGTGATTAATAGATATTTGGGACATTAGTCAAAACGTTTACTTCTGCTGAGCAGTATTCATAAAAAAGGGTTATGCTTATACTTGCAGAATATAAAGGAAATCCTCCAGCTCGCATTCATAATATTCCGAGTAAAACCTTATACTTATAGAGTATGAGCATATCCTTCAAAAAAAGTATTTGGTTATTCATAAACGTTACCTTCTACTCTAAATAAAAAGGATATCCTTCAATAATTTCGAATGTGGTCAGTAGCAGACTCAGTCGTGTAGTGATCAGTTGTAGCGATGGCAGATGTTGTGGAACTGAGAGAGATGTTACACTACAAGCAGCGTTCGTGATTACAAAGAATTATAGCAGTTTGAAGGAGAAAATGTGCAATGGCTTGCCAACAGATTTTTGGTAATAAATAATGCTGAAACTCGAGGAGGTGCGTTATCATCCGTCCTAAAAATACAAATATGCTTACGCTATCTCAGTGACCCTGGGTATCAGAAAGGCATTGGTCAAAAACTGGGTGTAGGTCAAGCTACAGTATCTCGTACAGTGACTGCCGTAATTGACAGCATAGTGGCGCAATCAAGTTTCCATCTACCAAAAATGAAATTATGGATGCGAAACAGTTATGGCAAAGCAAGTATAGGTTTTTTAAAGCAATTGGCGTAGTTGACTGTATCCACGTAGGAATACTGAAACCAAATCGCTATGGAGATGAGTATGTCAACCGAAAAGGTCATCCTACACTGAATGTGCAAGCCAATTCTGATGCAAGAGAAATGTTCACTAGTATGTACGTCAGTTGGCCTGGATCGGTCCACGACTCAAGAATATGGAGACATTCACAAATAAGGGTTCATTTACAAAATAAAAACAACGTCGTGCTACTTGCTGATGATGGTATAGAGCCGTGGCTCATGACTCCATTCAGAAATCCAGCTCCAGCTCCAGGTGCTGAGCTATATTATAATAAACTTTTGTAAAAAGAGACAGTGATAATTGAACGTTGTTTTGGTCAACTGAAACGTCGATTTCCTATTTTGCAACATGTTTGCCGAGTGAAATTGGAGAATGTGCTAAAAATAATTGTTGCCTATATTGTGCTTCATAACGTGGCAAAAACTTTTAAAAACATCGATTTTGAAGCACCTGAAGAAGAAGTGCCGGAATAAGATGACAATGAAAATAATGACGAAGTTTATCTACCTCTTCGCCAGCAAGGACAAGAAGTTAGTAGAAATTTGAGCATTGTAATAAACAACTTTGATAATTAAATGTAGCTATAAAACTGTATAAAATAAAAGTTCAAATTCAAGTTAGTTTTATTATTTACGCCATCGGATCTTTTTCGTTTTTGAAAAACGAAATTCTAATAATTATTAAGTTGAATTTACTGTTTGGACCCTTACTTTGTGGAATCTACTCATATTAATGTTATAAATGAAACTAACTGTTCCTAATTAATTCCACTATTTAATGAAAAAATTATGAAAATTATAAAATTATTTCATTCATAACATTAAATTATTAAGTTTATTTACTATCGCAAACTGTTCTATTTTTATTTTATTACAAAGTTTTTAATAATATTAATAATAAATCAAACATATACTGGATTTTTCAAACAAACTAGATATATACTCAAATTCCCTTAGTCTTACAAAGAAACAATAAGTAGGTACCTAACATGATATAATATTCTCAATATAATACGTTGTACGAGAATATTGTGGTATGCTAACTCCCCCTCGTTAACAGTATTTGCTTCTGATTCCTCCCGCTTCATCATCTCCAACTTATTTTCATAATATTCTGTTTGAACTTTACTTGTTCGATACTGCTCTAAAAGAACCAGCCGTTGAAGCTTTTTAGTTGTGAGTCCTTTTGTTTCATTTGTTTCGTATTTTTCTGTTGCTGTTTTTTTTTCTTGTTGCCAGAAGAAATTCGACAGTCTTGACACTACCAGATTGTGATTTGATGGCTGATTTAGTCTCTTCACTCACTTTATGCTGAGTAGAACCATCTTCAATACCAATTTGCAGTGCGCCTCCGATTCCTCCAATCGTAGGATCACTGTTGCCTTCCATAGCCTTCAATAACTTTTTCTCCCATTCCAACAGTTTCATTGCTTTATTTCCAGTTTTTTTCTTCAACCTTTCTTTCATATTGTTTATTTTCTTTAAAAAGCCTTTCGCATCCAATGCTTCACCACATTATGTCACCTCGTATATTTCTGGTAACATTTTTGATAGGCTCATCCTTTCTAGCTTTTATTTATGGTGTTTGGGATTTTTCCAAAATCACGGGAACATTGGCAATTTCATCAGCTATGATCTGCAGTTCGGTTGTAGTATTATGTTTTTCTGTACTCTCACTATCGCTGCTTGACGAATACATCTCCTCTTGCCGAAGTACTGTACTCAAATAACACCGATAAGAAAGAAATACCGTAAATGAACAGGTTGGAAACTGCCGCGGTACAGTCACAAGCCAACATGCCAACAACCTTTTACTTATTCTTGGAGGATATTCTTGCAAGTATTAGGTAATCTTATACTCCTACCTTTTTCTTCAACTCAAAACCTTATACTATTACCTTATACTTACAAGGATATCCTCCAGTTTTATGAATACGGCCTTATTGATTCATAATATTTGTAAAAGCACTGTACGTATGTTTTGATAAATGTGGCTTATACAATTTATAATGCATAGTCTAACATTGTGCAAAAACTTATTATTTTTTTTTGTCTATTTTGTTACATGGACAAAAAATTTAAAAAAAGTTTCCTTCATCCATTTCTCTAGTTGTCAATAGGAATTTTATTAACTATATAATGGGTGTTTTTATCATGAAAATAATTGTATTATGTCCATCAAATATAAATTTCCCACGTTCTCATCGTACTTATTAATGTATTACAACCACGTCTTGTAAACCATTAAGACATATTCTAACCTATGTAGATACTTAACATTGTCCCATACCTCTTACTCGAATAATAAAATAAACTGTATTGTTTCAAGGACTCGAAAAATGTAGTGCTATAAAGTGACTCGTTCAATAAAAATAACAACGCAGCAAGACACGATGACAGTTTGTTAGTGGGAAAATGTTTGTGGGATTTTTTCATTACATTAGTTAACTTTTATAACGGATATTCGGTGTTTTGGCAAATTGGGTCTTTGTCTAATACCAGAAGTAACAGTTAAATGTGTGGTATTTTCTTATGTAACAATTTGTTCTGCACTAAACTTGATAGTCCTCAAGAAACGGGTCATTCGTCAATTAAATACGGATCGCTGCTTTTAATAGAAATAAACAACATACAGAGTGTCAAAACTGGAGTCCACAGTAAGTTCATCGAGTTTGCATAGGCATTCCCACACAATTTTGGAACTGATTACATAAGAGTTCAGTGCTCTAATGGCTGCTTAACTATCCGACACTATGATAATCATTTGCCTTCTATATCTTTTATCGATATTGAACTGGGCACATTTTTCTATAGCATACATTTCCGCTTGAAAGATACTTGGGGTGTTTCCCAAGCTTTCGGAATATTTGTTTCTGGCCCGTACACTCCTATTCCAATTCCTTCAATTGCTTTCGAGCTGTCTGTTCTATACCTTTGTTAGGTTAGGTTTGTGATTAGTGGGTCTATGAGGCCTCCACAGCAACTTGCAAAAGTCTATTGTGGCTCACTCCTATTTATATTTCTCCAAACAAATTCAGCTTCTCAAAAAGTGTCTTTCACTTAGATATTACTCTAGTTGAAGGTGAAAGTTATCATTGAGGGCATTTTTCACCTTGCAGAGCAGACCTGCATGCCATACTTTATTGAAGGCTCAAGAGACATCTAGACATACTCCATTGCAATACTCTTTTCTTCCTAGGGTTTTGCTAATGGTTTTGACTGTTCTGAGGACTTGATGGGTAGTGTACATGTTCTCTCGGAATCCAAACTTGTTGGTGGTTAAGATGTTTGAATACATCTTGAATTCTTTTTAGCAAGTCTTTCGAATATTTAGCTAAGTATGGGCAAAATGCTAATCAGTCTCTATGGCGATGTTTCTTGCGGGGTTTGCCTTTTTTGTAGATCAGCGTATTTTCTGCAGATAGAACTATTTTTTTTGACAATTTATGGTTATTTTTCATCAGACAGTTTTTTTTTAAATCCCTCGTCTTCGAGAGCTGCTTGTATGGTTTTCTCTTGAAATTATAATACATTTGAGACAGGTTTACATAGTAAGGATCGACATGGGGACGTTTCGCCCCCACCGCTTCGCCCTGACCGTTCCACTCCCGCCGTTTTGTATTGTATATACAAAACTTCTCGGGGCGAAGCGTCCCATAACCGTAAGAATCATAGGTATATAACTTTTTGACTAACACAACATTGTGCTCTGTTTTATTTTATATTATTTCTGTAGGAAATTGAGTAATTCACACACTAGAAATATGAGTTCTGTCGAATGAATAAAAAATATCTATGACACAATAAGTGAGTATGGGTGTTTTGGAAATAATAATAGTTCTGACAATGGTACTTTCTAGTATTTATCACCTGAAATGAAATCGATCTCATTACAAAACAAACTGGCTTTAGATGAAGCGTGGGAGAGCTAAAAAGTATTAGTACCTATTGATGTTGTAACCATTGTGTGAACAGAAAATGTGACCAAAACCTGTCAAGTCGTTTGTATACTATTGCAGACCATTTTCAGTTGTGGTTCACGAAGTATTATGTTAAAAAGTTCTTATATGCTTATTGTCTTTTAATTGTTATTTATTTTATTACAAACACGAATAGGAGGAAAATGTGAGCATATGAATAATAAATTGCGATGTCATATATATTCCTCCACGTGGTTAATTTATTGAGAAGATTTTTGTTGTGAGATATATAACATTATAATCATCAAAAATTGTCTAATCGTTCAAATAGAAATTATTGTTAGGTGAGTCTCGCACGCGATGCCAAAAAAATGTTTTACTATACTACTGGGGCTGTAAATCATTCCCACAAAAAAAACCTTCTCCCAGTTTTTTTTTAAGAATAAACAATGTATAAAGCTGAATTATTTTAGGAAGGATTCTTAAAAGAACTCGGTACTTTAATTCATTCATATATTTGGGTTGTGCTCATCAGCCCAGGCACTTGAACTGAATATTTGTACCATTTTCCATGTTATCTACTTCCATTCCAGAAGCTTCGTGTCTTCTATAAAGGCCACTAGATTGACTGGAGGGATAGTTGTGATGGTTGTATAAATTCCTCTCTAAAGTGCTTCCGTCTAAGTCCTCGCAGAAGCAGAGTATGTGAGTAGGTGTTTCATCATCAAGTTCACATTTTCTGCACATAGGTCTAGCTTGGCCCATACTGTACAGATGTTTCCTCAAGGTGCAGTGTCCAGTCACCAGGTCGGTAACTGTCATCAAATGTCTCTTACCCAGTTTCAGTAGCCTGGTTGAGAGTTCCTTGTCTACCTTGTTCAGTAAACTATTTGTATGAAGGTGTCCTTGTATCACCCTCCATTTGAATTGGTGTTCCCTATCTAGCCAGTTGCCGATTTCTCCTCTTATGCAATCTTTTGTGATTCCACAAAACGGTTCCTTGGAGCCTTCTTTAGCTAACTGGTTCGCCATTTCATTACCTGCAATCCCCTCACGTACCGGCACCCATATTAGAGACACTTTGTTGTCTCTTGCCAGCCTGTTGAGGGATTCTTTGCAGTTTTTCACCAGTCTAGACCTAGTTGTTGGATTACTGATAGCCTTAAGCAGTGCCTGGGTGTAAGTGAATATTTCCATTTTTTGTCCGGTATATCTGATGTTTTCATCAATACAGGCTATAGCGGCATTTGTCTCTGCTTGAAACACAGTCGTATATCGACCAAGGCTCAAGAACATTCTTTTTCTAGGTCCTTTTATGCTAGCCCCAGTGCCATGGTTTGTTTTGGAGAAATCGGTGAACCAGATGATTTCTCCAGAACTACCTGGGTGCATCACCTGTTCCCTAGATGGGATGATGATATTCACTAGCTCAGTCAATGTATTCTCTGGTGTCATGCTATCAAAACTCATGTGAAATATGGATTCGTCTAGTAAATGTCCCAGTTGTATCAGTGTGTCCTTCTCGAACATTGTTCGGGGACCATAAGTCTCCCGATTTGAGCCTAAGAATGGCCATCATTGCCTCCGCCCTTATAAAAAGTTCTAGAGGAGGAAGTCCAATAAGGGCTTCCATTGATGCCGTCCACGTGCTGTTCATTGCCCCGGTAATACCAAGAAGGGCTTGTTTTTGGATTGCAGTTAACATATTAACTGCAGGGGACACTTCTGTTCTCCTCCACCAGACTATTGTTCCATAGGTGATCGTTGGCCTTATCACAGTTGTGTAGAGCCAGTGAACCACATCAGGTCGTGTTCCCCAGGTTTTGCCCATGACTCTTCTGCATTGCCAGAAAAGCCTAGTCGCCCTGGTAGTAATTTTTCCAGGTGTCAAGGGTCACTCCCAGATATTTGACTTCTTTGGATATTTCTAGTTCTTCTCCAAACAACAGTACTCTACCCTGCAGGAGAACTCTTCTATTCGTAAAAGCAACTAGTTTGGTTTTTTTGGATTAACTAAAAGGTACCCTGTAAGGCACTATTCCTCCACAATTCGCAGTGCTTCCTGTAGGACATTAATAACCACCTCCGGGAATTTTCCATTGGTGACAATCACTATGTCGTCCGCAAAGCCCTGCGTCCATATGCCTTGATCATTCAACCTACAGATCAAGTCATCCACAACTAGGTTCCACAAAAGTGGTGAAAGTACTCCACCCTGAGGACATGCTTTAGTTGTCCTAACGGTGTATGTTTTATCAAGCATATGTGCTATTATTCTCCTAGGCACGAGCATGGATCATATCCATTTGCAAGTGGTTAATCCCTATGTTTTTGAGGGATCTTTTAATTGATGACATCGATGTGTTGTCAAAAGCATTCGATGTCTAGAAATGCTGCAAGGGCTACTTCCTTATGATTCAGGCTCCTTCCGAGACCTAAGACCAAATTATGCAAGGCAGCTTCACTTGATTTCCCTGCTTGATAAGCCCATTGTAGTCTATGTAGAGGGATGCTCTTAAGCGCTCCTTCTTGTAAATACATATTTAAGACTTCTTTCATGGTTTTCACCATGAATGATGTCAGACTGACAGGTCGGTACGATTTAACCTGGGTGTACGTTTATTTTCCTGGTTTAGGAATACACACCACCTTTGACTCTCTCCATGCAATTGGCATATACCCCAGAGCATGGCTGCTTCGAAGTATCAGAACTAAAGGACCCATTATGATGTCTAGTCCCTCTTGCAGAAGCTTGGGGAATATGCCATCTGGTCCTGTAGTTTTGTAGGGGTCAAATGAGTTTACAGCCCATCTGATAAGATAGGGTCTGAATATCTTATTCGTGAGTTCCCTATCCTCTTTGGTTGCCTTTGTTTTGGCAACCAGCCTGTTGTCATAGCTTGACTCTATCTTTACCGAACCTGGAAAGTGTACTCTGAGGAGATGCTCTAGAGCCTCTGCCTCAGTGTTTGAAAACTTTCCGCTCGGAAACTAAATAGAACCAAGTTTGTTAGAAGTATCTCTTTTGAGAATCCTGTTGATTCTGACGATGTCAGGGACACCTTGCATGTCCTAACAGAATTATTTCCTTGGATTCTTTTATTTTTGTATTATATGTACCTAGTTTAGCTTTATACGCTTCCCAGTTACCCGTTTTTTTCGCTTTGTTGAAAAAGGGTCTTGTTCTTTCCTTAGCGATGTCAGCTCTCTATTCCACCAGATGGCTTGTCTAGAAGAGCGACTCTCCTTTTTCGGACAGTTGTTATGATATGAGATGTACACAGCTGCAGCCATACGGCTGCTCCCTCTAAATCCTCAGCAGTTTTTGGTCTGCCTAGGTGTGAACGGATTTTAGAAAGCAGGTCCATTTTATAAGATACCCAGTCAGTGCTCTTAGGATCCCTGTATGTTCTAATAACCGATTTTTCTACGTTAATTTCATAGTATATGATCAGATAAAGATGGTTCATCCGATACATGCCACTTGCGAATCATCTCCCTGACACGTAAAGTGCAAAGAGTAACATCTATCAATGATTCCCCCCTCGATGTACTAAATGTAGGCGTATCACCCACATTCGCAATATCAAGTTCAGTAGTACCTACATAGATAGTCAAATAGTTTCTTACCTCTGGTGTTGTTGTCTTTGCTGCCCCAACTGCTATAGCTCGGTACTTTATATTAGGTACTTTAATTTGGTAATTAATACAACAATATTGTCTTTCAACTCACAAATATTCTGAAAAAAATTTGAGTGCAACCATGTTTTCTTGCACAACAACGGATTTCAAAAGACCTTTACTAATTCGCCCGTGAGCAAACTAATGCCATGATTAAATTCTATAAGGTGTTTCATTAGTGCGAAAAAGTCCAATATCTTGTAAATCCATTTCGACCGACTGTAGCCAGCCCAAAGGCACATATTTTAAAATGAGTCGCAATTGTAATACTAGTTGTTTCAAGCTATCGACTTGTCAAATTTTCGAATTTTGGTTTGTAGTTGGAGATGAAGATGTCGCTATTGTCACAAATTTATCATTTCCGTTACTGGAAGACAAGCATTGATTTTGATTTTAGTGTCAGATTCAGTCCGGGATTTGTTCTCGGACGAGAACATATACCTTGTACTGTTGAGGCGCAAATCTGCCGAAATCGGTCTGCAAGTTATGTTGTCCCTTCTAATTACAAACCAGAATGGTTGGTTGAATCTTCTAGATCATACCGACCCCGTTCGACTTAGAAGTGTAATTCAATGTCTGACGGGGCATATAGCCCGGGAAGTAGTTGTTGCTTCTTAGTTGAACCGTCGCTGTTATTGGAAAAATATTTTTCAAAACTTTGTTGTTAAGCGTTCGAATAATATATTTATTCTTCGATATCTATTGGTAACACGCTTCACTAAATACGACAATTTTACAGGAAACTGTAATAATACTTAATTAAGTATTGTTCAGTATGTTTTCTCATTTCAGGAACTAGATGGTCATAGTCATTTGGCTCTAACTAACCCTGTATATGAAACCAATGTAATCTATTGTACCTGGTGCTAATGGCCAAAACTGTCACAAAGCACGTCAAATGAATATTCTCAATAATTGAGTCTAAGCAATTGAGACAGTGCAAGAATTGTAAGAATCAATAATACTTCATTTTCCATGGATGAAATTGCATATTTGATATCAATTCTGACATTAAAAACAATAAAAATGTACTTTACCCTTGATTAAACTTTATATTTATTCACGAACCGCGTATACGACTGATGATGTTTATAATAATAACTTATTTCCAATCACTAATAATACAAAAGTTTTCCAAATTATTCCAAATTAAGTAGACTCACTGTATTATAAATCTTATCAATTTTATGCGTTTTTTTCTGTGAGATGCTGAATAATAGAGCTATGTAAATGCATAAATACTGTGAGGCAAAAATATGTTCATAAAATTTTACACTTTTCTTAATAATAAGGAATTTGCCCTATTTATCTGTGGTGTGGTATTTAGAATTTTCAAGAAAATATTTTCTATAGATAGAAATCTACTAAAGCGCATTATATCGTGTAAAATAAATATAAATAGGTTATGCGAAGGCCAAGGCTCAGTTAGTGATAAAACCTTTCTTGGAATATTTACATAATATTATAACAGCTTATCTCAAATAGCATGAAATACAACTTGATAGGTTTCCTCAAACGTTAATATAAGAATAAAATAATGTTGATACTTTTAAAGGTGATGGTAATACATCTGCCATGTTTTTCCGTCTTTCCCGATGAACTAAGCTTTGTTCTGTTAACACTCTTCACTTTCACCTGTTTTTTAGAGATAACCCACTTATATCACCATCATATAAAGTATAAAGTTATTATGTAAAAACCAACAGGATGGATTATAACCCCAAGGGAAAGACGTCTATATATTAGGTCGAGAGTGGCTACACCATCAGACATGAAAATGGAATGTCCTTGGAAAGAGTTTACCGTGACCTGATAAATATTATTGTCCACGACCATTTGATAATGTTTACATTTTACGTGTGCTTCTTCAAGTATAATGACGTACATCATTCACCAGTGGATAATGAACAGGTTACATGAACGGATGAATAGGACCTATATAGAAGTTTACAAATGTCACAATATAATAAATAAAAATTATCATCTCGACCAGGTCTCGAACCCTATGCCTACAATTCTTCATTCTACGCTGTCAGACCTCTAAACAACTTCACTACGAAGTCATATATAATAATTTATCAAGTTGTTGTATATAGAGCGTATGATGATGTCAAAAATAAGAAAGTGACGTTTTAAATCAATTCCAATGTGGTATAATTATTGTTTGCCGCTCAGTCTGATCTCACTTCCTGATAATCACCATACTAGGATATGCTCAACTGCCATCTTCCCTGTACTGTGAATAAGTTAATAAATAAATTTTGATGAGTAATTGTTGTGTGTCTTATTCTCAATCTTGTTAGTATAATTTTGTCGTAGTAATTGCGTTGAGCTTTATTTCGCATTACTTTAATTTCAATTTCTGAAACTTATTTCGACACGCATCTACTATTTTTCCTTCCAGGAGTTTCAAGTCACTGACAGTCTTCGCACTGGCTTTCGTCGCACATTGTCTACCGTTTCGATGACTTGGATTCTCATGTGGATTGAGATCAACATATATTCAACTTCTATTTGGAATTCTTACAATTTCAAGAATCCTTTCAATGGGATAACTTTAATGGAGTTTTTGAATGTATTCTAGTGAACTAATAAAGCCTGTGATTATCAGTATTTTGAGAAGTTCTGAAATTATTTTTAAATAAGTCATTATATTATATACTTTTTTAGGAATAAAAATGTATATTTCACATGCTAAAATTACCATAGACTAACCATGTATTGTGTTTGTTGATGTACCGTTGGATTTTTTTTTATGTACCTTTCATATTTATGTCAGATTATATATTGTGTTTTTTTTTTGAGAAAAATATTTATTTTTAAAGTTCACTCTTCGTATTCAAAATGTTATTCTCTATTCATTTTTCTTTCCTTTCAGCTACTATCTGGACCATAAAGAGCTGCTGCTTATGCCTCAGCACAGATAAACACTAATTTGTGTAGAAATACATGATACTCATGGATGCTTACTTGTAGGTATTCACTTTACTTTATCATTCAATTGTATTCAATTTTGATAAAATACTGAAAAAAGAAATGACTGCTTTTGAGAGTGAAGAAGTTCGAGAAGAACTTTTCGAATACGGTCCTGGTAACACAGGAATATGACAATTAGACAGAGTTCTAGGTAAACACTTATGCTCTAAATGGGACGTGATATTCGGTGCTTGACAAATTCAGGGTTACCTACTTTACACATCCACATTCGCATAAAACACGACCCTCGAGAGCGCGTTAGTTGAAGATATTTACTTTGCAAACTCATTTTCCCATTCTGTAAATTTAAAGCTGCCTGCCATGTCACCATCTGTTGAATATTAGTCGAAAAATTGCAGATACTATTCTTAGGATTAAGTGTTTATTTAATGAGAACAAAGAAGGCAAAACGTTTTCTTAGTCGTTATTATAAAAACATTATTTGTATGACAGTCATTCGTACAAAAACTATAAATGTATATTGTTATTTTGCATTGAAGCTGAATAAGTGTGGTGATTATATACGATGACATGTATAGCTAAATAACATTGTGTGTTACTTTTCTAGTCTGATACATGATCGAAAATCTGTACAAAGCCACAATATTATTTGTGAGCTGGAATTTTCGCTAAAACAACATAAAAGATACGGACAATGTCCATTTCTGAGTTTGTGATTATCTCTAAGCTTGACTGGATGAACTTCAACTTTATTATAAACTCCAAACTCGTAGAAAAAACATTCCAAAATTATATCAAACTCACTTATCTTTTAGTGAAGTTTGTTTAAAAATAAGTCCCACCAAATCGAACATAGTGCCTAACACAAACAGAAGGGACCTGAAGGGATTAGGACATCTCTTCGAGCTACGAAGATGGATGTTAAATATCTTGGCGTGAATTATAAGCAAAAAATAGTTGTAAAAGAAATAGAATAGGAAAGGAAGTTAGTTAATTTACATACCTAGAAGCATCGTGACAAGTGATCTGAAAAATTTGGGATCAAAAATATATAAGCACAAAGGAAACGTGAGTATATACCTACATATATGTACCAGTTGTCCATAACTGCTCTTGATAGGTGTTGGCTTATATATCATGTCCCGAAAGGGTCAACTTTATTTTTTAGACTATTTCATTTATCCTGAGTATAACGAATCCCTCACAAAGTTTGTGACAAAGGGTTAGGGATTCGTTATAATCGATTGCTCATTTGCTCAAAAAGTTTCGAATCTTGTTAGTATTGGATGCACCTTGCCAGCAGCTGATCAGAAAATTGCAGAGTTTGTGAATTTACGTGCAAAACACGAACAATAACTAAGTAGTAGGCGAGATTTTGAACCTCTTCACCGATTTGAAGTAGAGAATTAGGCAAAGCAATAGTTAAATTTTTATGACAAAAATCCTAGCAGAGAACGGACTGTGCTATCATGTGAAAGACATTACGAAGTATGAGCCTGATATATTTTCAACACGCAAATATTGTTCACGAAATTGTTATAAACATTTAAAACGAAAAAAACGTCCTTTTTTAGTTTTTTTTCACACGAAAGCTTATTGAGTAATCGTGATGGTGTCGAAAGATGATAGATAATAAAACTAAGAATACACCGCATCTTTCAGCGAAGTGATTGGATAATTAGGAGCGAAAAAAATTCATAAAATCTGGAAAATTCGTAATTTTTTCAAAAATTCATCTTCGTCGTTTTGCAAGGAATAGCGTTGAAGCTTCGTAGAAAATAAGTCCTTTGTATGCACTTTATGTGCGCGAAGAGCAGGTACCATGGGACAATTACTTTTGTTGCAATTGCAATTGAATTTTTTTAAGACAATATTTTGCAGTAAGTCTGGTTGCGTTATAGATAGTCCGATTTCAAATTTTAAAACGGTATTGAAAAGTATAGATGTAGAGCAACAGAACGTTCATTATCGATTTGTCATCAAATCCTGCGAAGTAAGTAAAAAACGCTTGGGAATACGGCCGAAAATGACCGAGCGCCGGTAAGTGACGCAGTAGAAGGGTAACGGGGATCGAGGTGCGGCATACTATATAGATTACGATCGTACCTGCGCTCAGCGTAACCAGTCATTTTCGGCGGTGTTCTTGGGCGTTGTTGACCGATTTCGCATCATTTTATTACAAATCAAAAGTTTACGTTCTGTTGCTCTACATTTATACTTCTCAAAACCGTTTCAAAATTTGAAATCGGACCATCTATAACGCATCCAGACCTACTGCAAAATATTGCTTAAAAAAATTGTGATTGCAATTGCAACAAAAGTGATTGTCCCATGGTACCTGCTCTTCGCGCATATAAAGTGCATATACAAAGGACTTGTTTCAACGCTATAACTTAAAAAACGAGGAAGATATGAATCTTTGGAAAAATGATGAATTTTCCAGTTTTTCCAAATTTTCTTCGCTCCTTATAATCCAATCACTTCGCAGGATAATGAGTTCTGTGAGTTCTCACACAAACAGAGTAAGTTAATAGTTATTTTAACGCTCAGTTAAAATGTTCTGCACATAGGTTTCCATTTTGTGCAGTGTCTAGTGCCCAAGTCAGTAACTGTCTCCGAATAATGTCTTTCACTCAGTTTAAATAACTTGTGATGATGATATTCACTCGGTCAGTAAATATGTTCTCTGTTGTCATGGTATTCACACTCATTTAAAATATGGGTACAACTAGTATTATCCCAGTTGTATTAGTGTGTCCTTCTCGAACATTGTTTGGGGTCCATGTGTCTCCCGATTTCAGCCTGAGATTCACCATCATCGCCTACGCCTCCACCTCAACGAAAAGTTCCAGAAAAAAAAGACCAACAAGGCCTTGCATTTATGCCGTCTCGTGCTGTTCATTGCCTCGGTAATAGAGAGCTTGTCTTCAGTCTGCAGGTAATATATTCACTGCAGAAGACACTTCTGTCCTCCTCTATCAGACTGTTGTTCCATGGGTGATCGTCGGTCTTCTCACAGTTGTGTAAAGCCAGTGAACTCCCTCGGGTCATATTGCCCAGGCTTTGCCCATGACTTTTCTGCATTGCCAGAAAAGTCTAGTTGCCCTGGTAGTAATTTTTTCGATGTGTTTTCTATTCAGGAGGGATCCCTCCTTCAATCTATAGAATGAAGGCTTCCTTGCACTATATGGATTCAAAACGGGAGCTGCAGGATAACTGGGAATCGATCAGGGGACTGACATGGATTAGAACCAGGGCTAATGTCACCTTTTAAAAACCCCAATTTTGCATCTGGGGGAACCTACAATTAATTGTTTAGAAAAGAAGAAGTAATAATTTAAAGGGGGATTGGCCAACTCAAGTGCGCAGATGCTCATTTTGTGTGAGCGAATCCTCTCGAGTTTTAACAAATCCTGTGAGCTATGAGCTCCTAATTGGAGCATTTTCAATGAATAAAAGCATTCATTCATGACTCAACAACACTTTAACTGAATCTTTGTACCATTCTCCATGTTATCTACTTCAATTCCAGAAGCTTCGTGTCTTCTATATAGGCCACTAGTTTGACCAGAGGGATTTTCAGTGGTTGTTATGGTTGTATTATTTCCTCTCCAAGGTGCTTCCGTCTGAGTCTTTGTAAGTTCTCACAGAAGCAAAGTATGTGAGTAGGTGTTTCATCGTAGAGTTAACATTTTCTGCACATAGGTTTACTAACTTTGTCCATTTTTGCAGATGTTTCCTCCCGTAACTGTCTTCAAATGTCTCTCAGATAGTTTCAACAGCCTGGTTGAGAGTTCCTTGTCTAGCTTGTTCAGTAAACTCTTTGAATGGAGCTTACCTTGTTTCAACTTTCATTGGCATTGGAGTTGGTGTTCCTTATCTAACCTGTTCCCGATTCCCCTCTTATGCAATTCTTTGTGATTCCACAAAACGGTTTCTGACCTATGAAGTCTCCTTTAGAACCTTCTTTAGCTAACTGGTTCGCCATTTCAGGACCTGCAACCCCCTCATGTGCCGGCACCCATATTAGAGACGCTGTGTTGTCTTTTTCCAGCCTGTTGAGGGATTCTTTACAGTTTATCAGTCTAGACCTAGTTATAAAATAGAAGCAAATTTTGGCCAGATATTACCACCAGGGAAATAAATCTAATAAAATCACAATTTTAATATCAGTAAAAAAATGCATTTTATATGAATGTATGCACAGAAACCAGGTATACCAGCAAAATTAATTATTTGTTTTATTAACTAAACTGAAAACAAAATATCGTATTAAACTCGTTTAGAAACAACCTAAATTTATTATTACGATATAATTTGTACGGTGTCATTTATTTCGTCGATAAATCTTAAATTATTTAATACAATGTCAATATTTGTACTACATTATTCAGAGTTCGGGAAAATTGAATTTTGTAGAGAACTATATTTGTTTTTAATTATCAGTTAATGTCAAGGGCACCTTAATTATCGACGTTTACTTTCCCTAACATTATTCTACTATACAGGTAATTTATAGTGAATATTTTATAATTCATACATATGATGCTATTTCATTCATTTGAAACATTATGAAAAATAGATAATTGAATAGGACTATAAACTGCTCCACAAAAAATAAGGAAGTTCATAAATTCGGACATTGTGTTTTAAGAAATTAGCATTTTTGGTCACCAAGTGTTTATATATAAACTGAATGTTTTTTCTTCCATGCAAGGGTTATAACACCTGTTATAAACGATGCTAAAGGCAGTAAAAGGGTAGAAATAAAGATATTAAACACCCTTTGAATATCTCAGGATTGAGGAAGGGGTTCTTAAGGGGACAAATAAAACTATCGCGTTATGTACTGCCGTCATAAGGAGAAGTGTGGGCATCTACAAAAAATGTCTATATGAGTTTAAATATTATTTAAATAAAAAAGGCGGTATCTCCACTCCTAAGACCGAAATCCCTACCACAGTATGCAGTATCTGAATCAGATACCGGTATCTGATTCAGATTTAGATGCCGCACTTCTCCTTATGACGGCAGTGTAGATATATGATTAATAAATACTATTGTTTGAGCTAACAGGTGGTTGGCCATACAGATTACAAGTATGTATATGAATGGTACTCACAAAAAGGGGCTCTTACAGCAATAGGAAATGAAACTAGTGAGAACGTGGTTTATCTATGGTGAGAACCACTGATATAATTAAACTTCAAATATCAAATTTGGCGTTGACTTATGTCTAAAGTTATAACCACGTGCAAATTTGAGAAAAGTTTAGATGAATATAATTATAACATATAGGAATTTATTGAAAATCACCCAAAGTATGCATACCTAGAACTCACGGTATTTATGATTTACTTCGTATATACAAAGATTACTGAAGGTAAATATTTAAAGGTATGAATGTACAATTAAAATCCTGATAAATTTATTCTTGGTAGAATCGAGTTGTCGGAGAGAAGTCCTAGGGATTTATTTGAACCTATGTTACCTGGGATAACCACTTGCTAAAGGTTAGTACGTGTGGGGGTTGAATACCAAAAGTATAGTCCTCGCACGTGTAGATCGGGGTAACGATCGTTCTATGATGATCCAGAGGTCCACACAGGTTCTTAGAAGATTCCGATCATCCACAAGCCGATATGGGGTGGCAAATGAGAAGGTGGATCTTGAATATACTTCACCGAGGTAAGAACCAGTCGAATCCCAAAATAAGAATTAAAGTCAGAAGAGTGAAAAATGAAAAGTGAAGAGTGGATATGAAGGAGAAGTTTGAGTTAAAATTAAAATGGAAGTTGAAAGTTGAAGGTTGAAGGCCTGAAATAGAAATAAACGTAAGTGAATGATATTGAGCCAGTATTCAGAATATAATCACATGAAAGTGAGTGGTCGACAGACTTACCGTTGATGGTGGGTGGCCTTTAAGCGAAACAAGACAAGTTGGGGTGATTACAATTTGTTTGTAAAGAAAAAATCCAACCCACTGGTTGAGTTTTCAGTTCTAAGGAACCTTGGAAACTTTTCATTTTTAAACTTTTTGTAAATTACAAAAAATCCGTTGAATTTAACGTTATGTGCTCTTAGCTGGCATCCAAAACGCAAAATGAATCGCTATCTCTCCTCCGTTGATCATAACCTGTCCTGAATGGTTGGTTCTTTTCCTTTACCAGTAGCTTCTAAGAGTTCAAAAGATATGCTTATGTGAATTTACAAAGATGGAAAAGGATGAAGAATGTACTGTAAAACTACCACTTTGTTAATGTATGATTGATTATCAGTCATATCTAATTATCAATCAATTAATTTCATTTTATTTTCTTGGTCTGACAGATGTCAATTTAAACTAGATGATCCAAATGTAATCATTTGAACCTTTGAGATATATATTTTATTTTTAACACTAAATACCTTATATTCTGAAACCGATCTTGCTAGCAATCACTACTTAAGAATCATTCATCACAATAATGATTGCAGTTTTAAGCAAAAAAACAACAATTTGAGGTTGTTTATAATTTTAATTTTATGTGTAGTTTCCTCTAATATCAGTTAGAGCCAAACAACGCCTCTTCATACTTTCATTTGGGACCTTGAAGTAGCCTTGATCTATTTGGGGAAAAAGCTGTTTTTGGAATGTCTGTGGGGATGGTTCATGGGACTTGAAGACTCTATGTAGCTGGTCCCAAGCATACTCGATGGGATTGAGGTAGGACAATCAAGGGAGCAGTGCCAAATGCGGGATACCATGAAACAAAAGATTAACTTTATCAATAACTTGTTTGACGTGAATCTGCACAACAGTCATGTTCCCATCAAGAACTAACACTCCTCTAGGTTCGTTAAAACAAATGCCTTCCCAAACAGCAACTGTACCACCTCTGAACGGATGACCTTCCTGCACTGCTCTCCGATTTCTGGACACTAAAGGATGAGTCCATACACGAACTCGCCGAGTATCAGAAAACTGTCCATACCTCGGACTCATCTGTGGACGATGCGGACCTCCATACAGCATTCCTATTCACATGTTCATTAGCCCATGCCGATCGAGCATGCTTATGAATTTGTGTTAATGGAACTTTTCTCAATAGTTGTCCTGAACGTGAATTAACCTCGTGTGATCTTCTACGTACAGTTTCAATTGAAACCGAAACACCGGAAGCATTCAAAAGACGCTGATATTATGATCCGTCAAGAACTCAGCGGTTATCTTGTGCGGTGGTGGAAACACAAAAACTAGTCAGATAAGCAAGTAAACATTCAATATATTACAGACTAAACCTTGGAGAATAAAACACTTAACAATTTTCAAGATGAATCCAATATTTGTGAACTTCCTCAACTTGTGTGGAGCAGTTTATTATAATAATAACAAACATATTTTCCGAGCCGTACAGGCGTGAAATCCGAAAAAGAATCACGTAAGCATGGACAACGATGATTATATCACGGACAGGAGGGCAGAAGAAAAATTATCGGGAAGGAAGAATAAATGTATACTAGCAGTGGAAAAAAGTCACCAGAAAAAGACATGCAGAAAGTCCAAGGAAAAAGTGGTTCCATTAATAGAAATGATCAGAGACATGGAATCAGAATAGCAGAAAAGTAATCAGAAACTAAAATCGAGATAAATATAAAAAAATTAGAGAAGGGAATAAAAGTTAAACCAGAAAAACGTAAAGCTAGCAAAAGTGAATAAAAAAATGAAGTAGTAAATCAGGGGGAAAAATAGAATGATTGAAGGAAGGAAAAAAAAAGAATCAACGTTATAGTTACAGGATTTAAAATGGACAAAGATTACGGAGTGAATCAAGAAAGAGATAGAAAATATGCTGGACGATGGAATTGGCGTCCAAACGCAAATGAGGAAGAGCGCAAACACTGGACAATAAATCGTTTTAAGCTGAATTTGTTAATTTGGAGATAAAGGAAAGGTTATAAGAAAGAAGCAGAAATTGAAAAATATATATGTCAGCGGAGATAGGACATTAAAGGAAATGGAAGAGGAAGCGTTGATCAGGAAAAGAGAACAGGAAGAAATAGAGAAATTAAATTCTGTATTAATAGGATACAGCAAAATATCTATCAATAATGAAGAGTGGAAATGGAATTAAAAAAAATGAAAGGCTGGAGTTCATGTAACGTAACTGTAAGGGTACTGCACAATAATTTTCTGTTAACGGCCTGCATATTATATTATAAACAGCAACGGACCTGAGCTGCCTTCTTGTAAATTATCTCTGGTATTTGGATTGCATGTCCGTCACATTATATTGTTTTTATTTATTGTTCTTATATATTTTTGTACTAATTCTATAATTTCACCATCTATTCCTCTGTCTGTTAGTACTTTCCATACTAATCCAGATCCTAGAAGTCGTCCACAGTGGTACTCCCAAACGATGCAGAATGCTTCCTCCTTCAAATGTCTGGTATCTGAGCACATTTTTCAATCACTCTATCACGACAGAAACTGTTAATTTCGATAATTGAGAAGAAACCGTAGCTGCTAAGTTTATATTTTGTTCCAATATTTCACCATTAATGAAAATGTCCGCATCACTTTGCATTCGCGCTGTTTGTTTATATTTTTATAGACATTTCGCAAACACTCGTGTTGATTGAAAATAATATATCATTTTTAGTTGTTTACCATGCAAGCGATATATTTTACGAGTTTATATGTATATTTTGCTAGTGAGATTGTTTATTAAACGAAACCAATATATTGGCTAGTGGAAATAAATATTCAAAAATATTTATCAATTTATGAGTGTCGATATTAATTTCACAAAAATACTCAATGAATTGAGTATCTCTGATATGAAGTTTTGAAAAAAATTTTGTTATATTTTAAGCTTGAATATTATTTATCTAGACTATAGTAGGAGAAATACCCCATTTCCTTTCCCTTTTAATCACATATTAAATGTATCAAATAAAAACTTTTCTATCAGTCCGGGGAAGTGAGAATATTAAATATTTTCCGCCTATAACTTTTTTAGATTTGATCGCACAAAAAAAATTGTGAACATCAAAATTGTAGGTAATTTAATTATTTTTGTGACAGTGGCTACCGAACTTATATTGCAACAAACCGCGTATCGATAGCGTTAAAGTTCATTAAATGAGGCAAGGTTGAAAAAAAAACTGTATTGAAATTTTGTGTGGCCGCCATTTCGAATTTTTGAAATCTGAAAACACCAACGTTTTCAGTGGCCGGACTACTATATTTTTCTATATTATGAATTCGTTATCATTATTTTAATTGTTGGTCCCTTGAAAAAACATTTTGAAATTTTTTTCAATTTTTCGAAAATCAAGGGTTGAAAAACTTTGTTCCAACATATTTGTAACGTGCCTCCCTTCTTACACGTGGCTCCTGCCACAAGAACACGTCACTATGGACACCCTTGATGCAAAATTCGGGTTTTTAAATCTCGGGCGCCAGATTATTAACGTGGTTTGTTCCACGGCCCCTTGACCCTTAGCGTCAAGAGTTCCAGATAGCCTCAGATGGAGGTTACGGAAAATTCCAGGGGTCTTGTTGAATTAAATTTAACTAACTAGTGAAAATCCGGAAAAGCCAAATCTTGGTTCTCCAATCAATAAATTGCGGTTAAAAATGAAAATAATAGGAATTCAAAACGTTGATCTATCATTACTCTGTGGTCTATTTTACGAAGAATTCTTTAGTGACAAACAAATTAACCGGGAAAAGAAAATGAGGTATGTATTACCCATATCTGGGATTTGAACGGACTTAACGGTCAGGTTATCAAATACGGTTCAAATCTACCGGGTTTAACGGGGTCCCTAATGCACGATTTAGATCTGCCGGGTAATCAGACAAATTGTGGCCAAGCCTCTTCCAAGTCTGATTAGCCCTTGAATCCAAATGAAACCGGCAACTATTATTACGACAATAAGAAAAAAAAACAAAATATAAATAATGATTTTACGAAACGGGAAAAGAACGATTTAGATCTGCCGGGAAATCAAACAAATTGTGGCCAAGCCTCTTCCAAGTCTGATTAACCCTTGAATCTAAAGGAAACCGGTAACTATTATTCCGAAAAAAAAAAAATTTAAGAACTAATTAGATCTGCCGGGAAATCAAACAAATTGTGGCTAAGCCTCTTCCAAGTCTGATTAACCCTTGAATCTAAAGGAAACCGGTAACTATTATTCCGAAAAAATAAAATTTAAGAACTAAATAGATCTGCCGTGAAATCAAACAAATTGTGGCTAGGCCTCTTCCAAGTCTGATTAACCCTTGAATCTACTAAAGCCGGTAACTATTATTCCAAAAAAAAATATTTTCCCACGAGTTAAACGGTACCCAACTATCGACACACAGAGTGAAAATATTCGTACTAGCATAAAATTAAAATATTATAATCCACTTGGATATCAATTTAATATAAAACTACTGACAAGCAAAAGCATAAAATAATTCAAGAATCCACTAATAACTCATATCAGTTATTTAATATATAATAAACGCAGTAAATAAAATTCGAAATCAAATTACGGTTGACAAATCTTTATTTCCAGATAAGAGAAACAAAATAAAAAAAACCAAATTTCAGTTCAACAACATAAGAAAAAAAATAGCCGGTCGGAAAATTTTCAAAGAATACATTCAACAATTTAATAATAAGCGGCGATACGGAAAGTTTCGAATACACAGTTTATTTGTAAAAATGATTTACCTTGTTAAATACAGCTTACACACAATCGGAATACGGAATACACAAAATTTTCGCACTACGGTTTTTCGGTTTTTCGGAAGAACGTTGAACGGAGAATCACTACTTTAGAGCCGGAATAAATCAGAGCGCGAATAAGAAGACCTTAGAGCGAAAATGAATGCTAGACGGGATGAATCGGAGACGGAACGAAAATCGGAGCGCGAATAAAAATCACCCGAAAATGAATTGTTTGAGAATTTATATCCAAAATTTTTAGTTACATTCTTCGGCCGTAATTCTGGTGTGGGAATTAAAACGTGAAATCTATCTAGTTTCGACAAAAACTTGTATCTATACTAGACGGCTCTCGTTTAAATTAAAATGTTGTATATACCGGGCGTCCTTTCAGTTGAAAAATTTAAATATCGGAAATGAATAAATTGTGTATGGTAGAATTTGTATTTGCGTAACTCGGACTTATACTAAAATATACAACGGTAATAACAAAAAATAAATAAATCAATGCGGTAGTAGAAAGGGTTGTAAAGTAACGAGTTATATACACCCTAGTGGTAAAATAAAATATATTACGGAACAAAATAAAATAAAAATTAAACTTGCAAAAAGCAAAAAAAATAACTCGTTACATATTGCATTAAGTCATCCTATAGGGTATAAAATTCCCTACAATTTTTATGTCCACAATTTTTTGTGCGATCAAATCTAAAAAGTTATAGACGGAAAACTGTTGCATTTCCTTTTCTCCAAGCTTCATCGCAAGCTTCATCGGGATCAACTCAAGAATTTAGGAAAGTAGTCTATACTATATATACTTTCGTTTAAAAAGATTTAATCTATAGTTACCCAAGCATTTTAATTTCACTACAGCTCTCGGCCTTACTTCCCCGGACAATTTGAGCAGGTTGTAAATTAATAATAATTGACATTAAAACTCAAATTGTCAGAATAATTTTGAACTGTATCAAACATTTTATACGAATACATGTTGATAAAGTTTGTTGATAAAATTCGTATCGTTTGCACAAACAAAAGAAGACAAAACATATTGTTCAAAAGAATGATCTCTAGATTGCAGCTTCAGGTAGGTCACAAAACATGGTCAAGCGAATTACTGACGAAGAAAAGATGTTCATACGGATAGCCAATGTTTTCTTCGAAAAATACATCTATGTTTTAAAAATTCAGCACCGAACTAACTCCAAAGGAGTTGCGGATATTACCAGAAACTGTATGGAGAATAGAGTTGCACAAGTTTGACTTGAATGATTGAGATTGACTTGAGTTTGACTTGAAATTAAGTCAAACTCAAGTCAATCTTCCTGACAAATAATTCAAGTCAAATCAAACTGGGCAATGGTTACCGGATTAAAAATTCAAACTGTTTGTTTGAGTTTGAAAGAGTTTGAGAAATCATTTATTTAGTAGATATACCTTAAATGGGTAAAATATTTATGTTGAATATAGTAAGTAGGTAAGTAGGTTACAACAAATACATTTATTTAAAACAAAAAGAAAATACATTATTTTGAACATTTTTTCTAATCAACTCCAACTTGTCATCTCAAAATTCTTCGTGAAAAGTAAAGTTCTTACATATTAAGTGAAAGCTGTCAAAGAAGCTCTCGAAAAATATCGTTCTATGCAGGCTGATGTTGCTGGGGTGGCAAGAAAGTCGCAAATACAGTTTCGTGCCGCTTCCACCACTTTAGTATGTACTCGGTACTCTCAGCTCGTGATTCAGCTGCGTATTTGTCGATTTCGTATCTCCATGAATTTTCGTTTCTGTTTATTTTTGGAGATGATTGGAAAAGTCCAAACAAATCTAAATCAAAATTGGTAACTTCATCAGACTTTTTTTCGAACACACTGACTGTACATTCAGTTTGGGTTTGGGGTGACTCTTTGTCAGTGTAAGGTGAATAATACTTTTCTTTATAAATTTCTTCAAATTTCTTGATGGCTTCATCTTTTAAGGATTGTCCCCATGTCGAGGATCCAAAATCAAAACGATACAATACATCCAGTTAGTCCTATTGTAACGCTTAACAATTTTATCGCAAGCTGCCTGAAGGGCAATAATGATTTTTGCATCAAGTTCGTCTCTATTTTCTTTATTATCTAGTTCATGCGCCCATCGTTCTAGTTTGTCAAATAGCATATTGATCCCAATGACCACCATAAAAAGGGTAGAATATTCCTCTCCTTCTAAAATTGGGAAGTGGGGTAACACAGTTGTGGTTCTAGGGTTAATTGTATAAAAACTTACCAGGTCATTTTTACAATTTTGGATCCAACGTTTTATGTTGTTACTACCACAAATACTACTTGTTCCAGAAGTTGTTGCTTCCTGCGGAAATTCTTCTTCATACAAATTTTGTGGCTCTTCATCAAATGTTGTTTTAATGAACTAGTTCCACTATTTGGCATTTTATAACGTTGTTCTTTATTTTTACATAATTTGCCCTTTGCAATTTTCCTTGTTTTGCAATCGCCTGCAGCAACATCAAAAAAATCTGTATATTTCTTTTTCTTGTTAATTAATTTTGATTTTGATTTTGCCTCGTCTACATATTTCTTTCTCATAATTTTTGCGGGGGATTGGGGGATCTTCAAAATCAGACTCACTTTGATCTGGAACGTATTCCGAGCCGCTACATAAAAAAAGGTTCAGGTTCAGACATTTTGAGTTCAGACATTATCGCAAAACGCACACACTTCAAAACAAACGTAACAAGCCAAGCGGATCCTTCTAAATATGAACTATAACTAATTTGCGGAGTAGCAGAGTACAAACTTTTTTACATAAAAAGTTTGATTTTCAAGTCAAGTTTGTTGAGTAAAATCAAACTAGTTTGACTTGATGCATCTCTAATGGAGAATAAAAAAAATTAATGTCCAATGCTCAATGATGCCGAATTGAAAACATCTCTCCCTCTCTCCCTCTCTCCTCTCTCCCTCTCTCCCTCTCTCCCTCTCTCCCTCTCTCCCTCTCTCCCTCTCTCCCTCTCTCCCTCTCTCCCTCTCTCCCTCTCTCCCTCTCTCCCTCTCTCCCTCTCACCCTCTCTCCCTCTCTCCCTCTCTCTCTCCCTCTCTCTCTCTCTCTCTCTCTCTCTCTCTCTCTCTCTCTCTCTCTCTCTCTCTCTCTCTCTCTCTCTCTCTCTCTCTCTCTCTCTCTCTCTCTCTCTCTCTCTCTCTCTCTCTCTCTCTCTCTATCCGTTGGTCTATTCGTAACATAGATCCGTCCATCCTTGAAGGTCCGTCGATGCTTGAAGATCCGTCCATTTGGAATGTAATCCAATGGAGCGACCACCGTTCTATGTTTTTGTTTTCTCGAAGATCTTCGACTTCTTATCGATCGTTCATTCAAAAGAAGTATGGTTCTAATCCATTTTGTCCACAATTTCATTGGCAATAAAACATTCAGTGAGATTAGATAACATTTTTAAAGAAACAAATAGGTTACGTTCCTCAATCAATACGTGTTGTTGGTCAAGAAAATATCATCCAATTATGAGGACGCATGCTATATGTTTTCTAGTTCTTACTTTCAGTTTTTATTATTCATTATCATAAGTAATGCTTACAATTTGACTACTGTCATTTATAAAAACTAAGGTTGGTTGGTATTGGATTTGCAGTGGCGACGCCGGGTGAAAAAACAAACTGCTTAGATACACGATTAGAGGACAGGATTTGTCAACTTCTCCACTCGATCTCCTTATGAGATCCTCTTCCAAAGTCATAGATGACAATTTAAAACAGAAATAATAAAACACGGACGTTTTGTTACTATATTTGCATTATGATCAGATAGAACTGTATATCAGCGGGTGATATTTCAGGTTAGAAATATAGTCCTTATGAATCACTGGAGAAGGTACTATAATTTATTCTTGAGATACTCTTTTTAATGATCTATTATCATTATTTGTGAAAAATAATAGTTTTTTCATATACATTATAACATCACAAAATAAAAAATTTTGTCTGCAAAATTTTCGAAAGATATGAAAGTTTGTTGCTTGGCAACTTCGCGAATGACATTTTTGAAAAAATCATGAGCCGTGTGGAGAAGCGAAGCGAAATTTCCGAAAAGCAACAAACTTGAATAAAACCTTTCATTCAACAATGGAGCATAAGCAAAAAAATAACTTATCTATTTCTATAAAAGTTAGTTTTTTTTTTCGGGCCGAGATGGGAAACTCATGTTCGAATGGGTCCAGGACCCAAACAGTGTTGGACTCATCTCCAAGGAGATGCCTACCAACCAAACGGAATCACTACCCTAGCATACTTCGAGACGGGCGGCGGTCACTCGCACACTCTCCGCTCACACCGTCATCTTCTCCCTCCTATCTCTCCTGCCTCTCATGCCATATCGCATCCTACACTCCCCCTAACCATGCTCTCTACTACTCCACTCAACTCCATCCATTCCTCTTCCCCACTCAACATTATCTCCACCATATTTTCCCAGTACACCGCCTCCCCTAGTTTCCTCTCCAACTTCTTCCGCACTTCCTCGTTCCTCCAGCATCTAAACACATGCCCCACATCATCCTCCACTTCACACCTCTCGCACACACCAGTCTCTATTTTTCCAATCTTGTGGAGGTACCCTATTCTCGACCCATGTCCAGTGAGCACCTGTGTCAAGAAGTAGTTCACCTCCCCGAATTTCCGGTCCATCCAATCTCTCTTATTCCCAATCGCTCCTTTTAGCGCGCCCTCATACTCCTCCCACCTTCTCTCCATTTCCTCCTCCATCCATTCCCGTACATTCTCTCTGGTCGCACCCCTCCAGCGTTTGTTCCTAGCTCTAGCCATCACGTCCAATGGGTAGGACCTTGCCAGCACCGCTGCTGCCAGTCCACCCACTGTTCTGTACCCCTGCACCACCCTCAGCAGTATCCCTCTCTGCACCCTCAGCAGTATCCCTCTCTGCACCCGCAGAAGTGGCCTAACCTTCGCATTCACCCCCGTTTTTTCACCCCACACCTCCGCACCGTACAGCATACTCTGCTCTACGGTCCTACCAATTACCCTCCTCTTCCACTCTTCCGGCCTTTCACATTACACATCAATCTCCCTAGCCATGCTGCCCTCACTTTACCCTTCTCTGCCGCCTTTACTTTTGACTATCCAACCATACCCCTATAGGTATTTCAGAGACTCCTCCATACGAATTCTCCTTCCCTTAACCATCACCCCCACTTCCCTTGTCCTGCTCAGTCCCTTCACTAGCAACCCCACCGTCTTATCTTCCTCCACTTCCAGTCCGAACCGCTCTATCTTCTCCACAATCTCCCTGCACATTCTCTCCGCCTTTCTTTTTATCTCCACCTCTCCCTTTGCCGTACATACCAGACACATATCGTCCGCATACACCGTAATCTCACATCCCTCTTCACATACAATCCCACAAACCTCATCAAACACACACTTCCAGAGCGTCGGTCCAAGAACCAAGCCCTGAGGCACTCCACCCTCCATCTCATATTTCCTCCCTCTGGAGTCTACAATCACACGCCCCGTCAGGTAGTCCCTCACCAGGTTAACCAACCCCTGCACCACTCCAACCCTCAGCAACGCGCTCAACACTGCCCGGTTGCTGACACTGTTGAACGCGATCCCGACGTCGAAGAACACGAGTAGGGCTAATTTCTTCTTCTTCCAGCTGCCCTCCTAGCTCTTTCCACCAAGCCCATCACCTTGCTCAGTGCCGAGATGCAAGATTTCTCCTTCGGGAACCCGTGCTGGTTTACCTTAAAACCCCCATTCCTACCAACTTCCCCCTCAATCCTATCCTTTATTATCCCCTCCATCAATTTACCCATACCACACAGCAGGCTGATGGGCCTACAGTCCCCCGCCCGCTTCCTCTCTCTACTACTCTAGTTCCCAGAAGTACTCCCTATTGTCATCCAAGAGCCTCTTCACCATATCACCCCTCAGGCCATCTATCCCTGGGGCTTTTCTCACTTTTTTGTTTCTACCCCAATTCTCTATCTCCCACTTCTCTACCGGCCTTATCCCCCTCATTTTCACTATCCCCCTACTATCCTGGATTTCCTGGATTCTGCCACCCACCTCTCCTTCGCGCCCTATGAACAATTTCTCTATAATCTCCTTCTCCCAATCCTCCTCTAAAACCTCGTTCCTATTTCCACCCATCCCCTTCACCGCTATCTCATACGCCTTTCCCTATGGATTGTTTTCCAACTCCCCCAGTAACTCTTCCCACTTCCCTCTTTTTCCCTCTCCACTCTACGTTCCAGTTCCTTCTTCTTCTCTTTATATCCCCCTCTTCCCTCTATCCTTCCTCTTCCCCTCAGCATCCGTCTTCGTTCTTTCTTACACTTCCTCCACAGCTCCTCTATTTCCTCATTCCACCAGTAATTGGCCCTCCGCTCACGCCTATTGCCCCTCTTTCCCTCTCTTTTACAGCCCTGTATCACATTGTACAATTCATCTGCATCATGTCCAAGTCCCCTTCCTATCTCTTCTCTTACTTTCTTCCTCATACTCTCTGCCTCGGCCTTCGTTCACTTCCATCCCCACTCTTCCAATAAATCCTTTCTCCCTTTCCTTATATCCGTCTCCACATACCAATGTAAGCTCAAGCTTTCCTCATCCTCCAGCACCCCCCAACCAAACACTCTTTCCCACAGCCATTCATCACATGCGGTTATATCAACGGATGATGAACCCCCGTCACCCCTCACGAGGGTGGGCAGTAGTCCATCATTCAGCACCACCAACCCGTTGGATGTTAACACTTCCCCCAGAATCTCCCCTCTCCTGTCCGTTTTCTTCCGCCCCCATATATTATTCTTCGCATTGAAGTCCCCTGCCACCATTCTCCTTATGATCCTCCTTTTTCCTTTTGACACCCTCAGATCGTCCTCTAATCCTGTCATGCTTCTCTCATATTCTTCCAGGCTGACATTTGGGCTTATATACACACTGTACACCACCATGTCTCCCATTCGCACTACCACCCGTCCGTTTTCCTTCCTCACTTCAACCGCCCTCAGTCCATCCCCCACCACTCTTATTCCTGCTTCTCCTGTATCGTCCATAATCCATCCCTGCTTCCCCACATATCTAGCATTCACCTCGGATCCACACACCACATCCACTTCCCTCCTAAAAATCACTTCATCCAATGTATCATGCGCTATCCTGCATTTCCCTAAATTTATCTGAACACCCTCCATACATCCCCTACATGCCTTCTTCCCGCGCAATGCTCTCCCCTTCCTCCTATTCGACCAGACTCGTCCCCTCTGAGGGGTCCAGATGGTCCCACCCATTTTTTCCTTCACCTTTTCCATCGTCTCCATCTACTTCTTTCCTTCCCCTTCTACATCCTATCTCCCCTGGCTTGTGTCCCCTTTCCCCACATACCCTACAAAGGAAGGCCTGCCGACAGTCTCTCGCCATGTGATCCTCGCTCTTACAAAGCCAGCACTTACTCCTCTCCTTGACTACCTTCACCTTACACCCTGCTACTTTATGGCCCTTTATCCCACATCCAAAGCATCTGTCATCCTCTCTACCCTCTATAATATTTACCCTGTTCCACCCCAATCTAATCTCCTTTTTTTTTCAATAAGGCTACCGCTTTTTTCCCATTCCGCCCTCACCACCGCCATTTTCATTCCGTTCCTCTCCCTCACCACTTTAATCACCGTTGTCCCTTTCCCAATCAAATTCTCTATTTTCCTTCCCCCTCACCTTTTCATCTTCCATCCACGGTTCTATCCCTACCATTTTAATGGTTTTTGTTCCCCTCCCTGCTCCCTAGGTCCTGTCACCCTTTCCACCTACCCCAGAATTTCCCTCACCTCAACCCCCTTCTTTGCCTCTATAACCTCCTCCCTATTCCTTGAGACTCTGAGTCTATCCACCAACTCCCCGTCATCTCCCTCAACCCCTTCTCAATCCTCTCGATCCCCTCCTGATCGACTTCCCCGATATCCTTCAGGATTATGGCCCCATTTCTACCCTCCTTTTCCTTTTCCCCATCTGTATAGACCTCCGCCACCTCTCCGTCACCTCTCACCTACGCCACCATCTTCTTCAGCACCTCCACCTCTACCTGCTCAAGCCTGTGGAGTCCAATGCTGTCCCCGCTCCCCATTACCCCAAACAGTCGACTCATCAGCTCAAACACCTTTTTCTCATCCCTACAATCTCCCTCCAAAAGTTACAGTTATGACAATTAAACTAATCTGTCGTTTTCTAACCAGAAATAACACAATGACATTTTGAATAAATATGTAAATCGTGACATTTCTACAAATGAAAACTTTTCTGACAACGCAAGTTTGAGAAAAATTGACAACGTCATCAAAAATTTGTTTACAATGCTGGTTCTCATGCTTTCAAAAATTAGGTTCCGTTATTGCCGCTGGAAAAGTTAGGGCAAACTTTTTTCGCTGTCATAATGACAAAATCACGCGGCTTATGGGATTTTTTATACATGAATTAAATTCTCACTGTAAAAATTAAATGTGAATTTTGTCAAGGTAATTGCAGGTAACATTTTTGTCAGTAGAAAAGATGCCGTTGCTATGGTATTTTGCCAGTGAAAAACACTCTAGTGAAATAGTCAAAAGAAAAGAAAGAAAAAACTTTCCTTTAAAATAACTGAATTGATCGATTCTGTGTACAAGTTTCATTAGAAAAATCTAAATATTGGAGCATTCCACCGAGTTTAATTATTATTTTTTTAATTTCAGCTGCCTAGTAGAATTTTTTAATTTCCAACATAAAAGAGAACCTGTTTTAATCTAAGTCAGTATCGTTAAAAGCAATTTCACTCTTTCGTTATGTGAGTATTTATATTCTTTTAAAAAAAATCCAGACGAAAGAAAATATGAAAAGTCACTTTCCCCTAACCGTTCACATTTCCGCTCCGTTTGAACAAATTCCCTGGCATTCTTTTGTTTCCAACGACCCATATATGAAAAACGCCGCGATATACATCAAAGGGAAAATCACATATGAGAAAAAAATAAGAAAAACATAAATTAGAACACGCAACTGAACATGTTGCGAATAGTCATCGGAAAAAGAAAGGAATAAAAAATGTTATTGCGTCCAGAGCACGTACGCCACTGTAAAAATTTATTGTTGGAACATGTCCGAGACGAATTTAAGAAACTAAAAATGCGAGTCAACTAGGAGAAAACTAGTTAGAACGTAACAAAAACTGTATCTGATTGGAAAAAAATGAATTTAAAGATAACCCTTTTTATTATTAAAGAGTATATTTATGCTACACAAAAATCAATCCCTAAGTCAGACCAAAACTACAATAAGAGTTTCAACAGGGGTCCTAACGGAACATCGTCGCCTGAATGGTCATCTGAAAAAGGTCAAAATAGTGGAGGGAGAAAAATGTAGATTCTGTGGTAAGGAAAAAGAAACCTCCATCCGTATAATTGCGGATTGCGCAGAAATTCAGAATCCTACAGCACAACACCTAGAAGACAACTGGATAGAAGAGGGACAATTACCTTAACTAAACCTAAACATTCCTCCGGGAAATAGGCCTAAATGAGCTACTACTCTCTGAGACTTTCCTCAGGAACTGAGTAGAAGTAAGGGGGCACGATAGATCTTTTGAGGTCTGAGTGAATGTCACCCCAATATACATACATGCTACACACAATACTCGAATTCGAGAAATACCAAAAAAGCGCAAAACTAATTTTGAGTAGCAAATGTTTTTGCTGTCCTCCGGCCGGAAAGTGTCAACTTTCGGGCCGTCGCGCTAAACGAAGTAGAAGCTTTCCGGCTCTGTCGAACAGAAAAATAGTATATTTCTTCATACCTCGGTCGAAATTACGTAGGGACACCGGGGTTGGTTGTGACAATGTGAACATATATTTTTTTGTAGACCTGCAGAATAAGCCTATAAAATTTGTTTGAACTAAAGTACTTTATTTAAACTTTTATCTATAAAAAAATACAAACACGACCAAATTAAACGCATTACAAACGTAGTTATTAATAATAAAAACATATCACGCCTGAAGTGTTTGCCAAGGATGGTAAATAACAAATAGTTAGCGATTACTTTAGATACACTTTAATTATTTATTTTATAACAACCATACATGTGTGTATTGTGATTCGAGTCGTAGGCCAAAGTGAAGTGTGCTTGCTGTCTATGTGACATAGACAGCCGCATTGCTACCAACTCAAAACCATGGTACGTTCCCGTACACATAATAGGTATGTTCCAATACACCTCATACCTCCTCTCATAAATTTAAGCGTTGGGGTACTTTTATTATTCTCTTAGGCCTACTAACCGAGTCATGTACAATGTTTCTTTCATTTACCTCTACACTATTCTTACAATTTGTTGAACCATCACTATCAACATTTTCTGTCTCTTCCCTTTCCACATTTTCCCCCACTATCACAGTTTCTTTGATTTCTGATTTTTCTTGTGAACCCTCACTCACTTGTTCCTTTATAATATGTTCTTTAGTATCAAAATTCATTGGTGATTCATCCGTTTGTTCACTTTCCATTGTTACGTTCTTTCTAATCTGATCTACATGTCTTTTCCATATAAATCCTTCATTAACTACTTTACACAAATAAATTCGTTCATTAATAACCTCATCGATTACTCCCCCTACCCAGGTTTTCTTATTTGGTTGCCTATAATCCCTTATCCATACTTTATCTCCCACTTTAAATAGTTCATCTCTCCCCATGTGCTTACTTCCCAAATTTTTTATTTTATTTTCAGATAAAATATCTAATCTAGTCCGTATTTTATTTTTAAATATGAGACTTGAAGGTGTTACCCCTGTACTCGAATGGATTGAATTCCGATAGTTAAATAAATACCTGTCTATGATTGTTTTTAATGTTAGTCTTCTATTTGACTCATCATCCCAAGCTTTTTTTATACCCGTTTTTAATGATTTTACTGCATTTTCTGCAATACCATTTGATGCGGGGTGAAAAGGTGGTGATGAGATATGTTTATCCCCATTAGTAGATAGGAATTTGGAAAAGTCCTCAGAAGCAAAAGGTGGACCATTGTCTGTACAGACAATTTTTGGTAACCCAAAACGAGAAAAACATTCCCTAAATTTCTCTATGGTGCCCTCAGCTGCTGTATTATTAACAACAAAAGCTTCTGGCCATTTTGAAAATGTGTCAATTATTATTAAAATGAGATTTCCCTTTAATGGTCCAAGAAAATCTGCATGGATCCTTTCAAAGAAATAATTAGATTCTTTTACTGAAATTGTTTTTGCCCTTTTGGGTTCTGGTCTGTTTATAGCGCAAATTCTACAATTTTCAACTTTAGTTTGTATCTCCCCATCAAGAGAAGGCCACCAGAAATAAGCTCTAGCATTGGCTTTCATTTTCATAATCCCTTGATGTACTGCATGTAATTCATTTAAAAGCTGCTCTCTTAGAACTGTCGGTATTACTACCCTATAACCCCAAAGAATAATGCCACTATCTATTGTCAACTCCTCCTGTCTGCAAAAGAATGGTTTAAACAAAACATTGTCCGTATGTTTTGGAAAACCATAACGTATGTAATTAAAAATTGTACCTAAAATTGGATCACGCCTAGTCTCTACCCTGACTCTACAAGAATCAATTGGTGCTCTCGTTTCCACAAAGTTCAAATAATCCAGTTGTGTCTCCTCTTCTTCTCCTTCCTCCATTGGTAATGGCAATCGTGATAAAGCATCAGCTTTTACGTTATCAACCCCTCTAATAGACTTGAATTTATAATCAAAACCTGCTAAAAATAGAGACCATCTTTGTACCCTACCAGCTGCCATCTGAGGTAAACTTTTGTACTCCCCAAAAATTGCCTGCAGTGGTTTATGATCACTCAGTATTTCAAACTTTATACCTGCCAGGAATTGATACAGCTTAGATACTGCCCAGTATACTGCTAAAGCCTCTTTCATTATCATTGAGTAATTTCTCTCTGCCTTGCTTAATACCCTGGAAATATAACATATTGGTCTCTCCATACCGTCATGTAATACATGCAACAACACGGCACCTATTCCATATTGAGAACTGTCACATGCTAACCTAACTGGCTTAGTTGCATCAAAATGCATTAAAATTTTATCGGAGATCAACTCACCCTTTGCAAATTCAAAGGATGCCTGACAATTTTTGTTCCACTCAAATTTCTGGTTTTTACCTACTAGATTATATAATGGTTTCATTTTCCCTGACAAATTCTGAATAAAACATGCATAATAATTAACCATCCCCAAAAATGCTCGCACTTCTGTTACATCTTTAGGTATAGGTGAGTTTACAATAGCTCTTACTTTGTTATTGTCTTTTTCTAAACCCTGTCCTGAAATTTTATGACCTAAATAAAAGATAGATTCTTCAAAAAATTTACATTTTTATATATTCAGTTTAAAACCTGCCTTTTCTATTCTATCTAAAACCTGCTCTAAATTTTGTAAATGTGTTATGTTATCCTTGCCTGTGACCACAATGTCGTCCAAAAAATTAACTGTACCACTACACCCTTGTAAAACTTTTTCAACTATTGCCTGAAAAATAGCACAGGCTGGTTTGGTTCCATATGGTAACCTTAACACTTCATAAATTCCATATGGTGTGCTCCACGCTAATAATTCTGAAGTGCTTTCATCTAAAATTAATTGATTATAAGCGTTTAAAAAATCCAGCTTACTAAACTTTTGCCCTCCTTGTAAGGCTACAAAGATTTCATCTATACGGGGTAATGGGTGATTACAATCTTTTAAATATTTATTGATAGAGATTTTATAATTGGCACAAATTCTAATATCTTTTCCATTAGCTTTCATGACTGGAACCAATGGAGTGCCCCATGGGCTGTTCAAAACTTTTTTAATTACTCCCTCCGATTCTAAACGTTTAAGTTCCATTTCCACCTTTTCCCAAAAAGCAAATGGTATTGCTCTGGGTTTGCAAAAAAATGGTTGAATATTATCTGTTACCTGTAATTTAATTTTCTCCCCTTTATAAGTCCCTAACTCATTTTTAAAAACATCAGAGAATTTATTTAAAATGTCTTGAATACTACCTGAGCTATTGCAAGAGTTTAGTTCGTCTATATTTACTGCCACCTCTAAACCCTGTATGGACAAATAAAATTTTTGTATTAGATCCCATCCTCGTCGCCAAATTTGAAGTGTTTGCCAAGGATGGTAAATAACAAATAGTTAGCGATTACTTTAGATACACTTTAATTATTTATTTTATAACAACCATACATGTGTGTATTGTGATTCGAGTCGTAGGCCAAAGTGAAGTGTGCTTGCTGTCTATGTGACATAGACAGCCGCATTGCTACCAACTCAAAACCATGGTACGTTCCCGTACACATAATAGGTATGTTCCAATACACCTCAACGCCAAATGTCACAATTTGCCCCAACTTGGGGTTGGTTGTGATACTCATGGGGTTATTTGTGACAAACCCTACCCCTCTATACATCATCGTCAGTATTGCAGTGAATGCAGATGAAATATGGATTTTCATCTGTACATTCCTCATGAGCCCATTTGGAGCAGGTGGTGCACTGCAGCCATTTTTCTTTTGGACGAGAATTGGAGTATGGTTAATCACAAACTAAACAAAAAGTTTCGTTGTCGTCGTCAGAACTACTACTAGGATTAACAGTTTTAGCTTTAGATTTGCCTTTACGAATATTTCTCTTGGTACTGGATTGTTTAGCTTTTTTCTTTCGTTCCCTTGCTGTTTTCATTTTGTGGGCATTTTCTAATTCCTCCTTATTTGGAGTATCTGCCAAATAGCTGATCGGCCAGGTTTTCTCGCTTTCCGTTTAGCTACCCGTGGACCAGCTTTAGTATTGGTCTTAAATCTTCTGGAGAAAAATAGGTTTTGATACCCGAACATCCAGGTAACTTTTCAGGTTCTAAAGCTGGGCGTGATACTGGAGGTGAATCTGCTTTAGGTGGTGTGCTGTTAGGGGTAACATGAATTTCAATGTAGTTGGGTTGACTTGTGCTCTGCATTTCTGTAGTAATTAGTACGTCTATTTTCAACTCATTTTCTGATTTTGGACGATCTGTAACGGCTGCAGGAAGAAATTCATCGTCGGAAAAGATATTTTTATTGAAAGGAAAAATTCCAGCAGCTGCAAACCCAGCTTGAATGTTTTTTGGTGTTGCTGCCGGAGGAAGCGCGTCTTTCGCAATAGGGGGTATGTCATATGTTGTTATGGTTTTCCCTGGATGATTGCGCATCCATGAGCCGCAAGCACTATTGATGTATTTTTTAAGGGGCCCATAGACTGATCTAACGGTTGGAGTTTATGCGAGCAGTGTGGTGGTAGAGAAATTACGACAACTTCATTTTCTTTACAAAAAGTAATGCCTTGTAATGAGAGATGAGACTCATGATTATCTATTATCAAGAGAACCGGTTTATCTTGAGATGCCCTAGCATGCTTGGCGAAGTGTTTTAAATATGTTAAGAAACTGTCCTCTGTCCTGATGGATTAGCGGATCCAATACATAATGGGGGACCGTTATTGACAAGATAGTCCCTGTAGTTTTTTCTTGGGAACAAGAACATCGGGGGAATTGAATTTCCGCTGGCACTAACAGCGAACCAAATTGTTACCAGGGTACCTCTCTCAGCGGAAATTACAGAACCCACTTGTTTTATGCCTTTTCTAGCAACAATTATGTTATGCCCATTTCATCTACATTGTACATATCCTGAGGTTCAAAGTTGTAACAATCCACCACCTCTTGTAAAATAGAAAAGAAAGCATTCACGTTTGTCTTATTGAAACTAGTAGCGCGAGTCCTGAGGGATAACGTGTTATGTCGCTTGAGAAAACTAGTAACCCAGTCAGCAGAGGCCATTTCATCTCTGATCCAGTTGTTAGGGACAGCTATATTATTTTTCACAGCAAACTCGTGAGCTAACCTACGAACTTCTTTTGTGGATAATCCAAAGTATAATTTGGATTGATAAATCAGGTATTCTGCTAATTTATTTTCCATTTGATCTGATGAAACTTGGCGATTTCGTTCATACCCTACACACAATGGTTGTTCCAAGCCTGGAAGAGAAATATTTTCAATATAGAGACCCCTAAATTTACAACAACAAAATTACCATAATTACTTCGCTTTTGTATTTTTTTACAAAATCTCTGTAACGTCATGTAGATAATTTGGAAATGGGCGGTCACTATCCGAAGAGACTTCTTGTTTTCTAACAGTTCATGGGATGCTCGTTCAAAAACGTCCAAGGGTTGATAAGACTGGTTAGGTTAGGTAAGGCTAGGTTACTTTTATACTTAGCAATCAAATATACGGGGCAGGTTGTGACAGTCACAACTTACCTCGTTACTAATGTCACAACCAACCCCCAAGCACATTTTTGTTATAGTTCGTATAACAGCCTTTTTGGTGTGCGTCATCGTTTGTGACGTATATCCGGGTTTTGGGTATGTCGATATTTAATTTGTTATTTTGACATATAGTTAACCTTTTATTTGATAAATAAAATCATCAGGATTGTATTCAGCCAAATTCGAAAAGGCTATGAAATTAATAATACTTGGGATATGAAAACACTGCAAAATAAAACAAATTGTATATTCAATTTACATATTAAAATAATTTAATATTAGTAAATATAGTCCTGCATTTGAATAAATAAAATGCTAACAATAAGATCAATATTCACTTTTCATAAATAATAATTGACCGTAAACAACAAAGTACAGACCTTACGAGAACTGTCAGTTGGACATTGGAAAAATACGTAAGACACGGAAGGAACGTCTGCATAGTATTTTGAACGATGTAATGTCGCCCGATTGACAGGTCGCGTTTGCGCGTAATCTAAACATCAACCAATCAAATTTTTGTAAGTCAAAGATTAGGGTTAACGTTTGTACTACGTTTAAACGGTTCATTATTGTGATATTTTGATTAGGATTTATCACAGACCTGCCTTTTTTTCCATTTCTTCCAACGTAATGTGTTAGAAAGACATTAACAATCAATGACGCACACCAAGAAGGGTATTATATGAACTTTATATTGTCTGAGTACTGCCCACATTTTTATAGATAGACTAATAACTTCATTCACGCAAGGAAGAGCATACCTGAATTATTATTTTGACACCGCAACACCAACTAAAACTAAAGTCACTTTATAAAACAATATTTGAAAACAGTAACATTTACTAAGACACCTCTAAAATACCAAAATCGGCCAAACACACGTGGTACGCCCCCGTTTGAGCATAATCCTGGTTAAGTAAATACCTACCAAACCGAGATGGTTTTTTGTCGATATAGAATTTTGGTTTGTGATTAGATGTAGAGATGTCGCTGATATCGCACTCTTAGCATTTCCTTAACTGAGGCTAATGTATTGGTGTGGTATCAACGTAGTCTCTAGTCCAGGATTATGCTCTAAGAGCTTCTGGACGAATAGCATCTACCTTGTCCTGATGAGGCACAATACGCCGAAACCGGTCGACAAGTGATGTTATTCCTTCTAATTGCAAACCAGAATAGTTGGTTCTATCTTAACAGATATCCAACCCCGTTTACTTTAGAAGTGTAATTCAATGTCTGTCGGGGCATATAGCTCGAGAAGTAGTTGTTGCTTCTTAGTGGACGGTCTGCTCCTTGGAAATTAATTTTTCTAATTTTGTAAAGCGTTTAATAGCTCTGTTAATAGTATTGAACTATTATTTTTTGACGTCTAGCTGTCATACAGTTTTTTCATCTAAAAAACATTTAGTAGAAGATCCGAAGTAAGGTTGACCTTCACCGAGCTGATAATAGAATGAAACATGTATTATAATAAATTTAGTATATTGGAAAATATATTAAAAATGGGTTGCCTTAAAAAATCCTGGACGGACTATTTTTAATTATTAAAAAAAATAGAGTTTTTTTACGAAAAGCAATTTTTTAAAGTTTCATAAAAAAATCATTTAAAGAATCGTCCGAGCCACACAAAAACACTTTTTAGCCATTTTTTATCACAACTATACAGAATAACACGTGTTTTCGATGCAATAATAATAATAATAATATTATAAGTCATTAGTTACTCCAAAATGTCATTCAAAGATAATATACACAAAATGTCATTCTCTGTCGTATAAATACCGAGCATGCGTACTTTTATTTTTTTTAAATATTTAAAAATAGTCTGTCCAGGATTTTTTAAGGCAACCCATTTTTAATATATTTTCTAATATACTAAATTTATTATAAAACATGTTTCATTCTATTATCAGCTCGGTGAAGGTCGACCTTACTTCGGACCTTACACTAATTTGTAATTCAAAATTGCGCGTTTGTGATTGGTGGAAATGAAGACGACGGAAATAGTCATTTAACCAGCATCAAGCGTTGGCGGTGGGTGAAAAATCTTGAACTACGAAGCAACTAAAAACGTTTGCAACAAACTGTTAACTTTCGGATGTCAAATAAGTCTAATTTCGGTAGTAAAAAAATGATTTATCGCCCTCGTATGTTACTTTTTATTCAACAAAATCCTTCGACCAATGTGATTATTTTTAGTGCACAATATCCTACAGTGCTTAAAATATTACTTTACAAACCTATGTAGAAAATAAATAACTTCTGATTTATGATATTATACTTGTGACGAGATATTACGCTGAGGGTCAGTCTGTGTCTGTAGAACATACCGCATCAACCTAATATTCCTCATCCTTGGGGTGGGTCTTTAAGTTAAACATAGACATTCGACTCCCGTCTCCGATATCAAGTGGAGTAACTCTCTGCGGGGTTTCTACTTTCTAGATACAACCCACATTCAGTAGACATATACAGAATTATATATTAGGATAGGGCAAGATTAATATACCTGTATCTCGTCACAATTGCGGAGGATGGATAAGTGGATTGAAAAATAAGTCCTTTTTTCTTTCCCTAATATTTACATATAAAATGTATTGAGCAAAATGTTATAAGAATTAGACTCGTTGTAAATTGATATTAATTTGTCAAAAATTAAAACTTGAATTGTCAGAATAATTTTGAACTCTCTCAAACATTCTATCCGAATATGTGTTGATACAATTCACAAATTTGTATCGTTTGCAGCAATTAAAGGAAACAAACCATATTATTCAAAATAATTGTCGCTAGATTGCAGCTGCAAGCCGGTCACAAAAATGAAGATGGTCTAAATAATTATCGCCGCATGAAAGATAGGGAACAACAATACTTTTTTCAAAAATACATCGATCTTTTAAGAAGTTTAAATATATCAGCGACCGAACTAACTGATGCGTTAAGGATGTCACCAAAGACTGTATACTATGGAAAATAAAGAAAGATTAAGAATTAGATGCCCGTTTGCACCGTTTACTTTAAGACATTCTTAAAATGAAGTAATCTTAAAAGGACTAGTTTGCTTTGCAACGCTCTCTCAGTATTCCTTAAACTAGTTAAGGAGCACTTGATATTAAGTTCCCGATTGAGTCGACTTAAGTTCGATTTAGTTTGAAATCGCGGTTGACAGCTGATCCAACCTGGAAAACTTTTCTTTATTAATGCCATTTTCGAAGTTGATTTTGATATCCTCGAGGTGATAGACTTCCCGAAATACTTCACACTCGATTTGATCATTTTCATGACATAAAGGAATTTGCATCTCATCAAAGATTTCGAGTGACAAAGCAATGCTGTTGTTTACGGGTTTTAGGATTGATAGAAGAAGCTCTGAAATTTTGAAATTATTTTCAAGTGAAATATTACCTAATAAGGAAACCTACAAGACCAAAGAATGATCAACTATTATTACAGAAAAACAGCGTGTCTCTCATGAATCAGTTGCTAGCAGCCTGCGCTGGGCATTTGATAACCATTGCTGATTTCTGAAGGTTGTTGTTTTCTTTGAATTTATAGGTTAACCGTTCACATTTGGCGCGGGCGAAAGCTAACTGTTACTCGATAAAAAGCCAAATCTGAAAAATCACTAATAAGATTATCTCAGTGTTGTCATGTACGCAATGCATTAAGCGTTCCTTCTCTGAGTAATGCTTTATACTCGTTCTGGGAAAGTTACTGAAATAAAAACTAAATGTTCACTCCTTATTCTAAGTAGTTCATGATATGTGGGGCATAAAATAAACGGCAGAAACAATCCGTGAGTAGTTCTGAGAAGAAATGCCTGAGATACAATGTAGCAAAAGTAGCATTATTAACAGAAACATGTTTGAAGCAAACATACCAAAATAATGCTGAACAATATTTGTGAACACCTGCTAATAACTCTTAGTACATGAAGCGGGGAAATACGTCTTGAGTAAAAAAAAATCAAAATTGTGAAAAATAATAATTAATATCCTCATCTGAAATTTCGAGCTTGGGGCAGATTTAATACTCCATCTCGATTATTACCCAATAAAGGAAAAAATTACACAATCCAACCTCACTCACTAGAGCATGTCAGTTAAGCGGTGTCAGCTACACTTGTGACGGTTGGGTCATCAACCCATACCAAAACATACTCAATACAGCAACCAGTAAAAAAGTTTTTACTTCAAAAATTACAGAATTTTTTACACGAAATTTTCTAATAAGAGGGTGATTTGTTAACAACTCGCATTTTCGCAATATTTGCCACCCTCTATATTTTATCTCTCATTATATATAAGCGCAGGGTCATATGCGTTTTGGTTGGATCATAGTGAAGTATCCATAAAGCTGGAAATATACAGGATATATGCTCAAATATCCGAAAGAAAAATGAAACTTTTTGACTTTCCCTGTATGAAATATTGGAATGTTCAATTTTGACAAAAACAGATGATTGCTGCCACACGTTAGCTGCTTGTCATAACATTTTGGAATAAAGTGAGAAATAAGACTACCAATTTCATTTTAAATATTTCTTATAAAAAATCAGACTCAAACGAATTTCTGATGGGTGAGAATTGATATTCGTACAAAATATTTATTATAAAATGATTTTTCTAAACCAAACTGCTACTTTGCAGCTTTATTGTCCTGTATCTTAAAAATTGGTAACAGGACTGACATGTGCTCATGGATACTTTCGTACAGTATATCAAATTTTACAGCATATCTACTATTAAAAAAATATTAACCAAGGAGCTCTCTGCATAAGAGGAGTGTGGGATCCGCTGTTGATACAAAAAACTTTGATACCAATTTACACGTCATAATCATTAGATGAACTATAAATATAAAAAGCCAATCAATTTGCAATGCAATTTACATGTAGGTATCCTCGTATCTACAACACCAAATGATTGAACGTTTGATAAACACTAATACTACTCTTTGATCCCTAACAATCATGGAAAGAGCTTTTTGTCAAATAGGACATGCGAAATTTAGTTAATATCGTTAATTTGTCTGGGATTTAAATTTATTTATTATGATGGATTGCTTGACTAAATACATTTTGACCTTTGTTCATTTATCATGTTTTCCCCCCAACACTCATACTTATTTCTGTTTTCACTAAAATACATTTTGGTCCTCTTAAATAATTCTAGACTGGCACCAGTTAAAATTCACACACTAATGCCTGACTTCCGGAATGCACAAATAAACATATGCAAAAAGAAACGACCTCAGATCTTCAATATGGTTCAGTTTATGTGTAATACCGGCTTAAATTCAGGGATTAGGTTTTGACGTTTCATATGTGACAAGCATAATTCCGTTGAAAAATGAGACTTCCTTTTGTTTTTAATTAGTAATTTAAAAAGTTTCTCTGTCGAGTATTAAAAGTTTAAATCAAAACATAATTCAACAGTGGTGGCTGGTTTTCATTAGTTAAAATGGTGTTGGATTGACACATAGTACGTCTAAATTATGTTATTATATTACCAAGATTCTATGAAAAGTGTAAGTCGGATTGTTGAGTTGGAACGGGGAGTGGCATAATTTCTTCGTTTTGTAAATCAAGTTATTCAAACAGCGTGGAATCTGCTTTCAGCTTATTGTCTGTTAAGTATGGGTGAGCAAATAAGAACGGTCAAAATTCTATAACAAAAGCAGCCTGGAGGAAAAACAGGAAACTATCGACAATGAGTATATAACCTTTACATTGGTGGAAAGAATCAGTTTCCAGCAAATTCAAGTTTGCAAAGATCGATCAAGCAGAACCGGACTTGCAGGCGTTTTTCCATGACAAGGTTTTCTCCCGCACCTATTATTGAGTAGATTGACTAATGGCCGTATGCACCGTTTAAGCATTAAACTGATTTATAATTTTGAGTTGGTATGCACCATCGAGTCTATGGAAGTTAAACTAGTTTAAACTTAAACGAATAATATTGGAGGTTTAACTTTAAACTGTTATTTTTGACACTTGGGTTACTTATGTCAATGTCTCATGAAAGGTTGGTTAGATTTGATGACGTGACTGTCATGAAAAAGTTGTTGATTCCAATTATTCAAACTTCTGCTCGTTTTATCAATGAAATACATGTAATTCAAATAACAACCGTCACGTCCGTAACTGTAAACGAAAGTACTCAAAACACAAATAACGTCAAGCATTGTCACCAACGAACCTTTTTCACACAAGTCCCAAAATTTTTCGACGTTGTCAAACTTCTTCCAGGTTTAACTAAACTTCATTCGGTGCATACCACGGCAATATTTAGAGCGTTTAACTATTCAAACCAGTTTAAACGAGTTTAGTACTATAAACGGTGTATACGGCCATAAAACTGAAAGCTGGTAGGCACCCGAATGTTAGAGAGGTGTACGAAAATTATATTTTGGATGAGATAGAACAGAATCCAGAGTTAATTAGACTCGCGGCTGTGTATCCTGTAATTAGTAAATCCTCCATATGAAATATTATTCATAAAGAAAACATCTATCCATTTCTCTTTCAAAAAGTTCATTCCATGCTGGACAAACAGAACCAATGGTGTCCATGGTGAACCTAGGTGAAACGCGTAAGAATTTCTGAGGAAACTCGCACCCAAGGCGGAAATCCACGCTATAGATACATTTCTACAAATAACCATCGGAAGGGGAAATGAGGGCGAAAAAAAATCCTTATACTCCTTGACGGTCATCCAGCACTGAAATCCTTATTATGCCTCCAGTTCAGATTCAGACTGGTCTGGAAGTACCTAGAAAGCTTTCAACCCTGATCAACAATAAATCAAAAACCAAACATAAGTAGGAGTTAAATAGAGGAAGTATCAGAACTATTCACCAGTCAATGAACCGCAAGGAAGCACATTCATATCTTAGGCTTATAGAAACAAATATATTTGTCGGTTGTATGTGGAAGAGCAAGACATACGTTATCTTCAAACGCGAAGTCTTAAAATTAAATATATACATACATTTTTGTGTGTTTACACAGGAGTTTCTGATCACAAATTAACTTATTTTGCAATAATTGTTTGGTGTGTAGTCACTTTTTTATTTATAAGTATTTGGTTTTCCGGTATATTGGCTACCTGTCACATGCCATACGCAGAATAATACATATTTCATTGGACAATATTGTGTAATTCAATTTTATTTGGAGATGCTTCTAATGGAGCATCATTGAAGAAACTTTACAATAAATGGTATAATCATTTATCATCCTTTATTCAATCAAAATCATTCACCTAAGCCAATAAACAAAAAAATTGTGTTATTCACTGAGTAGGGATTCACCTAATTAGTGAATTGATAGCTTAAAATCTTGATATCTGCTTTGGGTAGTTAAATGTTTGATAAGAGTAAAATAATTATCCACTTCCCGGTATTTAACAATAAAATGTCTTTTAACAGTTTCATAATATGTGATAAATTAATTGAATACACCTGCTCTTTTCATTTACATACACGAAGTGATAATTAAAGTTGTATTTATTTACAACACATTTCGAGTGAAAAAAAAAGGAACATTTAAATTGGAGATAAAAACAGGTGTCGAACATTAGACATATGTTGAAAATGTTAGTGAAAATATCAGATTCATTATGAGGTGGCTGATCGGCCTATTCCACTGCGACCTCTTCAGATCTATTGTGGTCCTCTGAATGTAGATCACATTCACAAGTCCGACACTTTTTAAGTAGCCAATCAGCTTAGAGACTGAATCTTTATTGTTATTTCTTGCCAGTGGCTCCTCATCGCCTAGTACAAGAAACCGCACATTCGCCAGGCAGTCACACTGGCATAGGATGTGCTTTGCAGTTTCCTACTCTAGGTGACAGAATCAAATGGCTTCATCTGTCTACTCCATCAGCTTTGTGTGCCTCTCAAGCTTACAGTGCCCTGTTAACATACCTACTACGGCTTTGACTGTTTTTCTATCTCTGCTTAATACGTTTTCCGTGAAAGTTGGCGAATGTCCACTATTGAACTGTTTTTCCTGTCTCTGTCCTGGTGAGATTACCAACCACTCTAGATATTTCTGTGTCACCCACTTCCTCGTGGCCACATATATATAGTTGACTTTGCGACGCCGCAGAAGGTTTCCGGTCCAATGAATGGCATTGATGAGTCTTGTCTGGCAGTTTCATCCGCCAATTCGTTGCCCTTATCACCCTCGTGCCCTGGTACCCAGGCTACATTGCAATGGTCTCCAAGTGCGTTTGAGACACCTATGCAGTCCCATATTAGCTTAGAATTCACCTTTATGGTGTCAAAAGCCTTCAGTGCAGCATGGCTGTCGGTGAATGGTATGTCCTTTCCTGCCTATTAATTGCTTCGACGCAGTGGTGGATATCCGTCACTTCCGCTTGGAAAGTTGTCACGTCCTTAGATATGCGTATTGAAATAGCTATCCTTCATTTTCACACTACAATGCCGGCTCCTACACCTACTTCTGCCTTGGAGCCGTCCGTATACCAGGTTGCCTCAGCCTGTAAGGGTACACCTTGCTTCCAGTCTTACCTACTTGGTATAGTTATTTGGAACTTATTATTGTTACGTCGGACCTTTTCTACAATTGCACAGATCACATTTATTGCACCAATCTTCCACGTCCCTTCGACAGTTGACCCAATAATATCTTTCTCGTACTCGTGACAATGTTCTTTTAGTACCAAAATGTCCTCCTGAGTGGCTGCTATGAAGTTCTTCTAACACACTTCTGATGTGTGATCTTGGCAGTACCATTTGGTGAACTATTCGTACTCCATCGGGGCTTTCCCATTCTCTTATAAATTGCAAGTTATTGTCTTTTTTTTAAGAATTCCAAGGGGATACTCATCACTTTCTGGTTGGATTGTGGTTATCTGTAGACTTACTTCTTCCCCTGGGCTCTCCTTTCCTTCAAGCCTTCCACAGTACCGGCATTGTCGTTCTAAGCAGGGTCGCCTGGGTATATCGGAATTGCTATGGAGACGTCATTTTCGGTTTCTTGAAATTCATTAACCACTGCAAAGCGCTATTTTCACTTCTTATAACAAAACTTCTACTATAAAGAAAAGTATGGAAGTGTTCAAAGGCTTTTATAATAGCCAAGAGTTCTTTTCTAGTGACGCAATAATTTTTCTCTGCCTCTCCAATGATTTTACTGGAGTATGCAATCACTTTTCCTTCGCCTTCATGCTCTTGTGATAGCACGGCGCCTATTCCTTGTTGGGATGCATCACAATACAAAATAAATGTTCCTTTTTTCGTGGGTAGGCTAAAATCGGTGATGTGGTTAATCGTTTCTTCAACTCTACGAAGGAATTTTGACAATCCGGCGTCCAGTCAAATTCAATGATGTTTTCAGTTAGTCGATGAAGAGGTTTAGCAATTCGACCAAAGTCCTCGATATCGATGAATTTTCGGTAATATGAGAAGAGTCCAGAAAACTCCTTTCCTTTTTTCCCTTGGCTTGGGCCAGTCTTTGATAGCTACAATTTTCTCCGGATCGGTTTTAATTCCTTCTGCGGAAACGATATGTCCCAGATAATATGCCTCCGTTTGGCTACCAGAAAAAAATGTTTTATCAGAGTATTACCAATTTTTATAGTTGCTGTTATTTCTCCTCGAACAGGAACAATGTGTCCTACAGCTGTTTCAAGTTATCTCTTCGTGTTCTTGAAATCCTATTTCTCTCAATTTAGGTCGGAAATATTTTAATATGCTATTTGCTGCATCATATTCCTGAGCTGCAATCAGAGTTTCATTCAACGTTTTGTGGTGTTGTAGCCGGAGAGCTTGTAATCCATCAACGAATGCCTGTGTGCCGATTATATTTAGGTGCCTGAGGATATGCAAGATGCAACAATCTTTTTATATCGGCCTCAAATTCCTGTAGGTTTTCATTAAATTTTTAATTACGGACTTTTAGCTGACTCTGGAATATTTGCTTCAAGTGCCGTTGGCCAAACCTTGTCTCTCAAGCCTGCACGAGTGACGCATAATTGGGCGTGTCTTGTGGAAGAAACTGCAAAACGGTTGCTGTCTGCCCATGAAGCGACACTATTAATGAAGCAGCCATCTGTGTCTCAGTCCAGCCATTGGCTTTGGCCGCAGCTTCAAATTGGAGTCGATATGTTTCCCATGCCGTTTGGCCATTAAATGTGGATGGTTTCAGGGTCTTGCTTGAGTGGCTTTGAGAATCTGTACTTTGAATGGGGCCATGTTTGGATATAGGAGAGGACGAGCTCGTGCCTTCAATTTCAATATTAGTTACTGAAGCTTGAGTGAGAATTCTTCTTTCTAAATCAACTATTTGCTTTTCTAGATCAGATCTTAAATTTTCTTGTTGTTATTCTAAACTAGATCATAAATTTTTTTTGTTATTTTTCTAAATTAGATTTAAAATGTTCTTGTTGGTGTTCTAAATGGTCTACTCTATTATTAAGCTGTCCTACCTCTAGCTTTAATGTTTCCTGAATTTGTATTAGGCCATTCGCCTCGCGTATTTCCTTCTCTGCTTCTTTCTCCTTTCTACGCCTCTCCTCCTCCTCGCGTCTTTTTTTCTCTGCTTCTTCCTCCTTTCTACGTCTTCCCTTCTCTGCTTCTTCCTCCTTTCTACGTCTTTCTTTCTCTGCTTCTTCCTTCTTTCTGCGTCTCTCTTTTTTTTCCATCATCAAAAACTATGCTGGGGGTCCGGAAGTATCCATATATTCATGGACCTCTAGATATCCTCAGTACAGGTCCAACGTAACATTGTGATCCATGTCGAGAGGTTAGCCCCTTACCTTGGCTACCTTGGCTTCAACCAGACCCCAGCAGTTAGATTATTCGGTACGAATAACTAGAAAAGAGGGAGCAATATTACATACATCTAGAATTATCTAGAACTGTCATCGAAAAGTCTAGAGTGTCATCGAGAAGTCGAGAACTGTCTGGAACAGGTGAAATGTATAAAAGTAGGGACAATTGACATTAGTTAAGTTTTGAAAATTTGAGTTCTGTGTTCTGATAGTAAGACGTTAGTTGTATTGAATAGTGAAAGTTAAAGTCGAATAAATAAATGAGGTTTAAGAAGTCGTAAGGACTAATATTATTCTAGCTATATCTCGTGGCCGTTGCGTCAATGGGTTGCCCCATTAAGACATCTGCTTTTAGCTTCTCGATAAGCTTTCGAGGGAATAATAAAAAATAACAAATTTGAGGGCGTCTCATACCCCTTTGGCAGCGACCGAGGCGTCTGACGACTTACATACGTCTTCAGTGACCTTCGAAAAGTAAAAATTCTGTGCGGCAAGATATTCGTCACAATTTTATCACACGTATCGGTCAATATTTCAGGTAAGTTTCAAGGATGTCATGAATTCGTCACACAGGGCTTTCTTTAGTAATAACAAACTGTGTTCTGGTAAAATCTTCTCTCAACAACTTAAGTTTCATTCCTAAGAATGTAGTGGTTGATTTTGAAGTTCTATTCATAATGCAGTTCGTAAAGAGTGGGATAACGTTTTAATTATTGGATACCGTTTTCATCTTACTCAATTTGGGTGAATTCAAATACAACAGACGGAGTTAATTGGTGTATGTATAAATATACATTGAGGTGACATTCACTGAGTCCTAAAAGATCTATTGACTAGTAGCTCCTTTGGATCTATTTTCCAGAGGACTCTTAGGATATCTTCAGGATTCAGTTCAGGATCAAACCCACCTCAAACTTGCCGTTACCCCCGCCTCGGAATCACTTCCCTAGCATACTTCGAGAAGGGTGGCGGTCCCTCGCACACTCTCCGCTCACATCGTCGTCTTCTCCGTAACTTCCACTCCCACGTCTCATGCCATATCGAGTCGTTCTCTCCCCCTGACCATGCTCTCTACTACGCCACTCACCTCCATCCATTCCTCCTCCCCCCTCAACATTATCTCCACCATATTCTCCCAATACACCGCCTCCCCTAGTTTCCTCTCCAACTTCTTCAGCACTTCCTCGTTCCTCCAGCATCTAAACATATGCCCCACATCATCCTCCACTCCACACCTCTCGCACACTCCAGTCTCTCTTTTTCCGATCATGTGGGGGTACCCTACTCTCGACCCATGTCCAGTGAACACCTATGTCAAGAAGTAGTTCACCTCCCCGAATTTCCGATCCATTCAATCTCTCCTATTCCCAATCGCTCCTTTTAGCGCGCCCTCATACTCCTCCCACCTTTTCTCCATTTCCTCCTCCATCCATTCCTGTACTTCCTCTCTGGTCGCACCCCTCCAGCGTTTATTTCTGGCTCTAGCCATCACGTCCAATGGGTAGGTCCTTGCCAGCACCTCTGCTTCCAGTCCACCCACTGTCCTGTACCCCTGCACTACCCTCAGCAATATACCTCTCTGCACCCGCAGGAGTGGCCTAACTCTCGCATTCACACCCGCTCTTTCACCCCACACCTCCGCACCGTACAGCATACTCTGCTCTACCGTCCTACCAATGATCCTCCTCTTCCACTCTCCCGGCCCCTTCACATTACACATCAATCTCCCCAGCCATGCTGCCCTCACTTTCCCCTCTTTGCCGCCTTCAGCATGTGTGTTCGGAAGGATAACTGACTATCCTACCACACCCCTAGGTATTTCACACACTCCTCCATGCGAATTCTCCTTCCCTTCACCATCACCCCCACTTCCCTCGTCTTGCTCCGTCCCTTCACTAGTCCGCACCGCTCTATCTTCTCCACAATTTTCCTACACATTCTCTCCGCCTTTCTTTCTATCTCCGCCTCTCCTTTTGCCGTACACACAAGACACACATCGTCCGCATACACCGTAATCTCACATCCCTCTTCACATACTATCCCAGGTATAATAAATTGTCAAATTAATGTTTATTAAAATTCAAAATACTTGTGATAATTTTAATGAATTTCCTACAATGTGCCAAAAAAGTATCATTTCAATCGGTTGAAAATTAAAAAGTTATTCTAAATTAAAAATAAGCGAAATTTGAAGTATTGCGTTAATTTTGTCCATGAGTTATTATTGTTGCTTGTGGTTACTTTTGGTGTTATTCGTTCTGTTAATTTTGCTAATTTTTATCTTCGAATATTGTTTATGTTTATGATTTTTTATGTTAAAAAAAATTTTTTCTCCTCGCTTCTTCAAATATCAAAAATCTCTCACCTCTTTTTATATCGAAACCCCTTCAGTTTTTCTTTCCAGACAACCCGTTTTTTAAATTTAAATTTTTAATTGGTTTGTTTAATCAAAAACTTGACATGCGTTAATATTGTGAATTTGACTTTATCTTTCTCCAAATAATTCATATTACTTTATCATTTACATATGGGTATATTTTTTTCCAAATTTATTTACTTATATGAAAAAAATCCATATAGATACAGTTGCTACAAATAAATGAACATAATCCATAAACTGTATTTATATTACTATTTACACATAGGTTGGGTTAGGTTCTATCTGAGTGGGGCCTTCCCGCCACCTCCACTGCGACCCCCGTTGGGTCTATTGTGGCTCACCCCTAGGGATTATAATTCACCCCACAAGCCAGTGCTTCTGACGAAGTCCATGGTTGTATTTGGTGATACTTTTTTGAAGTCGCTCGGCTCTAAGGTACTAGAACCGAATCTGTTCTACCTTACCCTGCCCAAATCTGGGCATGAACATAGTATGTACTCAGCAGTTTCGTCCTCCAAATTACAGAACCAGCAATCCGATGTCTGAACCAGACTCATCTTCTTTAGTTCTTTGTATATGAACGCCTTCGAGTGAGAGAGCCCCGGTATTTCTGCCAAGTACGTGAAGGTTTTCTTCTCCGCCCAGGAAGCTATGGCTGATCTAGCAGTGCTTTCCGCAATGCCATAAAATGGTTTGGGTCCGATAAATAGAGACTCTGATCCCTTCTTTGCCCGAGTGTCGACCGTCTCGTTGCCCCGGCACCCAGGTCAAAGTGTCTCTGTTTTCCGTGCCTAGTATATCAAGGGATTGTATACAGTTATATACTAGCTTAGATTTTATCCTGTTCGAGCTCAGTGCTTTAAGAGCAGCCTGGCTGTCTGATAGGATGTGTATGTTCTTTTTAATAACAGGTTGATTCATCAGCTCTTTTGCAGCCAGTTCAATGGCGTATACTTCAGCCTGAAAGACGGTAGCGTACCTCCCCAGGTTGGCTGTGATTTCAACAATGGGTTTGCTGCTGAAGACCGACGCTACAGCCCCGTTTCCGGTTTTGGATCCGTCAGTGTAAATCACGTAGTCCGTTTCTAGGAAGTAGATTTCTTCAATATCCCATTGGTCTCTCGTGGGAATGAGGACCTTAAAGGGCTTGTCCACGTGAAGTTTTGTGACAGAGAGATCCGAGGGCATCCCAAGAATGTGGTGATTTTGTATTTGCCTCAGCATTCCCGAGTGATCTCTCAGAGTCCCTCCATTTATTTGCCTCTCCACTGATAGCATTCTATGAGCTGCTCTCCTGGCTTCCTTCTCCAAATACTATTTATACATAGTGAACGTTTTTCTTCCGATTAAAATGAAATTTTTTGTTTATAAGTACATTATATATTTGATCATTATGTTACACCTTTATTCATTGAACAAATTTAGTAAGTAAATAAATTAAAACCATTCTCATGGTTTAATTTCTCAAGAATATTAGTTTTTTTGTAAACCTAAAAATATTACTTGGACGCCTATGGTGGCAAAATTGTTGCATCAACAAAGTTTCTATTGAATATAAGAATTTTAAAGTAATAATCATCTGTGACGAATTTCGCCCAAAAATTTCAGCCGGAAGTATAAATATTTTTTCATCAAAATGTTTTTTATTTTTTTATCCTTTGACTTGTGTATGAATTTTTAGCAAAATCATTACAGATGGCACCTCCCAACCACTTTTCAAAACTTCTATTCTATATTATTCTATCATAGTACTTCCACGGCCGCCTGCTCTTCGTATATAAGGAAATGTTTGATTTATATACATTTTGTTATGGTTGGACAACCAACTAACAACAATTTGAGTATCCTGACATGAAGTGTAGTTACACAGCCTTAAAAGATTAAGGGATTAAAAATACCCTTTGCATAAATTTCAAGAACCGGTTTAATCCAAATTGAATGAGCATCCTTATCTTGACCATAAACTCATTTTTAACAGGACTGTCTCCAGTCTATTGTATTTGAAATGGATTGGAGGTAAAGATAATTATTTTAGAGTGGATTATAAATGAAATACAAACGGTTATTTTCATAAGCCTCTTTTAAATGATTCATTAGAAAGACAAAGTGGTTATGCATAATTAACTAAGAAGGTATATTGTTTTATTTGGAGTAACTACAATGAATCAAACAAAATTTCTAAATATTTATAAATCTTATTGATAATTAATAAATGCGGCAGAGTTATAAATGTTCATGACTTGCAAAACCAATATAGGCTGGATCATCCAAGTAATATTAAAATATGATCGTGAACATATATTTTTTTCTATTTCTGTCGGCATGTAGCTTCACCCCGTGTCAGTACGAGTTTATGGTCTTTTCTATTGTCAGGAGATTGAAAATTACTGTAGTCAGTGACGAGGACTGAGGATGAAATAAATGTTTTGAACGTTTTGAAAACATCTAAACTGTATAATTTGAAAGTAATTGATTGTTTCTCTTCTAACTTATTTTATGCAAACAACGGAATATTTTCATTTTAATATTGAATATATATATATATATATATATATATATATATATAATGTGCCACACATTTTTAAACTCATATTAAGTAAGCTTATGGAATTTGGCCAATCGATTGATTTATTGTTCTACCGGATTTATAAATAAAGTTATTTCTTCGTGAACATATTTGATTTGTTCGGTTTAAAAAGAAATTAACAATGGCTGAAAATCCTGTTTTTAAATAATATAAATAATAACAGTGAGTCTGTGAAGTATGGAATCAATTCGATATTTTCTAAGCGAAAACCCTTTTCAAAAAAAATCTTAAACACCTCGATTTTTAATTTGTATGCTTCAGTGCGCCCCATGTACCTCTACTGTATGCGCATCTCCCAATGAATCACCCTGTATAGTGGTTTAAGTGAATATCAAACTCTATCTTGTATGAACAGCTTATATAAGTGGCCCTAAGAAATATTACCTCAATCAACCTTTATTTTAGTTTATAATGCGATTTTTAATAATATAAAACATATTATTACGAATCGAAATCCCGGCAATCCCACCAGAGACACTATTTCACGTTCAATTGATCTTTTTCCTGTAATAAACGATTCGAAATAATTCGAATGGCAAAGTCATTAATTAAACATATTTGAATTTTCCACTCCATCTACTAGAACCGGTTCCTTATTTTAAAGCTCCGATTTTCCGTGGAAAATTTATATTTCTCAATGAAGCATAGTTACCGGAGAGAACCGGTGAAACTTTTGTTGAATGGTTTACAAGATTAGCTCATTAAAAGTAGGAAATTTTGAGGGTTTATGCGAACATCAGAAACAATTTGAATGAACAAGTTTACAGGCAGATAAATCTTCGTAAATTCATTGTTTTGGTGAGAAATTTGTGCTTGATAAAAAGTAAGGGTGATAAATAACATTCAGCATAATCGACACAGTCAGTCCAGTATACTGGACATATAAGTAAGTGGATAAAAATAAATAATAAAGTCATATTACATATACAGCGTGTCCCAAGTTATCGTTTACAGGACATATCTCGCTTAATTTAAAACATAATCCAATACTGTGAAAACTGTTGTGAATGGCATAAAAATTCCCTCCTAATGCCGTATCAGAAACTTTATTTCACTTAACAGTACTTTGACAGCTACTCCTCACTTTCTGACGGGACTCCCTGTATATTCTCGTTGAAAATTGCTTGTCACTCTATTGGGAATACAACGATGTAACATACTTGTTAGTTTTTTATTATTAGCACCAAAAAGATTAACATTTTGCGTTTTCTAAATTTACTTATTGAGATAAAATACAAATAATGGAGAAAAAATTACAGTAAGTGTCCAAAATTATTTCCCGTGTAATACTACGACATGCCTCACGAATGCGTTCTTTAAAATCATCTTAATCTACAGGCTGTGTTTGATATACTAATTCTTCAAGAAAACCCCACAAAAAAAGTCCAGTGGCGTTAGATCGGGCGAGCGGGGAGGACAAGCTATAGGTCCGTAAGTACCTATCCATCTGTTGTGAAAAGACTGATTGAGATACTCCGCAACAATGCCAGCATTATGAGGTGAAGCACCGTCCTGTTGCCAGATCATTGTATTTCGCTCTGTCAAAGGAATGTCTTCCATAGATTTAGGTCATTTTTTTTCAAGAAAATCTAAATAACCGTGTCCAGTCAATGTGCCCTCGTAAAAGTATGGCCCAATCAAATGACCATTGAATAACCACACCATACATTTATACCCCAAACTGTTTGAAAACGGGTTGAACGAACCCAGTGAGGATTTTCGTTCGACCAATAATGGGCATTGTGTGTATTAATTACACCATTGTTGTGGAAGCGGCTTTCATCACTCCAAAATATTTGATTGAGTAGCAAGGAATTGTCGGCAATCATAACATCGATTCGAGATATGAATTCTAATCTTCTTTCGAAATCAGTAGGCCTCAGTTCTTGAACTAAATGTAGTTTGGATGGGTGATATTTGTGATGCTCCAAAATCCTCTGTATCGTGCTCTTGCTTATTCCCAGTTCTCCAGCTATGTTTCCAACAGAAGTATGAGGATTGATACCAGCAGTACATTAATAATTACATTATTATCAGTTCTCACTGGATATCGGTGTGGGGCACGTTTTTGTTTGGGAACGAACCGCTGCGCATGTCTTTTGAATTGAGCGAGATATTGCCAGTAAACGATAACTTAGGACACGGTGTATTATAATAATATGGGGTGTTTCCAAAGTAATTTTAAAAATTGTTGCGGGCGATTCGTCATTCAATTTTAAGATGAGAAGATTCCATATACATATGTGATAAGTTTTGTCGTTATTGAGATATAGGGTGCCAACTATTTTGGAATAAAGGAGATGAGACTGTGATTGAGATTTATTTCCACTATAATTTTTCCATAGTGACGCTACTGGTTTCTAAAACTAATAAGAATGAACATGTTTATTCTCAGTGACCTTTGGAATTTTGAAAATTTCTGTGTCAAACCTGAAATCCAACGCAAGAACAAACAAGAAATTTTTTTCATTCTATTTTTGTTAAAGTACTAGTTATGCTTTCGTTTGTGTTCAGTTAATAACAATGCCTGTATATACAAATGCTGAAATGGCTAATATTTATTTTTCTTGATTAGCCAATGGTAATGCCTTGAAGGTCAGACATATAATCCCTGCGTTACCCAAATAACCGCTCACCATGTTCTGAAACGTTTACTAAATTGCGTATTTTTCCACAAGAAACTGGAACTTCTGCAGAATCGAGGAATATTATTGAACTATCCGCTCCGTATGCAGTATTGTTAATGGAATTTGAGAATAATTGCAAACAATCCCAATTTCTCTACCACAGTTTTGTTCACCAATTGAGCTAACTCCTCAAGACATGACATGATGAATTTTCATAATAACCACACATCGGCAGATGTAAATCAAAATGCCATAGCACGGCTCCGACACTCCTTTTCGGTCAATGTTTGGATTGGTATTATCGACGATTATTCATTGGGACCATTTTTCCTTCCTCGAGGATTGATCGGTAATACATATCTTCATTTTCTAGAAAAAGTACCTTCAGCTATTTCAGAAGATGCATGTGGAGAGGAAGTTTTGAAATAACAGTTTTCCATAACGTTGTATATGACAAGGATCTCCACTTCCATGGCCCACAAGGTTGCCGTTTATTGATTGTTTGATATCCAAAACCCATTTCAACTAATATTCTCCCTAGGCTTGAATTGCTACAAGAATGTCTGTTCCTTAGTTTGTCCGTTTTTATTCAAGAGAAACCAGGGTAGGTACTGATTGCTCTTGAAACATTTGATATAATATCTTTGTTCTTAGTAAATCCAAGTAAGTTTCATCAACAGTTCCAACTGTACCAGAATCACGTCCCCTTTTTTTGTGAACGAAAGGTTTTTGTATTATAACCTTCACTGAAAATAAAGGCGTCTTTATCAAAGCTGATGTCTCAGCTGAAGCATCGCTTGTAATAAAATTTCTTGTCAGCAACGATTCGTAAACATTTTTTATTACTGCTTTAGCACCAGGATGTAAATAACGTTTTCGCGTGAATGTGCCACTACAAGATTTCTCATTTAAAGCACAAGCCAGTGGACGCTACATTCTAATAGAACAAAAAAATCACTCAACGATAAACCAAACAGTAATAAAACATAATATGTTAACTTTTTGGAAAACTACATAAAACCACAACTAACGTTACGAAAGTTGTACCTACTTAACAGGTATAGATTTGCGACCCTGTCTTGAAATTTGAGATATTTATAGGGGTTTTATTGCAATCAAAAATATGTTTTGAACATAACCTATGCACTCTACTTATTTCATAACCTAAGAAACTCTACTTTCTGTATCCTTTTCCATTAATTCGATTTGATTGTGTCTTGTTTCGCTTATAATAATGATACACCACCATTAATTTCCCAAAAGTATTCAGTGAAATGGGGAAAAGGAAACGCTATAAAAGGATCATTTTTCTCTTTGACAATACGAGCTCTCAAACACCGGCACAAATAAACATCAATTTGACCAGTCATAATGTCGAATTAATAGATCATCCCTTAAACAACCCCAATTTAACATTAAATGCCTTTTTTTTTTTGGCACTAAATTAACTGCGTAAAAAAGTCGACTGTTTGTTCAAACAAAGTTAATAACGAAACAAGTAAATAAATTATGTGGATAATAAATTATTAATTTATTTTTAATAAAGCCACTTATTAGAAGCTGGTGTGATAAAATGATACTACGCAAACTAAATTAAAGCAGGGTCATCCTTATCTGCAAACAATAGAAGTAGGAGTTTAGTGAGTGAGATAAAATAACGATATTTATAGGTTTGTTATAGCAACAATTCAGAACCAGAATTTCACAGAGTTTATGCCTAGCTATTTTGACGTTTCAACATGACGAATTGAAAACTCTTAACTAATAGTGCAGTTTTACACCAACGTGTGAATTGCGTTCCGAACTGATTCTGAACCGTTTTTACAGTTCCAGTATTTTGAAAGAGTTTATAATTCTAAATCTATAATCACACTTTTCTAATCAAAGAATTCAAGTAAAACAGTAAGTTTTCCAATTTATAGGTGGTTTGAAGTGAAAGTGATGATGATGAATGATTTTTAACGATATTTGAGTGGACAAAATAATGAAAACAATCTAGTGACCCCTAGTATTAGGGCCAATATTATTGACCCATTCTGGCAAGTTTTGAAGCAAGTAACGTTTAAGTGAAAATATCAGAATTATTGCTTAGTCAGTTCTCAAGTTGTTCTAACAAAGTCGATTCGGGAACTTTAAGTTCGTGCATGGCTTTTAAATCAAGGTCTGAACTCATGTGAATTTTCTGTTGGAACAAACATTATCTATTGAAAACATCTACTATTTGCAATACAACTTAATTTTTTAATTTGAATCATCATGTTTCGAGCAGGCCGTTGAACTATCGTCGCGTCGTTGGGATTTAGAGTCTACGGTGTTTTCTAGCATGTTGTCAACTTTCCACATTATTTTTACTATTCCAATCTCTTCCCTATTTCATTATTTTACCACGTTTTTATTAACATGCTTCCTTGTCCGGGTGGAACTTTGTACATGATTTTAAACTTATTTCCCGATGGGTTAAAGACTTTAAATTTCCAACATAATTCAGAATTGGATGACAATAAAAGAAAATATAGCGATAATTAAAAAAAAAATAGAGAATTATTGATAAAACGTCCCTTTTTTAGGTTTGTACATCGTATGGTCTATATACAACATAAAATATTATGTCATGATAGCGGAGCGGTATAAACCTTTGCATGCCAAAAGTTATGAATTGTAGGCATAGTCTTCGAATCCTGGACACGGTGAAATTTTTAATAGGGAGTCTCAATATGGAGTTAGGGTCTTAATAGAGAGTTGTGGACGTAGTCGGGAGTTAAGGTCTCAATTGGGTAATAAGCGTCTGATTATAAAGACTATAGATACTCCTAGATTTTAACCTTAGTTACATTTAGTTTGGTTTTGATACACATTCTGTAATTATCCTTATTGAATCAAATTATAGGATGTCTTTCAACCGTGAAGACGACCAGCGCAGTTTGGTATATCCGGCATATGTGTACTTATACTCACGTCTTTCTTAATGACAATTCAAAATTTGCCTCATTATTTTAATTGACATTTACACAAGAAGGAACGGGTGCACTATCATATATTTTACTGTTTTATTGAATTTAGCTGATGGTAATTAAAAGGGATAATAATGAGCTGCTTTTTATTGAAAAACGTTAAAAATGTGTGAAAATAGGAAATATTAACGAAACAGGATATCTTGAAAATGGATAAAATAATTGATGTTTAAAAAATGTATTAATTTATTATAAAATATACAGGGTGTTCTACTATATTCTGACTGTTTTTAAAAGCTTATATCTTCCAAACGGTTATAGAAAATGGGTGACTACCTAGTTGTACCACGACTACCCTAGTTAACCCACTTCCCCCTTTACTGTAGTTTATAACCCGGGGGGGGGGGGGGGGTGGTAGGAAAATCGGTGGTACAACTCGACGGTAGGATTATACCTACCTGATATCTTGTGGTACAACTCGGCGATCCCGAGAAAATGAGATGCGGTTATCACAGTTAGGCTTAAAAGCTTAAAAGTTTTGTTGTGACATATTGATACAAACGGCTTACTTCCGGTTCACCCGCTATAAAAGTAGCGTAGTTTCAGAAGACGATGGATGTTACTTATTAAATGTGACATTCTGTATTTCAAGGAATATCGTAAAAAGCACATATTTGTAACGAAACCTCAAAGTTTGAAATCGGTACAAGCAGAGCACAGCTAGAGTATATTAACTCGAAGATTCAGGTATAAAGCAGCAATTTTCACAATTTTATTACAATATACCTCGTTTTTGAACTGAGGGATTTGAATTTAAGTTGGCATTTCTGCTGCCTACTGATTGGTCAGACTGCCGCCCGTTTCACACAGCTCTTTTAATACAACTGACAACAACATTTGTCAGTTTTGTTTTTATTTAAAATATTCATCAGTTCAATTTTTATCACCACTTTCTTGCGTTAGTTGTTTATTGTTTGATTTTTAACAAAGTATCATATTCTAACCAAGCTAATTACTATTTTTATTATTTTTTCAGTTTGATGAACTAAATCAATAGTCCATGCTTGTTTTTTTCTTGTTAATAATATAAGTTTATAAGATATTTTTGTAAACATTTTTACAGATATAACAGTACAATATTATCGTATTCTTCTATATCCAAACTTCTGTTTACTTTTACTTTGTGCTAACCTAAGGGTGCCAATCGAGCGACTGCAACGACTCTAGCCGCGCGGCTGGAGACGTCAAACCCTTCGGCGTTGGCAAAACCACCAGTTGCACGTATTGATACCATATTGTGGGTTGGCACATCATGCAGATTTGCTTCTCTAGGAGGGAGATTCTTTTCTACAAGGAAAGATTCTCGAAGCAGGTTATGAAGGCAACAGGATGTCATAATCATATCATCCGACACTTCTGGCCTAACAGCAATTGGACGATGAAATATTCTAAACACTTTTCTCAAAAGAGCAAAAGCATTTTCCGAAACTCTCTTTGCTCGCGACAGTCTGTAATTAAATACAACTTGCTGGACTTGCTGGACTATTCCACTGTCACCTTCTTTACCATAGGAGCCAATATCAACCATTATGAATTTATAATTGGCATCGACAAACGCTAACAACACGATGGAGAAGAAGTCTTTGTAATTATAATATAAAGTCCCACTCTTTCCGGTACAAAATATAAGCACATGCTTTCCATCAACAGCAGCAATGCAATTGGGAAAATTTTACTTATGGGAAAACTCTGCCGCTTTCTTTAAAAGATCTTCTGTACCTATTTGTCACTGGCATGAAAACTGGAGGAAGTTTTTTTTTGCATTTTTTAGAAGTATGGCTATGTCCGTTAAGCAGCTCCCTCATTCTTCCTCTTCCTAAATAAGAGCCAAAATGGAAATATGTCGCATTGTTGGTGAGCTAGAATTGAGAGAACTACAGCAACCATCAACCAGTATGTCTGTCGCGTCACAACCAGGAACCAATTTCTCCAGATGTTCTGTCTATTCAACTGAAGCCTCCGCCAGTACATATGATTTTACAACCGGAGCTTCTGACGTCTCGCAACATTACTTTCGGCCATCTACCAGTTTCTCCACCCATTCAGTCGCTTCTCCTGAAGCCTCTTCTATAACAGAAGTATCTCACGTTCCTGATCTTTCATCAACTCACGTTCCTGATTTTGTAGCGAAACCTAACTCCAAGTTTTTCACATTATAAAATAAATATCTATATACATACTGTAATAATACATGTATAGAAAAAGCTAAAAAACTTGCCTCTTAGTGTTACCCCTATAGTTTCTCTTCTGGGCTTATTGGGTGTCCAACTAGTCCACATGATTGCTTCTTTAGGTCATTTTCAATCAGACCTAACACAAAATTGAACTGGTTGCTCAGTGTATAAAAATTTCGAAATTTGGTATTTTCTTGTAAAAGGTGTCTCCGAACCAACATATTCTCATAACCCCCTTCTCCTCGGGCGCAGAAAATATCATTAGGACCACATCGTACAGAATCCGCAACCAGTAGTAATAAGATTTCTTCTTCGTCGTTTTCCAAACAGAACCAAGAAACCATTGCCTCCTCCATAATATGCGACTACAAACTGATTTCGCGTCTGAAAAATACATAATTTTAAAAGCGGCCGCAATCGCGCAATTGACATTTGTATTAGCCGCTGCAGCCGTACTACAAACGTCGCACGTCTCTAGCTGCGCGGCCGTAGTCGTTGCAGTCGCTCGATTGGCACAGTACCTTAAGTCTCGAATGTAATTAAGGGATAATTTAAACATACAATTGCATTTTCTACGTACTTATTTATCCTCAAATTATTAACAAATTTTACATAAAATATTTTGTTTATTCGGTTATTCAACGTCGGTCTATTTCTGCAGGCTAATCACCGACGCCGGGAGCACTCTACCCCTGATCGTAAATTTTGCTAAATCGACTAGTGTTCCAACCAGTGGTAGGGATCTTTATCGAGCCCAATATACATGGACTCGGGACCTCGGTTTTACGTCCCATACGAAAGACGGCTTATCTACATTATACCTCGTGATCATTTTTATAATGCCTGCGAGCTGTGATATGCTACTGACCCTAGTAATCTAAAATTGTTTCCCCTGTGGTCACCCATCCAAGTACTAACCGCGCTCGACTCTGCTTGACTCTAATTATCGCATCAAAGGCGTTCCACAACAGACCTGGGTCGACGCCCCGTAAATTACTTAGTAGGTATAACCCCGCATTTTTTCACAATAATCTTACATTTGGTTACTACTCACGCCATTCGCCTGGTGTGATTGAGGCTTCTTAAAATGCTCCTAGTTTCAACTGAAAGTAATGAGTACTAAACACTTAAAAACATTAGTTTTTGAGAAATATTTTTCAAAAAACAATGACCGTTCAAATAAGAAGAATCAACTACTTTTTGGGCTATAAGCCCCGACAGACATTGAATGTAATCTATTATCTTCGATATCTATTGGTAGCACCCTTCACGAAACTCGACAATTTTACAGGAAACTGTAATTTTGTACTTGAAAACATGTTATGCGGTGCCTTGTTACGCAGGGGTGTTACGATACAGAGTTGTGTTACATGTCTGTACGCTCCTTCATCTGTGCCGGATGAATTTTTAGACAAATACTACCGATTGGTGGGTGTGTATGATTAGTTTGTCTTGCTGCACAGTGAGTTTTTATCGTTTGGAGTAAAAGATTTTGTAAGAACAAGCAAAGAAAAGTTAATCCAATTTGTGATGAAGAGAAATATATGCGCTAGCTCAGTATTTTTCAAAATGAATACATAAAAAATGTGATTGTTACAAAACCAAGGCACATACAAACAAGGACACCAGTAAGTATGACATAATCAAATGACATAAAGGCAGCAGGGCATATGAAGAACGTATTTCCTTCAATACAATTATAAGTATAGCCTCAACAAATTTTCCAAATCACATTATATAGTGAGTTGGTGTATGTAAGTTATATTTAATTCAAAACTGTGCTAATTATGGATATAAATATTTTAAATAAGTATAGTTTGTCCCCTTAAAAAACCTTTAATAACCAATCTCAAACTCTCGCGTGTCGTAAAAATAATATCTTCTTTTAATTATGAAATGACCAGTTACGTCTCTATCATGTTAATGTACAGCTTGAAAGTTATAATTATGTCATGTATAATAGAATGTTGGTTTATTGCAGATATCATATTTGCATAAAAACTCATTACTAAAATTAAAAAAATTACATACCTAATTGGTACAGATGGATTGAATAAATCACCATCTGTTGGATTCTGAATAATTTAAAATGAAACATTACAGTGCTTTCTAAATACTGCTATTAAAATATATCTTTAGCAGTTTTACATTAGAATGTCGAAAGGGCTAATTTTAATTGCAACATGGTTTATGTAAATTATACAGCTATCTTTTTTTCTCGTTATAACTAGGTACATTTCAAATGGAAATGTCAAACAGATATTTTGAAATGCTTGAAGTGATGGAAATAAGAAGTAGATTCAATTTCGAGTGGTATGGTGTAATGCAAAAACTGGAGATAAAAATCGCCCAATTGTAAAGTTTGAATTAGTCCAGACTGCATCAAGGGGTAGACCGCAACTAAAATTCTGTACACAAAATTACCCATTCCGCAAAAAAAATTTCTAGTACCCCATGAAATTCCTGCATTACTCCGACAGTACTTTGCCATTGCCTTGCACTACCTTGCAGTTCCTCATAGTAGGTATACTTCGTTCCAAGATATTTCGTTTTGACTGATTGAAGACCAAAGCCCACAGCAGGTAGTCGTTAATCCGATAACGATAGCATAGTAACGTACTCGTTAAAAGTATTTTTCGAGATAAATGGTTGACCACCTTATTTATAAATATTTTAATCTTATTGTGTAAATATAAAAAGAGCTTCCCTTGCTTGTTTTCCTCTGTCTGACCTGTACTGCACCTACCTACTTTATTTCGAATGCCTTTTTTATATTTACAAATAATGGGATTCGAATATTTATAGATAAAATAGAAAGTGGGGATTTCGGGATAATCATTTTTAATATTGTCCCAGAATTTAAGTTTGTAATAAACATTTCACTCCGAAAGTAATCTTATGTTTAAAACTAAGTACGTCGTTGGGCAAAAAAAGAGCATTTATCGCCGGATGCGAAGCGAATTGTGAAAAATTAGTTTTAATCATTGGAACATCGAGGTTATAGTATAACCGATGCAGAAAAAGCATCATGTAAGTTGACCAAAACTCCAATATCTACAGTGAAAGACATCATCAATAAGCCAATACATAAACAAAAGATACGAAGTGACGCTAATAAAACCAAATGTGTTGACCAAATACAAAAGGCTATAATCCGAAGAACGATATATATGCAGATACCCTGTAGTTATAGTACAAAATGTTTTCAAAATGTGGCCATTATTAAACTACATCCTTTTTCGAGACCGGTGAGCTGCAACCCATTTGAGCAGGCCAAACTTTTGACCGCTGACTTGCATCCGTCTCACCGCTGAGTTGCATCCCGTCAACAAATTTAATATTGTGTCTAAAACTGGTAGATAATTAAATAAAAGCGGGCATTGTTGTCATGTTTATTCTGAAATCGTAATTGATACTAAATGTTATTTCCGAAACTGCGTCTAATACAGTTTTATAGCAATATAGTGAATAATATATTAAACATTATTCAATTATGTGGGTGAGGTTAGGTTAGGGGAAGAGGAGATATTCGCGTGTACAAAGTAAAAGCGGATGGAGTATTGGGAGGCCCTAGATAGGGAAAATTGCGCGGTGATCATGGACCCAGGGAGAGTTCCTTCAGAAATGGTACAAAACCTTAAGCAGAGAAAGGGGGAGTTGGTGGAGATGGCAGAGGGATGTAGAGGGGGGGAGATTGATTTTGTAGTTAATGTAATAGAAACGTCAAAATTTAGGAAAGACTGGCGTCACTTTGTGGCTAGGCTGACTCTGGAGATGAACAACGAAGACGTGTTTAACATTATTAAAAACATGCACAAAATGATCGAGGAAGTTGAGGAGCCTCAAAGGGAGGTGAATGTCCTCTTAACGAAGAGGGTGAATCCCACTTTTATTAGAATGGTTTTAGATTTTGTAGGTAGGGGGGGGTAAGGTAGAGAATAGAATCGTATCTGGAAACGAACAAGGGGCGGTAAAGGAGAGAATAGATAGGGAATCCGTGTTGGTGAGGATGGGAGGCAGGCCTTATGCCGTCGTTCTCAGGGACATGAGGACACAGGTGGATGTGAGGGCTTTGGGGATCAAGGTCGACAAGGTATCTAAAACGAATAGCGGGGATATAATCGTTAGGCTAAAAGGGAAGGAAACAGCAAAAAATCTGAGGACGGAAATGAAGGGGCGCATAAAAGAGGTATCGATAACGGTTAAGGAGAGAGAGGTAAACTTCAATCTCCTGGACCTAGATCCAGCGATCTCTCCGGGAGAAGTTAAAACGGCTTTAGAAAACCGAACAGGGTTGAAAGGGGACATAGAGATTAAAGGAATGAGGGAGACAAGGTACGGAGGGCAGATATGCACTTTTGCGGTGCCAATAGAGGTAGCGGAAGTAGTGAGGAGAGTAAGATCCGTCTTCACGGGATTGTCCTCATGTAGGGTTAGGGAGAGGGTAACACCGTTTAGATGTTTTAAATGTCTGGATTATGGGTACAACAAGGAACAGTGTAAAGGGACAGACAGATCTAAACAGTGTTTGAACTGTGGCAGGGAGGGGCATAGAGCCCAGGAGTGTGAGGAGGAACCGGAATGCCGATTGTGTGGGATTTCGGGTCACCGCATGGACTCCATGCGAGGTGCCCGAAATTCAGGGACATGGTGTATGGGAAATGAAGCTAATACATTCAAACCCAATTTTATAAATATATACGGGGGGATATTTATTAATATTAAGGTTTTATATTTACTGTTACTCTTTTAAAGTTTTATTATTATATACACAGTCGTTTTTATTGATACATATTTTACATTTTTTATATAACGTTTCATTTATACTAGGTAAGTTCCATTATTTTAAAGATTTATATATACACGGGTTTTTACATTTACAAATATTTTAATTTTTACACTCTATAGTTATACACCTTTTATTCGTAGTTATGTTTATATATATGTGTTTACTTGTGCCTGTACATATTTCGTGTTTTGTATTTAGGAATTTGTTTATATATCTATTTATTAATTTATTTATTTATTCACGTATTTATTAATTTATATAAACACTAGATATTCTAGGATTCCGCTCATACCTAGTCTTCTCTGGCCTCGGATGCATACTATAAGTAGAAGGGGGACTTACTTCCTCAAAGGGGGCCTGGTTAAAAATGGCTAAGGCAGCCACTAAACCTGAGATCACGGTATTGCTGGTGAATGTAGGGAGGGTAAGGGCGGTACACGACATGGTGTACGCCAAAGCTCTAAGCCTGGACGCACACCTGCTCATCATCCCGGAGCCAAATAAAAAAATCACGTCAGGGAATGGTTGGGTGCAGGACAAACTAAAGAACGTAGCGTTGCTCTGCAGAAACAAGGATTTTGGGGTTAGAAGTATTCTGCCACAAAAGGGATACGTAATTATTGAATTACAGAATTTCAGCATAATTGCGTGTTATATATCCCCCAATATTAAAATGAAAGAATATGAAAAAATTGTAGAGGACATAATGAGCACTGCTACGGCCCAGGAAGACGTAGTGATCGCCGGAGACATCAATGCCAAATCGGTACAATGGGGATCCCCCCAAAACGACGCAAGAGGAGATTTATGGTACGAACGGCTAGCCCAAATTAATATGCAAGTAATAAATAATAATAAGCCCGCATTTGTTAGGGGTAACAGTAAGACTCATATAGACGTAACTCTGGCTAACCAGAAAGTGGCGAAAAAAATCATAAATTGGGATGTCTCAGATGACGAAATTTATAAACTCATCTCATACGTAATAAGCGCCAAAAACGTTAAGAAAATTAGGGGGGACCGGATATGACCTTTAATAAGTTCACCTTCAGGAAGGCACTAGACAGGTACGATATGGAAGCAATGCATGAATATGGGGAAGTCATGGAAATGATTAAGACCGCGTACGAAGAGTCTTAAACCAAGAAGAAGCAAGACAAGGGGATATGCGAGTGAATCCAGTAACAACAAGATATATAAAGACATGAAGAATATGCTGAATAAAGCCATAAATAAGTCAAAAAAGGATAGGTGGCAGGCCGTTTGTGCGGACCTCGAAAACGACATCTGGGGAGAGGCCTATACAATAGCGATGGAGGCGCTGAAGGTAATGGCCCCCTTCAAACTGGAAGAAGGGTTAAGATGTGAGGCGACGGAACTTGTCTTCCCCACAAAACCAATTACGACATTCAGAAAAGCCGAAAACGTACAGATCGCTGAGTTTACGGAAGAGGAGATTCTGGATGCTGCGAACGGCTTAAAAATGGGTAAAGCCCCTGGAACAGATGGTCTGCCATCAGAGGCGCTGAAGACGATGGCCCTGTACCAACCGGAGGTACTGAGAGTAGCAATGAACGACTTGCTTAGGCGCCAGGTTTTTCCCAGAGACCTAAAGGAAGCAAATTTGGTACTGCTTTTGAAACCAGGTAAGCCGGCGGAACTGCCAGCTTCGTATAGGCCAATTTGCCTCTTGGACTGCTTGGGGAAGTACCTGGAGATATTATTCAAGAGCAGATGAGAACGTATTCTGGAGGCGGCGCTATCAGATTCCCAGTATGGATTCAGGAAGGGCAGTTCCACAGTAGATGCGGCGAAAAACATTAGAGACATCGTGAAAAATAGTAAAAGTTGGTGGGTGGTGCTCGTGTGACTGGACGTAAAAAACGCCGTTAACACAGCAAATTGGGAACTGATAGTGGAAAACCTGCGTAAAAACAAAACTACGGAATACCTACTTAATATGATTAAGCAGTACCTCTCGGAAAGATATATAAATGTTTCGAAGGGAAGAAAGAGGAGCATGACTGGCGGAGTTCCACAGGGGTCAGTCCTAAGACCTATCCTATGGAACATCTTGTTCAACGGTGTGCTGGAAAGGAAGAAGAGGAAGGGGGTCAAATCTAGTAGAAGATGATACGAACTGGGGCCTCATCGGAAATGTAAACAGGGAATTGGAAGCGGTCGCAACATGGGTGGAGAGGAACGATCTGGGATTAGCCCTCCAAAAAACGGAGGCAATAATTTTGAAAGGCCCGAGGGACAGGGCGCGGATAAATTTCGAGATTAGAAACACCCAAATAGTTCCCCAAAAAACAGTAAAATATAATATCTCGGAATAACCTTCGATGACAGATGCAGTTTCTCCAAACATGTAAAAGCGGCCGCAAAAAAAGTTGAGGAGAGAACCTCGGCATTGCAAAAAATCATGCAAAATGTGGGAGGCCCCGGGTTAATGAAGAGGAGGATGCTGTTGGAGTCGATCCACTCTGTGATTTTATACGGAGCACCGGTATGGAAAGACATATTAAAGAAAAAAAATACCAAAAGGTGATGTTGAGCGCACAAAGAAAGCCGCTTCTTAAGGTGTGTAGTGCTTACAGGACTGTATCGACGATAGCGCTTCAGGCGATCGCCGGTTCAGTACCCGTAGATATACAAGCGGATGAGAGGGAAAGATTGTACAAAAGAGGGAATGGGGTGGAAAACTCGGTCAAGAGCGAAGAAAGAAACTAGAGTTTGGACATATGGCAACACCGATGGATGCTGGAACAAAGTAAGGCCGTGTGGACCCGTACGCTTATTCCTGACGTGAGGAAATGGTATAAGTGCGCCCACAGGCGCACCAACTATTTCTTCACTCAGTACCTGACGGGGCGTGGATCGTTTAGGGCATATACTTATGGGATAAGGAAAACCATAGACGATTTATGTCCCGACTGCGGGGTGATTGACGACGCGGAACACGCGGTCTTTCGGTGTATTCAGTATTCAGGGAAAAGGAGTCGGATGGAATTGGCCCTGGGGGCAGACATTGGATGTACGGGCGATATTTTTGAGGGGATTTTGTTGAATAGGGAAAGGTTCGAAATTTCTTTGGGTGGGGTCACGGAACTTATTAAAAGAAAGGAGGGGAGAGAGATGGAGAGAAGGGAATAAAGAAATTTGGAAAAAAAATAAAAAAATGGGTAGAAGAGGTGGGTTGTAGCTGGTAGGCGGTCAAAAGCGGCTCCTTTGTGGAGTGGATGGCCCTATGTCTATTAGAGGCGTGGGGTTTAAACGTGATTGGCTGAATCCACACCCCTGGGACATCTTCCCAGGCGTCTTTTTGAAGATTTCCCACCTCACAAAAAAAGGTTAGGTCTCAACATGTCATACTTTCTACTATCGCTGAGATTACATTAGCTTAGCCATAATTAAAAGCTTAAGAGATTTAAACTATTATTTCTATGATTCGAGGAAAATAATTATCTACCTCGTTGATGACGGAATAACATTTCCAGTAAATATATGGCTTATGATCAATAAGACCAACCGTCTGTAACTTCTGTAACCAGTTGAAATACCGTTTTTTTTATTAAAATATAGCGTAAGAAAATATGATGACATTTTTCGAATCTCATACAGATATATGTTCCAATTTTTATAAAAATATTCACGATTCAAATAATATATCAGCAACATTGCTGTAAAATTTGACCTGCCTTTCACCATGATAGGCGATTAATAATGAACAGACCTTTTGGATTACGGATGCTATTCGAAGGTCACCTTTTTTCGTTCAGGTAAAATTTCACTTTTTGGGATGCAACTCGCTGGTCGCCTCCTTTTTAGTTGAAACATTTTTTGATGACATCTGCCAATTAGATATAATAAATCAAAGGGTATAAGATGGGCCACCCTGTATGTTTCAACAGTTAAATTTGCTCAATTTAAATTAATAGAGTTAAAAAAAGTTTTTCATAAAATAAATTTAAGGAGTACAATTAGGGATTTATAAACTTTTATTATTAAATCCTCAAGGCCAGATGCCGAGTCAACGAAATATTGTGAAACGTTCTTTACCTCTCATTATAAGTAGCATTGAACGTTCCTCTCTACCTATATCAGTAGATAATGCGTGATTGAGCTATTTCCACGGCTGTTCCCAAATAGTTATTTTCCAGGGTGGGTATTGATTGATCTTCATATATTTGATATCCTAATAAATTGAGGTCATTTTCATTAACAGTTCTAAATGTACCAAAATCACTTCGCCTATTTCTGTGAACGATAGTCATTTTCACTATAGCCTTTACTGAAGGTAGAGGCGTCTTTGTCAAAGCAGATGTCTCAGCTGAAGCATCGCTTGAGTTATTTCTTGCCAGCAAAGTTTCGTAAACGATTTTTTATCACTCATTTAACATCAGCATGTAAATGTTTCTCGTGAAGATGTCACTGTAAGATTTCTCATTTTCAGCACAAGCTAATGGACGCCTCATTGTAATACAATGAGAATATCAACCTACTAGATTAGATTAGATTTGATGAGGTGGCTAATGGGCCTAGTCCACTGCGACCTTTCCAGATTTATTGTGGCTTTCACACCTACTTTTGTCTTGGAGCCGTCCATATACCAGGTTGCCTCAGCCTGTAAGGAAACACCTTTCTACCAGTCTTTCCTACCTGGTATACATAGTTATTTGGAACTTATTATTAAAGCTATAAAATTCATAGATATTAAAAAGGATTCATAGTGACGATGTCTTAAAATATGGTAAATGACTTTTATATGAAAATTTTTGATCCCATGAGGTACTTCTATGGGTTAAAATGCAGCCCATGCTACTCGCCAATGAAGTGGCTTTATTTGTATAAAAGGATTCCATACATCAGATAAATGAATACTTATGCCTCAAACATGATCATGTATGGACTAAATAATATTCAAAAAATATATGACTAAGGTCTACCGCTCACTATCAGAAATTCTGATCCGAAAATTTCTTACTGGTGTTGGAAGGCATTCCCAGCTCACATTTTGTATTCACACATTCACATGCACATTATCAGTATTACGCCGGAGTGAGCATCCGAGTAGAGTGCATCACATTATGATGTTTACCTGATCAAAACTCTTGAAGGCGCGCCCGTCCAAATAATTTGAACTGTATACTTCACACCATGAGATGTCATCCGTATTCCGTCTGTTTTTAGTAGTTACGGGTAACTGTAGAATACCTACTCACGTTTTGTATGTACTATTGAATATTAGATTTAAAATAACAATATGTGCGACCGCCCTAAGACGTTGGACTTAAGAAAAAATGGGAATTGGTCAATTTTTTCAAGATGATTTAATGAAGTTTTCTTTGTTAATGGTCGGATAGTTTCCATTTTATTGGAATTTACTCGACTCCAGAATTGTATTTATTATTATTAATGTTGTCTTTTCTCTGAAATTCCATGCTTTTTCCTGAATTTCACCATAATTCTAGGTGATAAAATTAGAATAATTTCATTTTAAAGCAGCTTTTACATTGCCTTTATTATTTCACCGACACAGTATTACGTTTTTGACGTTTGCATTCATCGATTCTTTTATGAACATGTTTACAAAAAAATATCAAAATTTGCCTTTAATGTACCTACCTGGAGGTAATAAAAAATTATTAAATCACTTTATTTTGATTTTATTGTGGGAGGACGGGAACTTTTAGGGATGTTTCCAAACGCCGACTAAGTAGTTCCAAAAAATTATTTTATGCAATATTATGACAATAAAGTAATAAAACCAAATTGACGACAAATGGTGCAAAAGATGGAAATATATTAAGGCCTGCGTGTACGTTCAAAATTTTTATAATGTTGCTCATAAAATGTTACCCAAAAGGTAGGTACTCATAAAAGTTGGTGTCAAAATATGTCGGTTAATCTAATTTTTGTGCGAATTGTAATAAAACTATTTTTATTGGAGGTAACATTGCGCATTATAAAAAAGTAAAAATTGTAAATATTTATGAGTATTCCATAAAATATGAACCTAAACGATAGAAAATAAAGTTGTGTAAAAACCATAAAATACAATACTACGTGAGTTAGATTTATTATTTATTCAACCAATTCTGCTGTTTAAATTTTTTAAAGCAATAAATTTTTTGAATTGAATATTCTAGGAATAAATTAATAAGAGTAACGACAAAACTGAAAATTCAATTATTGATTTTGATACCACTTATACAGGGTGTCCACAAACTCTCCTGTCAGACACAAACTACTAGTTACTAATCTAATTCAAAAATTCCCCCGAAGGGAGTAAGCGACCTTCAAAGATGACTCTAATAACTCAGTTTTTTAAGAAATCTCAAAAAAACCATTACCTATAAACTTCAAACTTGCTTCATTATATAACCCTTCCGTGATAAATTGTTCACAACAAACTCGCGTTTTCTATTGTCATCACAAGCGTTTAACGTGGGAGGGGCAGCGAGTAAACTATGTGACATTTTTTGGGTATCAATTTATTGAAAAATTTCACAATAAACTGAGAAATTATGAGGTATTGTCCAAAAACGTGCTCTCGTTTGAATTCGCTATTATGCAGTGTATTAGAAACAAAAATTATTCCAATTTTTCGTCCGACTCTGTATTATTTCATGGAAAAATGGAGATTTTTAACCACAAGAATATTATTGAATTACAAAACATTTGTTCTACATGTCGACCAATTGTTGCAAGACATAAATACAATCGTTTATGAAAGGATTGTCTGGCTCTTCAAAAAATTCTGGGTCACTTCGAATTTCATTATACCGTGTGTCCAATTATTGCGGCTTTATTCTCCATATACCACGTTGCCAAGTTATTACGAATCTCGTCCACATTTACAATTTCACACTACCGAGATATAAAAGACAGCTGTCAAGTAATTTGGATAGAATTCTGAACATAAACTTACGCAATGACCAGAAAAACATCGATGGAACTATATATTTGATATCAATAACACAGGGTATCCAAAATTTAATGCAAAAATTTCCAATTTTCAATGTATTTTTTTTTCAAAATTTTTAAATGTGATACCCTGTATATTATAACATATTTGGAGACCCTATCAAATTCCTTTCTTAACACTACCCATACATGATACCTGACTCTGGTAGATTTTTCAAAAAAGGCGTAATTTGTAAAACGATCAAATTCAAATTCATAGTGCCAAGATATCCTCAACACTCCATTAAAAAAATGTATTTTTGTGGCATCCTTTTTCTGGAACACTCTGTAGTCAAAATAATTGTATAATGTAGCTCAATTGAACGTAGTTGAGCAGAAAACATCCAACCCACAAATGATGAATTTTGATAATTTCAACTTAAAGTTTATTGATGTGCCCTTTAAATATAAAATAATTAAATTAAATGTCACATTGATTTTCTTCTGTAGCTGCAACTGTAATGGTATTATAACATAATAATTTACTTCAAATTTCAAAATTTTTGGAATAATTTACAAAATTGTGGGTTACACTAATTTAGATAAAAACATTAAGTGAGTAAATATTTTGGCAAAAGATGTGGGTTGGCACATTTCAGATAAATAAAAAAAGTGAATTTCTTAAATATTTTACTTCCCTAAACCGAAACAAAAATGCAACAAAATATTTTTTAGGGCACAAAAAAATCAATTAGGTATTATGAAACAAGAAACTAAAATTTAAAGTCCATCTGCCTCTATGTCAAATTCTAACTCATTATTGAATCCATCAATGTCTTCTATGATTCTTGGAGAGCTCATAAAATTCGTATAAAAGGGTTTAGCATCGTCTGGATGCATGTATAGCTTTCAATGTCTTTCAGCTTTGGATCAGATAAAGGTTTTCCGTTGGGCCACAGTAATGAAGAAAAGTTTTCTATCTGTGCTCTTGCTCTTCGCTGTATGTCCACACAAATATCCTCTGTGTCAAAATCAGTCTTCATAAAAATGTAATATGGATTTTCTTTTTTCAGAGTTATCTGCCCTACTTTTAGCCAATTAATTTTTTGTTTGTTATAATGTCTACTTTTCTATCAACTTAAGATTTTTCCAATCTGCTGGTCCCCAAAAACCACTCTCCTTTCATTTCAGTTACAGCTAATGAATTCTTCTTACGGCATGACTTTATAAAATATTCACATAAACTGAGGGAGCATAAATGCGTTAATGTCGTTTTTGTTGACATTCAATTTCACCAAAATCTTTATCATTCGGTAAAAAACTATGACCTGAAACGAGGAACTTACAAGTGGCACTTTTTAAATTAGGACTTGACTGAAGTAAACTTGCCACCATTAGTGTAAGTTTAATATTGCGGTTCTGACCACCGCAAGAGTCAGACCACAATATTAAGTGTTCAACTGTGTTAGGCAAGGTTATTGAGTGCCTTAAGAGACAAAAGCCAACCTCCTGAGCTCCTCTTCCTGCTGTTCCTTCGATCCATACATAGCATAGCATAACTAGTTTTATTTTGTTTCCCTGAAAATATTCCCAAGTTGTATAACCGAACTTGTCTTTTGTAAAAGATTATATTACTAGGGATTCTGGGCAATGGAAGAGTCTTCTGCAAATCAAATGTTAGACATTCTATATTTTCCTCATTTCTGGCTCTTTGCAAGTCATTCTTAAGCAAAGTTTTAGCCTTTTCTGCCAATTCTTGGTGATTCTTTTGGATCTGCAATAGTTGTTTGTTATGTTCATCCCATTCTTGTTGTAACTTGACTCGAAAAGTATCGCAGATTTGACACGTATCTTTTTGTGGAACTTTGAACATCAAGTTAAATTTATTATGAAATATTCTCTTATATATAGGAAAAGTCACAGGATTTTCAATTTCATTTTTATACATATCATACAATTTTGCCAAAGCAAGATGCGGAGGTAAAAACATTGCAGAAGTTTCTTTGCGGCAATAGTGAGACATGTATTTCGGTATTTTATTTTCTTGCTCCATAACTTGAAGGATTTTCTCATCCGAAATTTTATTCATACCTTATTGTTTTGTCCCTCTTTGGTCAAGAAGTGGAGCACGATTATGTGCTTTTCTGAGAGCTGTTGTAACTCTCGTTGGGGTAATTCTCAAGGTATTTAGAAACATCTGCTTATAAACGTATTCGCTGGACAACGAGTATTTTCTTGTATATAAAAGTTTTTCGATATTTCTTCCATAATTCCTTCTTTTTGGTATTTCTTGTACCAAACTTGCAATGAAACCTGTTTGAAAGTTGTAACAGGAACGAACATATTCTTATTTTCCTGGTTGGAAATAAAAAAGGGGGGTTCATAGTAAGCAAGGCAGGGTTATACAATGTACCTAGTTTGAAGTTTGTACGTAGGTGTTTATCTCGGGATATGTTTGAAATACTGACGTAACCTTTTGGATAAAGGTAAATTAGATTAGATGGACAATAGACATAGAATCACATCTAGTATCTGTAGTAAAAATGAGGAATTGACTTTTTATTGTTATATGTATATGTTCAGGGTGTTCAAAATTGTATGGTTTATGCTCTTAAAACAAGCCATGATTGAACCAGATCCTCAGTGATTTATTTTCCTCAAGATATAAGACGATTTTTTTAAATTGACCCAAACTGCCATCTCAAATCTTACTAGATATGAAGGAGTGCAAAAAATTTCTTGATAGGATAAACGAATTTAGTGCAGTAGGCAATTTATTCTTAGGGAATTCAGGTGAGTAGATAATGAACAATCCTAGGTATTTTCAAATTTTTGGTTTTTTGTTTCCTTTTCCAATCCTCTTTCATCTGATATTATATATTATTTGTATATTTTCCATGATGTCTACTACAGTATGAAATGAAAATGTCTTCGTAAGAATTGAATATCTTGAATATTTTAAGTGAACAAATGATTGATAATATGTTAAAATTTTTCCGGTAGCATATTTTGATCAAACTTAAATTAATGGCTTCACTCGAAAACATTCAACAATATAAATATGGATTTTCCTCCCCGAAAATTAGATCTCATTCAGTATTTCAATATGTTTCAGTTTTCAATTTCACCTCATGGATAACTGTTAATTTTTAAAGTCACTCTCGTATAATTTTTTTCAATCGACAAATGAAAAAATCAAAATGACCAACTTCTGGCGTACGTGGAGACCAGCTTGCTGATCCGTTGGTACCGATTCACCGATCAGAAAATACTGAATGCTGTAAGATCTATACATAAAAGATGCCAGTTAATCATCCAGGAAAATGGCGGACATTTCGAATATCTCACATTTCTTTATTTGCTAACTTAAAATATACACGATGTCCAATTTTCAAAAGGACCATTGAGATAGTTATATACCGCGACATTTTATGTAGAAGAACTGATGAGAAATAGACATTTATAATTTTGTTTATCAGGTGGGGAAAAATTGGAAATGAGAACAGAAAAATCTAAATTTACAAGGTGTTCCATTTAAAAAAAACTAACATATCCACATTATAACAAAAACCGACATACCATACTGTGATACTTGCCATAAAAATATCACTGTCCATCGTATACTCGTAGAGTGCGCAAAATATACAATAATAGATAGATAGGTACCATACAAAAATAAGAAACGACTCAACAGCCATAATTGGTGGAAGCATGGATACGAAAAATCTTATCAATTATTTGAAAGACACTAACTTGTTTAACTTGTTGTAACAACCGACCTCGGACTTCGCCGCTAATGACACTAATAAGTAAAAGCGGATATAGAAGGAAAAAAAAGTTTATGACATTTCTATTAACCTGAACTACCACTAAACTCTTCTTCGGCTATTCAAACAAAAGAAAAACAACTAAAGATTTTGTTGGACCGTGGATTGTTTTACAAAAAAATTATTCATGAAATCCTAATTGCTTTCTTTCAATCTCCTCTCTAATTTCCGAAAACCATCCAATTTGGGAAAACCTGTACTTGTAGTGCAGCAAGGAATAACATACTCATTATAATAATTGATATTAAAATACTGATATTTTTAACTCTTCGACTTGTGAACTACTTTTTTGGCCAAAAAAAGTTACAGTCACAAGCCTTTGGTACATAAATATCATACTAACTATTATAGGCTATTTCACGAATATACGTCTTTTTCGGATTATAGGTGATAACAATTATTCAACTAGGCATTCTTGCAACGTTATTTAGGAAGTACGAAAGTCATCCTCTAATTTTTCATTTCATAGAAATTCCAAATCTCTTCTTAATAATTATTTTTATTGTAAATAGCAGCTAGCATAAAAACAGTTTCACTAATTGTTTTCTAGAAAAGTAACTTGGAAGTATCATTGTAGTGATTCGAATCGAAAAAATTATTCCAATTATAACTTTCAATCCAAATGATGAGGAAAGTGGCGACAGTGATTCTGACTCCGACAGTAAATTGAAAATAATCTAAGTACAACTTAATCAGTCATATTTATAAAATTACGATCGAAAATTATTCATTTTAGCTGCATTTCCTTTCAGTACCAATGAAAACGAGCACAGTTCTAAACAAAAAATCGATTTTTGTTCATAAAAGATCAATAAATAAAAGCATAATATAATAAATTTTCGGGTATAATATTGAGTGAATTCACAATGTCATCGTATATTTGTGAAATGGGCTATGCCAAATTCCGCAAAAACCCACCTGCGTCTTTAATCCTAGGTCGAGTTCCGCAAAAGGTCGCGGGAGGATTAGAATTTGGCTAACAGCTAAAGGCCAGTTTTTACAAGAGCCTATTACTTATGCGGCCATTTTTTCAACACTGTGTAGGTACCTTCTTCAATCATTTACCTTGCCCTTCTCGATAAATTTCAATCATTTTCCTTGCCCTTCTCGATAAATTACGAGAGCTCTTTCGGGTAGTTCCAGGTAGTTTTGAGAAATTCGACCCTAGCCTGTGAAATAAGGTATACATTATTCGATCTACTGAAATCTTGAAAAGTAGAATATACTTAAGATAAGATAAATATGGGGCTTATGTGCTTCTTAGAGCCTCTACACTCTCTCTCCTTTGCAGATCTATTGTTCGTATATTCCTGTTATTCTAGAGTTCCTTGTCTGGACGCACACAAACTCCGCCTCACTAATCCTCAGATGTAAAAGTAATTAAATTAAATTAAAGCTGCTGCCCGAACTGCGCCCGGAGATTAGAATTTTAATATCTGATTTCAAACTATTTTAAAACTACCTGTAATTATCGGGTTATTTGTTGTAATTGCAGAGGTGGGGTTGTAGGGTGGGATTTTGTTTTGGTAAACTACTTGAAAGTTTAATTTTTTGATTTAGTTTTACTTTTGTGACAGTTTAAGTAAGGTGTTATAAAAAATATAAGCAAAAATGTCAGAAATAAAGTTTTTGTTCATGCTAAGTTTTTATCAACTTTTTACCATACACGCGTACAATGGAGAATTTTATGTACCTTTTGCATTTTTCCTTTTAAAAGACAAACAAAAATCTAAATATTCTGCTGTATTATTAAGGTTAAAAGAAAAGTAAAAGTTCATGGTTACTCATTGAAACCGAAGGAAGTGATATTAGATTTTGAAGTGGCAATTTATGAAGGAGTTAAGGAAGTCTGGCCGACAATAAAAATTATTGGTTGTGGTTTTCACCTCGCTCAGTCATGGTGGCGAAAAATTCAAAGTTTAGAACTGTCATAAAAAAGTAGCGTTTCCGCTATTGGAGATTGGTTAAGAGAAGAGATTGGTTGGATTAACATTTCTCGCTCCCGCTGAAGCAGGTGTTTGTTTTGTAATGTTTTTGTTATTTATTTAAACAGTTTTTACTTGTGGGTAAAATTATACACACTACTATGGCTAATTACTATCTATTTATTTAAAGAAACACACACTGTATTAAACTTAATATATACACACTATACTTAATGTCTACTAATTTATTTTCACTCCGTATATTAGTTCTAATTTATTTTTACCACTTGAATATTACACTATTTATCTGCACTATTTTATTCACCAATATTTATAATCGAGAGACAGGGCCGGCTTTGAGTTGGTGACCTCGCAACAGTTTTGTCGAAGATTTCATGGCGGAAAAACCAGAGGATGAAAAAATTAATAATTTTGCAGACTACCTTGTGGAAAACTACATTGATGAGAATTCATTATTTCCACCAGCAATATGGGCGAAAAACACTTCAACTTTAACTAGAACAACCAATACTTGTGAATCCTTCCATCCAAAATTCAAATAAGAAAACTGCTTATCGCATCCAAATATTCAATGTTTTTTAAAAATTTTGATTAATATACAAACGGACTTTTATATGAAAATAAATTCAATAATTCAAAAAGAAAATGTTAGAAAAGAAGTTTTAAATAAACAAAAGTTTATTGAATGTAAACATGTTTAATTGAAAAACAAACAAGTTTGTCGTGCGTTTCTTTTAAATTTGGAGGTTTACATTTATTATTTACATTCAGTGTATATTTGTACCTTTGTATATTACATGAAAATGAAATTATTGTTTTACACTTTATAATATATCTTATTTATTACTATCTATTATTCTGTTTAAATATAGAACTTGCAACAAATCCCAAATTGAAATAAATATTGGCGCAATTCAGACAGATATGAAATCAAGTTCAGGTAAGAAAAATACCTGGCACAGTTCAGGTACGGAATTATTTTTTTTTGTAATTTGGCGCAGTTCAGTTGCACCCTCTTGTCTAGAACCGTCCTTATCGGTGCACACTAGTTCGTTCCGGCGGTCAGATTTTGATCCCCTAACCGAAAACATCATAGGTAAGTTCGCTCCCGCACTGAATTTTATGAAGGGTGATTGGGATTTTGGGATAATGACTAATACCTGGAAGGTTTTAAATGTTCATATGAAATTAAGTATTTTCTTTTAATTTCATTGGTTGGGATTTTTGGCTAATTATTAATAACTGGAAGAAGGTTTGAATTTTGTTATGAAATTAAAGTAAGTATTTTCTTTTAATTTCATTATTGTGAAAGTTTTAGTTGTTGAGTAAAGGTGGAAATATCGATCACATTGAAAAGATTTAAAAATATGAATTCCGCAGAAGTTAGTGAAATATTAAGATAACCTATGTTATTAGTCAACGGTTAGGTTAGGTTGGGTTGAGTTAGGTTAGGTTAGGTTAGGTTGGGTTAGGTTAGGTATGGAGCAGGTAGTTATGGACATATTGGTCGCTCCAGCCGGCGGCGGCAACGGTCACATTTTAATCCCCGTCACGAGAACGTCACAGGTAGCCGGAGCGAACTAGTATAGTACCTTTGGAGCGAACTAGTATAGGATTAACAAGTCCAACTGACCGCGGGAGCGAACTAGTATGCACCCGTCCTTATTACTAGTCATCGAAAGCCAAACCTCAAGTCCTCCATATATTGGGAGGGTTGTGGTTTTTCCTACCCTATCGTTGAAAACCTCAGCCTGGTCAGGCCTTCGCAGTAGTAGAAAACACTTAGATTGACTCTATTGTTATTGTTATGTTATATTTTATAATCATGTAATAATGAATTGTTAGTTATTATGAATTATAGATTGATTATACAAAGTATAATATACATTCAAATTTTTTTTATTATTCATGAATGTAGCTCTGGCCATAAAAAAAGGGGGTGCATATCATTCTAGTTCTAGAAATTACCATGTTTATTAGTAACAAACCCAATAACCCGGAAAAATCATACTCTCGTTCGTGTGTAACAATCCCTAGCTGCGTAATTTTAGAAAAATGTAATAAAAACACAACCCACGATCTCACGTTTCGCCCGAAGAGTAAGTTGTCCATTATCCCCTTGGTGGATCATTATTTTCGGTCGTTTTCATACCTTTCTCATTTCAGATCTAATTATTTATATCTATCAGTCATTTCGACTCGGTTAGTCAGTTGGTCACGTATATTCATAAGGAATAATGGAAAAATTGTTTCACGACATTCTTGTATCGTGCCTTTGAAATTGGGTAATTTTTATAAAAGATTTCGACCTAATTATTTCCATAATTTTGTTAAAGACTTAAGAATATATCAATGGTATTTTTCATATTCACCTTTGGAAAAAAACATATTTGGCAATGCCCAATACCACCGAAAGAGGATTATATTCACATGTGGGCGAAAACAATAGTTTCCACACTTACAGTAGAACAGGTAACTCGTGACAAGGCGGAGTTTCCAGAACGCAGAGAGAGAAAGTATTCGGCCAGACTAGGATAGAATTTACCTGAACATTAACTCTTGATAATCACTCGTTAGATATTAAAATTTTTACAATGTTGTCAATATGTGGACGATTACAGTAATATTGGGTATTTTTGAGTATGATATTTAGAGAAATGAGTTTCAAATAATTGACACAAATATTTAATGACTGAAAGGATAAGGGAATGATTTTTGGTTAGGTACGATATACAGTGTGTTCCAAAAAGTTTTATACACATGGAGAAAAAGTACCTATATCTTACGTTTCACAAGAAAAATTATTCTTGATAAAAAGCTCTACATGACTTGTAGATCCATAAGCAGGTCAAAAATTTTTAAAACATTGTAGAGAATTGAAGGAAAACAAAAATAATTATTTCATTAAAATAGAATATTTATCAAACAATATATAATTATGATGTCATTAAGTGTGTAAATGTTTGTACTAAGGCAAAAATTACAATTATTATAGAATAAAAAAACTGAATCGTCAGCTTTTTCGACCATTACTTGTTTATCTGTGAAACGATGTATTGTTTACATCACTTTTGTACACTTCACAGCAAAACGCCATTTTCTAAACATTAAACGAATAATCCAAATTTACTTAGTTCAATCGTTTCAAATTACTTTTCAGAATTAACAATATTTCAAGACACGATAAAAACAACATTTGTCAACCAACTTGAACATTCGATATAAAGCTTGGCATATTTACTGAAAAATACTGAAATCTTCACAAATTCACATGCTATTTAAGAACATGCTCCTCATTATGTATAAAAGTTTTTATATTGTCAAATATTAATTACATTGCTTTTTATACATTTAGATATCTAAGGCGTGTTCCATAAGTATGAAGCCGGCTCTGTAATTTAAAAACTCCTAAAATATGAGGATTTTTTGTAGCAGATTCGAATTAGGTAGACAGTAGAAAAATAAACTTACTTGTCAAGTTAGCTATGTCATCAATGTAAAATGCGAATTTTACGTTTGCATCATGCATTCTGATTTGTTTATCAGATGTCAATGTAATAGTGAAGAAACATCTAAAGCATTATAAAAAATAATTGTTCGAAAATTGAGGATTATTTCAATAATAGATAATAATAATATCAATATGGCAGAATTATTGAGCGAAAACGACAGATAGCAATTATTTGTTATGTTAGGATATGGAGATAGGAAAGGGTCTATGTTTTCAATAATATGCATACTGATGTACCAACAGTAGCAAAGTCAACGACTTGCAAAATATTTGAATAGTTCATCGACGTTGGCATTGTTAGAAATAGGTCTCGCAGCGGTAGCTCTATTTGGCGTTTTATTAGAGAATCTAAGAACTTCAATCAATAAAAAGACCTCAAATAATAAAATTAGTGAATAATCCACTTAGCATGTGTTGAAAGAGCAAAATAACATCTATATGAAATAAGATAAAATTAATATGGGGCTTATGTGCTTTTAAGAGCCTCTCCACTACAACCTTTGGAGATCCATTGTGCGTGCCCTCATGTTATGCTAAAGTTTTTTGTTTACACCTGTCCTTATTACTACCCAGCAAACAATGCGTTGACGGCAAAAGTCCGGGCCAATGACGGGATTACCGGGAAAATGCATGTAATGGCAGACCATTCAAAGGCTGTAAATGGCCTATTATACGTGGGCCGGTACCAACTTACTTTGTGATGGGCCAGTAACGTCCAGCCATTATTAAACCATATCAACTAATATTTAGTCATGGCCTATAGCCGGCCTGCTGCAAACGGGCCGATAATGGTCAGACCCCTGATGGACCAGTAAAGGCAATCCCTTATTTATCCTTACCAACGCATATTGACCAAAATTCAGCAATCCCATAGTCGAGAAATCTATTAACACGAAACAGTGCCGACCAATATATTTTGTTTTGTTTTGAATTTATTAAAATAACTGTGAAGTTCAAAATAAATATATCTTTATGGATGAACGGCTTAAAAATTTAGGACCCAATCTAACGAGAGAAACAGAAGAAGAAACTCCGAACTCGTGTTATGAACAGAGGTTATGTCATGAGATATTTTTTATTGCTTATGAGCTTTATTGATGATTTTGTACAGTGCAAGCGTTCTATTAATTTTAATTCTCATAGTAATGGCGAAGAGTAGTTTTACCTTTATTAATAACAAGTAAGTACAATGTAATAAAACTTTGTTACGTAGATGTCACAGATTGTTGAATTTGATATTTTTTACTCAACTATTGCAGTTAATCTTTATTTAAACTACAATATTTTAGTGTCTTAGTTAGTTTCTTTTACAGCTACAATAGGTATCTTATTTTTTTAGTACCTATTACACTTTCTAAAATTGATGTTTTTGTTATATACTTATCCATTTTATGTATTCATTTTAGAAGAAGTACCAGAAATGAAATTTAAAAAAACACATGCAGTTTATTACCCAACTAATTCAGCTTCAGATACAACCCGATACCAAGAAGGTCCAAGTTGAAAGTGATTTGGAAACACAATTGCTGTTGAATATTATTGAAGCAATAACAATATCTAACTGCTTAAAGATGACAATTTGCTGAAGTAAGTTTAAAATACTCACCTTTATCTACACTACAATTTTATTATTTGTATTTTCCAATGCTTGTTAAAAATCAATTCAAAAATTTAGGTCCTACTCAACAAAACTGTAATTCAATTATTATATATGTTTTCACATTTTTAATCGAAGTACTATTGTTTGCAACCTGAGCTATTGAAAAGAGCTTGTATAAGAGCAAAATGTCATTGTCCCTACTAACTCTTATTATTGTAACGTTTATTCTAATTTATATTTACAATTAATTTATATTTACAGATTTATATGTAATACGGTCCTTATTTAATAATTTATCTAATACACTTAGCACACTAATTATAATTTATATGAGAGTCACTTAATAAACACTTATTCGAGGCGCGATTACTTTCTTTCGGTATCAACACTGATTGATTGACTAATTTTTCTGCAGCGAAGCTGGTGGCCTATTTATACTCGCACGCCGTAATTCTCGAAATTTCTCGCGGGTGCACTGGATATTTTCGACGTTCTGGCGGATGCACCGGGTGCGGTGGGTATTCTCGATGTTTCTCGAAGTTTGGGCGGAGGAGCCATAGTCGTCTCATACGGGGATTTCACTGGGGGCACTAAGTGAGAATATATTGCAGTAGCTCGCGTAACATTGCCCCCTCCTTAAGAGACAGTTCCTCCTGGAACTAGCTAGGAAACTGGAACGAGATGACTGTATCGACAACTGGTCCCCTTGTTGCATTTTCCAGTTGTATAGAAGTAACATGCGACCGTCTTCTCTGTTGGCTGCGTTTCCCGAGCATGGCCGCAAACCAGTACCTGCACTTCGGTGTCTCGGAAGATTACTTCTACCATGTTGCGGATTATTCGCCAATCTAAATGCCTACATTCAATCTTGGGCATGGCTACCCTATGCACGTTCAATTCAAGCACATGCTCCCTCAGGCTTCGTAATGCTTCCCAGACATCCTCGTACGTTGGTCTTTCGTCGAAGGCGTTCCTCGTCACTAGGTGGAAATTGTAGCGGGAGCCATTTTGCAGCTTCAGAGCTTTACCTGGTACTGGTAACTGGTTTACCAAAGGTCGTGCGCCACTCTTCTTTATAAACAGAGATGCCAGTCCGCGCGCATCGGTTACGCTGGCAGGGATGTTTATTGCTAGTGAGTATTCCTCCGGAACGGTGAGCAGGTCTTGTCGTCTCTCAGTGGTGACGCCGAATCTCGCTTTTCCGGTACCACCATAAGCACCCATGAACTCTACAAAAGCAGGATCGGCTACTTCCTGAAGCTGGTTTACTTCCTCATCGTGGTCACCCTCGAATGGCGCTAATCGGTTACGGTGTACCACCTTTGGCTTTCCATTTGGGATCTTGCTGATACGATAGATGACATCGTTGATTCTTTTCTTTACGAGGTACGGACCGTCCCAAGCACTCTGCAACTTTGGAGAAAAACCCTTTTGTCTTCTTGGGTTATGCAGCCAGACTTTGTCTCCTTCGTGGAAACCTCCTTCCGTAGCTTGCGTATCGTACCTTTTTTTCATCCTATCGCTAGCGATCTGGAGATTCGATCGAACCAGCTCGTGTACGACGTCCATTCTTTTTCTCAGCTGGGTCACGTAATCTTCACCAGCTATGTCTTCTCCGGGTCGGCATCCAAATTCAAGGTCGCAGGGTAATCTCATTTCGCGTCCGAACAGAACTCTTGCTGGTGTTTGGCCGGTGGACTCATTGATGGCGGATCTGTAGGCCATCGCGAATAGCGAGAGATATTGGTCCCAATCTCGCTGATGGTTAGATACTACTTTAGACAGGTATTTGCCAAGGGTTCTGTTCATTCGCTCTACCATCCCGTCCGACTGTGGGTGCAAAGCCGTAGTTCTCGTTTTCTTCATGCCGAGCTTTTCACAAACTTCCTGGAACAGCTGGCTTTCGAAGTTTCTGCCCTGGTCGCTGTGTATTTCCAGGGGCACTCCATATCGGCAAATGAACTCATTCACAAGCACGTCGGCAACCGTTGCGGCTTCTTGGTTTGGAATGGCATACGCTTCTACCCATTTTGTGAAGTAGTCCATCACCACCAAAATGTACCTGCTGCCATTTGCTGTCGGTGGAAACGGTCCGGCAACGTCCAGGGCAATGCGTTCAAAAGGGCTTCCGACATTGTACTGCTTCATAGGAGCCTTTCTTCTTCCGTGCGGTCCATTGGTCGTAGCACAGGTAGTGCACTTCTTACACCAGTCCTTCACATCTTCGGAACTGTGCATCCAATAAAACCGTTCTCGCACTTTCTGGAGGGTCTTCTTCACACCTAAATGTGCTCCTGACGGACTGTCGTGTAATTTCCGCAGTACTGCTGCTATCCTTGTTCTTGGAATCACCAACTGTCTTCTACTTTCGGAACCCTCATCGTTCTCGATTACTCGCTGTAGCAAACCGTTTTCCAAAACCAGCGAGTCCCACTGGGCCCAATACGATTTCATCGTTGGCGAGTACCTTGAAATCTCCTGCCAAGTAGGTCGACAGTTCTCCTTTTTCCAATGTCGGATTTTCTTCAAGTCGGGATCGTTCTCTTGTTCCTCTTCCAACTTTTCTGGTGTCCATTCGTCGGTGGTCACCGTGGTTCTTCGAATCGCAGCTTCCTTAGCTTCTGTTTTGCTGGAGTGAGAGCACTCCGCAGGGCATGGTCTTCTAGAGAGGAAGTCTGCATTTCTGTGGCTTATTCCGGCTCTATGCTCAATAGTGAAATTATATTCTTGGAGCCGCTCGATCCATCTAGCGATTTGACCTTCAGGGTTCTTGAATTGCATAAGCCACTTAAGTGCTGCATGATCGGTTCTGATCACAAATTTCTTCCCATACAGATACTGATAGAAGTGCTCCACGGACTTCACTACTGCTAGGAGCTCTCTTCTTGTGACGCAGTAGTTTTGTTCTGGTTTGGAAAGGACTTTACTAAAATATCCCAGAACTTTCTCTTGTCCTCCTTGAACCTGTGATAGCACTCCTCCAATTCCAACATTGCTAGCATCAGTATCTAATATGAATTCTCCCTCTGGTAGTGGATAGCCGAGTATAGGTGCAGTAGTCAAGTGCTTCTTCAAGGTTTCGAACGAAGTTTGGCAATCTTCGTCCCAGCGAAACTCCCTTGCTTCCTCTGTAAGTCGTGTCAAGGGCTTAGCGATATCTGCAAACTTCTTTATAAATCGCCTGTAGTATGTACAGAGTCCAAGGAAGCTTCTAACTTGGTGCTTGTCGGTGGGTCTTGGCCACTTTCGTACGGCAGCAGCTTTTTCTTCGTCTACAGCTACACCATCCTTGCTGACTACATGGCCTAGGTAATTGACTTTGTTTTGAAATAGTTGACATTTCTTGGGGTTGATCATCAGTTGGGCAGCTTGCAACCTTTTGAAGACACCTTCCAAATTCTTTCGATGTTCTTCGAATGTCCTTCCCAAGACTATGATGTCATCAAGGTACACTAAGCATGTCTTCCAGGACAACCCTCGCAATACGTTTTCCATCAGTCTTTCGAACGTTGCGGGGGCATTGCACAGCCCAAATGGCATAACGGTGAAATGCCATAGTCCAGATCCGGTGGTAAACGCTGTCTTTTCTCTATCGGCTGGATCCATTTCTACCTGCCAATATCCAGACTTCAGGTCCAAGGTAGAAAACAATTTGCTACCGGCCAGCGTATCCAGAGTGTCGTCGATTCTCGGCAGAGGATAGCTATCTTTCTTTGTAACATTGTTCAACTGCCGGTAGTCCACGCAAAACCTCGTGGTTCCATCCTTCTTCTTTACCAGAACTACCGGAGAGACCCAAGGGCTGGTAGAAGGTTCTATTACCTTGTCCTTTTCCATCTCGCGAACAATTCTCTCCGCTTCCTTTCTTTTGGCCTGTGGTAGCCGTCGAGCCGATTGTCTTATCGGTTTAGCGTCGCCGGTGTCAATTTTGTGTTTGACAGCAGATGTTCTTCCTGTCTTTCCTCCTTTTGGTACAAAAAGAGATCGGTATTGTAGCAAGAGTTCTCTGATCTTTTTCTTCTCTTGCAGGCTAAGGGATTGTCCAGCCACTGCTATCATTTGTTCAAATTTATTGTTGGCATCATTGGAGGTTGTTGTTTGATGAATTATCGACGCCACTGGTACGCAAGTTCCAATTTTGGTATCCTTCTTCATAGTTATTGGATGGTCATTTCATTTTTCATGTCCGCCGAAATTTTATTCTCCATGACCGACATTTTGTTTTCCATGTCCGCCGAAAGTTTACTTTCCATGGATGAAATTTTATTTTCCACGTCCGACAATTTGTTTTCCATGTCCGCCGAGAGTTTACTTTCCATGGCTGAAATTTCGTTTTTTATATCCGTCGAAATTTTATTTTCCATGGAGGAAATTTTATTTTCCACGTCCGACAATTTGTTTTCCATGGATGAAATTTCGTTTTTTATATCCGTCGAAATTTTATTTTCCACGTCCGACATTTTGTTTTCCATGGATGAAATTTCGTTTTTTATATCCGTCGAAATTTTATTTTCCATGTCCGACATTTTGTTTTCCATCGAAGACAATTCGTTTTTTATGGAAGAGGTTATAGAGGCGGACGCTTCGTCGGTGAATTCAAACGTTTCCGGGTCCAATCCATTGTTAATCATAGCTTCTTTTAGTCGTTCCACTAACACTGACTTGACCCCACTTGTGTCCAGTTCGTAATCCTCCAACTCTCTTCGAAGCTCTGAAACTTTTAATTCACAAAGTTTCTTCGCCATCTTCCTGTATATTTATTTATTTTAATCCCACTTCTGACACCAATGTAACGTTTATTCTAATTTATATTTACAATTAATTTATATTTACAGATTTATATGTAATACGGTCCTTATTTAATAATTTATCTAATACACTTAGCACACTAATTATAATTTATATGAGAGTCACTTAATAAACACTTATTCGAGGCGCGATTACTTTTTTTCGGTATCAACACTGATTGATTGACTAATTTTTCTGCAGCGAAGCTGGTGGCCTATTTATACTCGCACGACGTAATTCTCGAAATTTCTCGCGGGTGCACTGGATATTTTCGACGTTCTGGCGGATGCACCGGGTGCGGTGGGTATTCTCGATGTTTCTCGAAGTTTGGGCGGAGGAGCCATAGTCGTCTCATACGGGGATTTCACTGGGGGCACTAAGTGAGAATATATTGCAGTAGCTCGCGTAACATTATTTTAGTGCGATTGGATGACAATTCCACCAATTAGTGCTGATGACAAGGAAACAGTGAGAATGCTTGTGTAAAAGATGATGAGCCCACTGCCTATGGATAAATAGCAAGCCAAGATTACAATAAAGTGATCGAGCTGATAATAAATTGGTAATTATCTTCCTCTAATATTGTAACTTTTTAATTATTCTTATTGAAGTTATATTTACTGGGTAGTAGGATAACAACAAAAATATACATTTGTCAAACAGTGTATTAGCTATGCCCTGTTACTGTACTTGAATGATAATAATTCAGTCGATAATAGTTATAGGTCACAAGCAATATACTTTTTCTACTCCGATAATAGTTATAGGTCACAAGCAATATACTTTTTCTACTCGTATGTTTAGATTTTATCATTAAATATTTAGGAACTGTACTTTGATGATATCCATCAAGATACCGATTTTTTATTTAGATACAAGTTTGCATCCAATAGATACAATAAATAATAATAATAATAATAATATTTATTCAATTCAATGCACTTTTACATAAAAAATCATCAATATAAACACAAATCGTGAATAAATATCAGATATCTCAAATAACCAATAGATGTTTTTTTTTCTTTTTTTTAAATAAGAACACATCATTCTAATATTCAGCCAATATCTGATATAGCTATATATATCTGGCAGATCATAATTTAATTAAATTTGACAGCTGTCATAAAATTTGTGCATATCTAATGATGAAATTGAAGTATAGGAGTAGTAAAAATAGTGATGTAACTCACATTTAATACAAATTTAATGGCAAACCCCTTACGCAATGTTCATATTTTTGTCTAAATAGCCATCATTAAATACTCATTGCATAAAATATATTTTAGGGGTAACAAGCAAATAAGCATGGGAAGAAATAACCTCATTGGAAATAGAGCAGAGAGAGGCAGAGAAAAAATTAATTAGATATAATTTTTTTATTGATAAATGTACAGAACGTTTTGATGTTTAGTTTGTATTAAAAGTTTTATTTCAACTATTTATGAATTTTACTACAATACACCTTTCAGTGTCAATTAAATTACGTTAGGCTGGAAACGGCCCGTCATAAAAATAATTCACGGCCTACTGACGGGCCTTTATAGGCAACGCGAACATAAACGTCATTGGGCCGGCTGTCGGCCAGAGTGTGCCAAAATTTACTGGCCCGGACCGGGGGGTAGGCATTAGACCAATGTAGTTGAGCACTGGGGTGCTTTAATGGGCCCCCAGTGACCCACCATTACATTGTTTGTTGGGTAGTCTTCGAATGCCAAATCTCAGGTCCTCCATATTATGGGCAGGGTTGTGGTTTTTCCTCCCCTATCGTCGAAAACCTTAGCCTAGTCAGGCCTCAGTATGTATACTGAGGCTTCCTCATATACTTGGCAGAAACTGCTTATGGTTGTATCGGCCAATTCGATGTGTTTGTTAAATCTACAATGCCCCGTCAGGAGCCCAACCAGGATCCGGATTGTTATTTCCCAGTAGGTACCTAATCCGTGACTTTGGAGAGGGTTCTTTGATGAACTCTTTATCCTGCCCCATTCTTGGCGCCTTGTTTCACCATGCTCAATACTACTTTTTCATCCTGCTATTTGTTTTTTGCAGTGACTTCGCTATGCCACAGAAAGGTTCTGGGCCAATGGGAGCACATCATGCCCCTTCTTGTGCTAGCGAGTCTGCCTCTTCATTGCCCTTGTGATCTGATCACAAGTCTGGTACCCAGACTAAGGACAATATATTATGACTGCCCAGTTCTTGAAGCGTCTCCAAGCAGTCCCAAACGAGTTTGGAGTTTATCTGCATGGAACTGATTGCTTTTATAGCCGCTTGTCTGTCGGAGTATATGGCAATGATCTTTACCTCAAACTCTTGCCCTAACAGCTCTCCTGCACGGTACTGTATTGCTGCAACTGATACCTGTAATATCGTCACGTTTGCCTAAGGACAGTGAGACTCTTGTCTTTGGCTTGGCTATATCTATTCCTGCTACTACACATTCCTCGGTTTTTGAGCCAACTGTGTAGCTGACCACTTCTGCATTAATTGGAGGTCCTTTCATGCCTCTCTGCCTGTTATGACTGTTTTGAAGTTTTTCCCGAAGCTATGCTTGTTGGACAGAAGAATTTTGTGGATGAAATTTCATAAATTCGGTTTTATTATCGGACGAAACCACATTATGAGTGAAAGAAAATGTGAATAGACATAGTTGTCATTATTGGTTGGACATTGACCCTCACTAGATAGATCAAGTTCACACTCAATACCCAGAAAACGTAAACATAAAAGGGCAGAGATTGTTTGAAGATCACTTAATAAGACCGTTTTCGATTGAAAGAGATATTTAAACGAAGATAAATAATAACAAATGTTACATACACATATTGTACCTGCAATTAGAGCGATATTTTTTTATTTAAATGGAGAAAAAAATAGTTATTTATGCAACAAGTGCATAAAATGGTGCTTTTTTCACGAGTGGAGAAGTCAATTCCATGAGTGAAAAAAAGACACTTTATGCATTTGTTGCAAACACTACTTTTTCTACAATCAAGCAAAAACCAAAAAATGTGTTATTTAGGTTGCTCTAAATGGACTAAAAATGGCGTCGATTTGAATATTTATGTTTGTCATGATGACAAAACGCTAAGTAAAATGTCGGATGAGTGCAATCGGCAGAGCCATTAGCGGAAATATTTAAAATTAGCGTTAAAAAAACTACTCTATCTTACCCTAATGTCACTTTAGCTCACTCTAATGTCACTTTTTTGAACTGTTTAACAAATACATATTTAATGTACGAAAATCGATTAAAAAAACGTCACTTTTATCAATGATTGTAGAAAAAAATATTTATGCAATTTGTTTCAACAACTGAGGTAATTAGCAAATATGCATAAAAGTAAAATAATTACAATTTAAATAGGCATTATTTACAGAATGTGAATGAGATTAATATTTTGAAGGTACATAATTAAGTTTCCGACATTACAGGAGTCTCCAAGCAGTTCGATAAGATTATCGCTCAAATTACATACATTTCGCTCATTACTGTATTTAGGGCACTCAATAAAAATAGCTTGCACTTTCAATATTGGTTCTTTTTATGTATCTTAGTACAGAGTCCAAGATAAATTTGCTGTTTGTTGATATTACTGAGGTAATATTTACCGGTAGCTGGAATCCATTTCCTGTTAAATCGACTATAAATTGTTCAATAGACGAAACATTGTTAGCGCATTCAAAGAATAGAAGATTTAGATCAGCAGTTTTGTTATTATTACATGAACAATATGGTGAAGCAACTATATTAAGTCTGTGAAGATGCGCTTGGAAACAGCCATGATTTAATTTAATTCTAGAAATTGTGCTAGAGTAGCTTTTGCTTATACTAGAAAATTCAAAATGAGGGATTTTATTCGGCAATCTAGGATAAATTAGAAAATAGTGGTTTTTGAATTTTCTTGCAATTTCCTCATATATTTTAGACCAATCTGACCTCATTTGATTTTTATAATAACTGATAAGGTCATAGTATTGTGGATGGTAATTTATAACGTCCGGTTGTAGCATTCTTGGTATCAGAGTCTGTCATTGCCTCTAATACCTACATGCTCCTTTGCCCAGATAAATTTCACATGTACATTTAATGAGTTAAGATGAGAAATTTATGTTCGGATGTCACGTCACACACACCGACGCTTCATCTATTGAACTAATCAGGCGTGTCTTTATAAGTGATTCTTATCTGATGTATATATCGCCAAACACATAATCAGATTATAAATTATTTGGTAACATTACAGCTTAGTCATAAAGAAAAATAGTATACACTACTAAATTAGATAATATGGTTAGCTGAACCAATCAATCAATCAATATGGTTATATATTTTTTTTCTTCAGAAAGTTTTACTCCTCCGCACTCTTCAACATTACCGCACGCCATGCGGAAAAGTGTACTTCTTCACACGCTAAATACTACTTTACCACACGCTGTGCAGAAAAGGTATCAATTATTGCATTTTATAATAATTTTTTTAATTAGGAAAATAACTATGTAATTTTGACAACAGTTTGAAACATGTCAGGGGATATTTTTTCCTTATAATTTCCATCACTTTTCCTACAAGTTATATTTCTAGCAGCTAAAAGAAGAAAATAAAGAAAGAAAGAAACATCTACCGAAATAGTACAAACAGATAGTTTGTAATACGTTATATCAATGGACTTAGGAGGGGAAGAATTCAAATTAAATGGGCTGAAATCAGATTGCGTTGATTCACCTACGATTTTCACATAAAAGTGTCCATACCTTTTAAAGGACTCTGTATAACGTAGCAAAACCTTTTATCAAAAGCTTCAAAAAAATATGAGCAATCCGTATTCAGTGAAATAGATAGGGGTTCCCATTTAAAAAATCATATGTTTGGTTTGTAAAGGAGTGATTCAATATTCTGTATAGTTCCAGATAATTTCAAAATATGCACCTTAAAGACGTATACCAATTTTCTTTATTTACATTTTTTGATATCTCTTAAAATAACCCATATACCGAACTTTGTCGTAAAATTGGTACCTCCTGTATAAAAAAGTTTCACATAACATTCGGAAGAATTTCTTGATAAATAATATATACTTACCAGGAACTTGATGTCAAAAATTCGGAAGCGGGTAGATGAGGTAAAAATAATGTTAGAAGTTCAAATAAATTTTTGTAATACCTACGAGCCTTCGTTTCGGATCTTTAAAGTTTACAAATAAAAACTTATGTTTATACTTAATTTATAAACTATACATTGAAACACTATAAAATTTTGGTGATTCATTATGTACATCCATGTACTGTGCCTGATGGTATAAATGAATTTACATGAATTCCAGAAATCCGTAATTTTTACGTGGAAGCCTGTATAATCACTAAATAGAAATTCTCAAAGAAATATTAATTATAAGTTTTAGAACTCTCGACTATGTTGCAAATTATATTACCTCTGATATTGTTAGATATACATTTTAATCTGTGTCAGCTGGTCGGGAAGCGATTTGTATTGAAATTGTAAAAATATAACTTAAATTTTTCGTAAAATAGCTTTTGCATCCTTTTTTTTAAATTTCATTGGATTAATGGATTATTCAGAAATCTGGCAGCACTGTAAATATAACATTTTTGGCTGGAATTTTTATTTGGAAATCTATGATTTTGGGCTTTTTAAGACGATTTTTTTTTCATTTTTTTTACCCCACCCAGCACCCCTATTCACTCCATATCCCGTAAAATACGCCTTTCCGACAAATTTAACTTTATACACATTAAGTATAAAAGCAATTCCTATAGATTGTTACAAAAATTTCTGTCAAAATCGAGAAGCACGTGTTCTACACACTTACCATAAGTTTTGATTTCTAGGCTTTAGAGGCCTATTACTCCGAAAATATACCATACCAAAAAAAGCACGAAGCCACTTTCCAGTTTCACAGTTTTAGTTTTTATACACACTACCGAACTTAAACTCAACTTTTGTATTTTACGCCACAAAGACGTTATCTCATATGTTATGAACTGCAGTAAAAGTCGCAAATTCAAAATTACCCACTACTTTCTCACCATCCATCAAGTTTTGTCACTGGCATAGGTCGATGGTGCAATCACAAATGTCTTATGGATAAGTGAAAAAAATTAAAATGTAAAAGTAACGATAAACGTTACGGTATAATATATGTACCTATGCATGTGACTTGGGTGACATTCACTGAGACCTAAAAGATCTATTGTGCCCTTACGGTATATAATCAAACATTTTACTTGAATAACCATGTCTTAAATACTTAAACCAAAATTTCCATATCTACAACGAAATACAAAGTCGCTCGTCACCCTATTTAAATTTCTCAAGTATTCCTATTGTAATTATAACCACTACTTTCTTGAACTTCTCTCCTTTTATAATAATTATATCCGCCGCTGTATTGTGACTTCTTACTGTTGAAAAAAGCGGCTTCTCAACACAAAAGCAACATCAAACAGTTCTCCTTTAATTAGCAAGAAGGAAAACAAGAAACGGCGACATGCCGAACCACATATGAATAATTTTTTTAATTAATGGTGATGGGAATATGGATCTAATGTAGGAACGGTTGTTAAGTTACAGCGACATAAAAATACTTCGAAACGTCGACCCCAGTTTCGATTAGCAGAAATCACTTACAAAAAAAATCACTTTACAGAATGAATTCTTTATGAAGAAAAAACTCTAGTATACCTGTTTTTAAGCTCAGAAATTTTTTGTTATCTGAAAATTTGATTTTTTTAAAATTATTAGCTTGGTTAGGCGGAAATCAGTTACGAGAAACAAATTTGGGAAGACGATTGTACATGAAAAAACGATATTCCCTGTTATTTCTGTTCAAATATGTCATTTAAAAATGTCGGCACGTTATATACCTGAAAAATACCGCTCCAAATTATCAGCTCAGAAATATTGTTACATCCCTATTAATTAGTCAATTGCTTTGCCTGTTATGATATCGAAATATCTGATGATGAAATAACGTAGCTAGAACAATAGGTCATAAAATGTTATGATATCAATGACAAGCGAGTGTTCAGAAAAGGATAGAGATGGCATTCTCTTCGTATGGAGCTGTTGGGAATTTTTAATCAGGGCCAGTGGCGTTCAACGATACGGGTTTTATGAAATTACACAGCTCATATTTTTGATATCAAATATAAGTTTTGTTTATAAATGCATTACTTTTTATCGGATGAATAAACATTATAATTGGAGAAATGGAATGTGACTTTAAATAGCCTTACTCATTGAAAATATTCAATGTTATGTGAGCATTTTTGTTCAAAGTATATTTTAGGGGTTAACGTATTGGATTTTTATGTTCTCTGCCGAAATTCTCGTGTTATTCAGTGATAAGCAATTTATTTTGGTCATCCCACGCATTGTTGTGAAGCGAATTTCCCATCTACAAAATCCGCCATATCACCCATTTGTCGCCTATTGCTGAAGCAATTCATTCCGTTTCAAAGTAAGGGGAATACAAGTTTTCTTCCCAAATCAATTAATCTTCTTTATCAGCGAATAGCAAGTAGGTGGTACTTCTGGCAAACAAATTAATGGTTGTATACCATACACTATTAATAATATCCAGTTACAATGAGCAGCTTTGGTTAGTTTCCTAATTTGAAAGACTGTGTATATTTCGGGTGCATACGACTGCAAAGTTTAACCTCCGGTACCACGGTATTTTATAAAACATATTTGATTCCTCAGCAGCGTATTTTTGAATAATATGCATGCATGAATCAACAATATTATTTGTTCATAATAATAATAATAATAACGTATATTTAGAAACAAGACACGGAACTCAATGAATTACCAGAAAATAAGAATAAAATCGAACTTACAAGCACTAATCATCGTAGTAACAAAACAATCGACATAAAAAATGAAATTACAGATGAACTAGCGAAAACAGGAGCTGAAACAAGCTTTTGTGTCATCATATCACAAGGAAAATTCAATCAGAGAACGCATGCAACAGGCTCTGAACATAGTTACAAAATGGACGGGAAAGGTGGGTTTAAATATAAGTCTTACCAAATCAAACATAGTGCCTTATACCATAAGAAGGGATCTGGTGGGTTTGGGACCACTATCTCTTCAAGGTACGGAGATTTCAATGGTGATGGATATTAAAAATCTAGTGGTGATTATTGTCTCGAGATTAACATGGACCAAACAACTGGAGAGACTAGCAAAAAGGTCGGAGACGACATTAATGATGGCAAGGAGAACCTGCGAGAAAACGTGTGGGTCAAGTCCACGCATGATACACTGTAGTGGTAAAACCCATTATAACATATGCGTCTTTGGTCTGGTGGACAAAGACGAAACGAAAGAATGCAATGTTGAAACCAGGAAAGGTGCGAATACTTGCTTGTCTCAGCTATGTCTATGACAATCAAAGGTACAACCAGGTGAGAACAAATCAATGCCTAAGTAAGAGTACGACTACACTAAGAGTTTTGACAAGTGTCCTAACTGAACACTTTTTTTTTTTTTTTTTTTTTCGGGCCGAGATGGGAAACTCATGTTCGAATGGGTCCAGGACCCAAACAGTGTTGGACTCATCCCCAAGGAGATGCCTACCAACCAAACCCACCTCAAACTCGCCGTTACCCCCGCCTCGGAATCACTACCCTAGCATACTTCGAGACAGGCGGCGGTCCCTCACACACTCTCCGCTCACACTGTCATCTTCTCCCTCCTATCACTCCTGCCTCTCATGCCATATCGAGTCCTTCTCTCCCCCTTACCATGCTCTCTACTACTCCACTCACCTCCATCCATTCCTCCTCCCCCCTCAACATTATCTCCACCATGTTTTCCCAGTACACCGCCTCCCCTAGTTTCCTCTCCAACTTCTTCAGCACTTCCTCGTTCCTCCAGCATCTAAACACATGTCCCACATCATCCTCCACTTCACACCTCTCGCACACACCAGTCTCTCGTTTCCCAATCTTGTGGAGGTACCCTACTCTCGACCCATGTCCAGTGAGCACTTGTGTCAAGAAGTAGTTCACCCCCCCGAATTTCCGGTCCATCCAATCTCTCCTATTCCCAATCGCTCCTTTTAGCGCGCCCTCATACTCCTCCCACCTTCTCTCCATTTCCTCCTCCATCCATTCCCGTACCTCTTCTTTGGTCGCACCCCTCCAGCGTTTGCTCCTAGCTCTAGCCAACACGTCCAATGGGTAGGACCTTGCCAGCACCGCTGCTGCCAGTCCACCCACTGTCCTGTACCCCTGCACCACCCTCAGCAGTATCCCTCTCTGCACCCGCAGAAGTGGCCTAACCCTCGCATTCACCCCCGCTCTTTCACCCCACACCTCCGCACCGTACCTATGTAAGCTCAAGCTTTCCTCATCCTCCAGCACCCCCCAACTAAACACTCTTTCCCACAGCAATTCATCACATGCTGTTATATCAATGAATGATGAACCCCCGTCACCCCCCACGAAGGTGGGCAGTAGTCCATCATTCAGCACCACCAACCCGTTGGATGTTAACACTTCCTCAAGGATCTCCCCTCTCCTGTCCGTTTTCTTCCCCCCCCATATAGTATTCTTCGCATTGAAGTCCCCTGCCACCATTCTCCTTATGATCCTCCTTTTTCCTTTTGACACCCTCAGATCGTCCTCTAATCCTGTCATGCTCCTCTCATATTCTTCCAGGCTGACATTTGGGCTTATATACACACTATACACCACCATGTCTCCCATTCGCACTACCACCCATCCATTTCCCTTCCTCACTTCATCCGCCCTTAATCCATCCCCCACCACTATTATTCCTGCTTCTCCTGTATCGTCCATAATCCATCCCTGCTTCCCCACATATCTAGCATTCACCTCGGATCCACACACTACATCCACTTCCCTCCTAAAAATCACTTCATCCAATATATCATGCGCTATCCTGCATTTCCCTAAATTTATCTGTAACACTCTCCATACATCCCCTACATTCCTCCTTCCCGCGCAATGCTGTCCCCTTCCTCCTATTTGACCAGACTCGTCCCCTCTGAGGGGTCCAGAGGGTCCCTCCCATTTTTTCCTTCACCTTTTCCATCGTCTCCTTCTACTTCTTCCCTTCCCCTACTACATTCTATCTCCCCTGGCCTGTGTCCCCTTTCCCCACATTCCCTACAAAGGAAAGCCTGCCGACAGTCTCTCGCCATGTGATCCTCGCTCTTACAAAGCCAACACTTACTCCTCTCCTTGACTACCTTCACCTTACACCCTGTTACTTTATGGCCCTTTATCCCACATCCAAAGCATCTGTCATCCTCTCTACCCTCTATAATATTTACCCTGTTCCACCCCAATCTAATCTCCTTTTTTTTCAAAAAGGCTACCGCTTTTTCCCATTCCGCCCTCACCACCGCCATTTTCATCCCGTTCCTCTCCCTTACCACTTTAATCACCGTTGTCCCTTTCCCAATCAAATTCTCTATTTTCCCCCTCACCTTTTCATCTTCCATCCACGGTTCTATCCCTACCATTTTAATGGTTTTTGTTCCCCTCCCCGCTTCGACCACCCTAGCTCCTGTTACCCTTCCTACCTCCCCCAGAATTCCCCTCACCTCAACCCCCTTCTTTGCCTCTATTACCACCTCCCTATTTCTTGAGACTCTGAGTCTATCCACCCACTCCCCTGTCATCTCCCTCAACCCCTTCTTAATCCTCTCGATCCCCTCCTGATCGACTTCCCCGATATCCTTCAGGATTATCGCCCCATTTCTACCCTCCTTTTCCTTCTCCCCATCTGTATAGATTGTTACCTCCGCCACCTCTCCGCCACCTCTCACCCACGCCACCATCTTCTTCAGCACCTCCACCTCTACCTGCTCAAGCCTGTGGAGTCCAATGCTGTCCCCGCTCCCCACTACCCCAAACAGTCGACTCATCAGCTCAAACACCTTTTTCTCATCCCTACAATCTCCCTCCATCCGACAGATCAACTCCTCCGTCTTCACCCTTACCCCATTCCTTTCCGTAGTGCGTACCTCCTTGGCCCACTCCATTTCCTCTCCTTTTCCCCCTAGCATCGGGTACCTATCCCTAAACATCCTCTGTATTCCCTTCTCCATTCCACTGTCTTCCTTGGTCACCCATACCACCTTTACCTTTTCATCCCCTAATATTGGATTTCCCACCTTCACCTCTATTCCCTCCCCCTTTTTACCATCCCAGTCCCTATCTCTAACCTCCAGCCATCCTTCCCAGTCTCTTTGCCCCACCTCCCATCGTGTTTGCATTATCCCGTTGCTATCGTCCTTTCCCCTCAACCTCTCCAATTCCTTGACCCGCCCCTCTGCCGCTGCCTTCTCTTCCTCCAGCCTTTCCACCTTCTCCTCCAGTCGCCTTACCATATCCTTCAATCTCTCTACACTCTCCTTCTCTTCTTCCTCCCAATCCTCCATTTCCTTCTTTCCTTTCTCCTTCAGTTTCCTCTTCTGTTCCTTGTCCTCCAGAGGCGATACCTCCTTTCTCTTTACTCCAGTATCACTCCTCCCTCTCGTCTCCCCCGCCTTATCAGGCGTTCGTTTTACCTTCGTCGACTTACCAAAAATTCCATTTCCTTGCCTTCCTTCATCCATAACCTCCTGTTCTATTTTTCTTTCTTCTCTGTCCATATTCCATCCCACGAGTAGCTAGGGAATTGAATGTCCACCATCACAGAGCCCCGCTTGTGGTGGTAAGGCTGGTTACTCCGGGAGGTCACCAGGTATCCCGGAGGCACCGTTTCTGACTGACTTTCGCGCAGCCATTCATCCATTGCCACGGTAGCTAACAACGTAGATTACGGATTGTTTTATCGAGGTTTACTCCTCTAGGCTTTTTCTCACGGTTGCCTCCGGACGCAGTGGCTTCCGTTGCCTACACTACACCACAACATAGCTGCCTTCCCTATGTCGCTGGTTTTTTATCAAGGTTTACTCCTCTAGATTCCTGGGAATCTAACCTATTAGTCGCCTTTTACGACAGGTGGGCTATCCCCTGGGGGTATTCTTCTGAGCCCGCCCCCAGACGGGTTCCTAACTGAACACTGCCCACTGAATAGTCACATCAAAAAGCTCAAACTAGTGGAGCAATAAGAATGAAGATTCTGTGGAGTGGAAGAAGAAACTGCCATCACTGCCGCCCGAATGGTCAGATCAAAAAGCTCAAACTAGTGGAGCAATAAGAATGAAGATTATCTGGAGTGAAAGAAGAAACTACCATCCAATAAGGAATGCATAGCAATACAGAATCCTAGGGCAGAGCACCCAGAAGACTACTGGGGCCGTATTCTCCACTGAGAGAGTGAAGCTTCCCGAGAGAGCAGGTTTTGTCTTTGTCACTGCAGTGCAAAGTAACCAAGCAAATAAAGACAAAATATGTGTTCTCTCAGTGAAGAATCCGGCCCCTGGATAGAACGGGGATACTTACCTGAAGCCTGCAAATATGCTCAAAATTTTTCAAATTTTTTCAGGAAATAGTTCTAAAGGAACTACTAGTCTCTGAGACTTTCCTCAGGAACTAAGTAAAAGAAAGGAGGCACAATCGATTTTCAAATTTCTCCAAGAAATAGGTCTAAAGGAACTACTAGTCTCTGAGACTTTCCTAAGGAACCAAGTAGAAGTAAGGAGGCAAAATGGATTTAAGAGCTCTCAGTTAATGTCACCCCAGTCTACATACATACAACGTACAAAGTAAAATTGAATAGACCAGTTTAGGGTACTATTTATAGGCTATATCCCAGACCTTGTATGTTGAAACAAAAACAGCTATCTGTGATTCTTTATGACAAGTCGGAAAACTTTTTCATTTTTGAAAAATCTTGGAAATGGGAAATCAAAGTAAAATGTCGGCAAGGGAGACGAACACGTGTTTAAGCTTTTGCATTTGATTTTGGATAAAGTTTATATTTGTTAATGTACAGCATACAGAATGTATTCCGAGCTCAGATTTTTAAAGACGTATATAAAATTCGCCAGTAAAATCCTTCGAGATCTAATTCGTTTTCCTTAGACTAAATTTTTGAGATCCTTGTCAAGTAAGCAACTTCCACTAGTCTAGTTGAAACTAACGACAATTTACCTAAATAATTGAGAAAAAATCCACTGAGGAGACAAAATGTGAAAAAACCTATCAAACTTGTATAAAAACGAAACATTTTTATATTTAACAGTCATGGATTGGGAAGCACAATCATTTTTTTTAGTTAAATCAATAAGAAATTTCATAGTAAAGACAAGAAACTCGTGGAATCTCCATAGGAAAAATATTAAATGATATACTTCTTCCTAATAGATACCATAAAAATGAAACAAGTTAAAGAATTTAAATACCTAGGAGTAACGGTTGACCAAACGGACAAACAAGACGCTGAAATAAATGAAATAAATGAACGAATTGCAAAAACAATTGAACTGTACTATGGCTATGAACAAAAATTTTATTAATAAAAAAGAAATATCCAAACAAACAAAGATAAAAGTATACAATACAGTATATAGAGCAGTACTAACTTATAGATGCGAATCTTGGACTCTCTCGACCAGACAGGTGAAACGGATATACAGTGTGTCCACGGATGGGGTGCCCAAGAGAAGAAACATTTTTATTTGTAGTTTTAGTGAAAAATATCATTCTTGATCAAAAGTTTAGTGAGTGACTTTTACTACAATAATCTAGTGGGGGACGTTAACAATGTACCTATGGAACTGTCAGCTTGGGTAAATAATTTTCAAATTTTCATTATTTTTCAACAATGCTAACTCTTCAACAGAGAATATATCTTGTAAAATGCTATGGCATTGGGGATGCTTCTTACAGGCATACAATTCAACTATTTAATGACAAATATTCAGATGTACTCGAGAAATTTGTTAAGACAGGCTCTGTTGAAGATAAAAATAAATCGAAAAAGGTGTGAAATGAGGACGATGATGCAGCTACTACTCTAGCTATGCATTCAGTAAGAGAAAATCTCAAGTTGTGTTTACGAAAAAGAGCGGCGAAAGCTGGTTTTAGCAAGAACACTTACTTATGAAAACCAAATTCGTCCATTCAGACCGAAATTTTTTCACACCTTTGTGATTATGACACGAGACTTGACTTTTGTGCAATCATTGGTGAAAAGCCTATGAATGACCGGCTCTTACACTACAGTATTTCATTTTCTGATGAAGCAACGTTCACGACAAATAGAATGATTTCATCTCAAAACTGTTGGTATTGTACTTACTGGATTATTAATACATGTTCGAACTTGGTGCAAAAAGTCATCGTTTTTTCTATAAAATTGACTATAGAATGCAGGTTTTGAAAGAATTTTATCATTTCATAGGGTTTCAGAACAAGCAACACTTTTTATCGAGAATGACATTTTTCACTAAGACTACAAATAAAAATGTTTCTCCTCTTGATTATCCGTGGACACACTGTATAAGGCACAAATAAATAAATAAGAGGGAGGACAAGACGGACATGGAACAAAATGGTGGGTGAACTATTACAAGAGAGAGACAAATCCTGGGAAGAAGCAAAAACATTAACAAAAGATAGAAAAGGATGGAAGAATTTCATATACAGAATTAAATGTAAACTCGACACTTATAGGTACAAGGGTATAAAATTATATATACTTTTTCCTTTGTTGTTGATTTCTTGTACTGCTAGATAAAAAACTTCTCCAATACTCTTCAAAAAATGAAATACTTAATTAACTTTATTAACGTTTGAATAAGTCATTTTAATTAAATCCTTTTTACTTTCCAAGTTTATTAAATATTCCAATTTGTTTAACCACTTTTTGTGTAACAGACTGACCACAATACATTACTTTTTAAATTTAAAATTACACTGCCAGATAGTATACCGATTATTAATTAGTTATTATACACTATGTTTAAAATTTAATTTATCTTCGAGATAAAAAAATTTCTGCAGAAACTTATTTGTTTTCTCCGCCGCTCAGTTTCGATCGTCTAAGCATTTATTTTTAATAATTATTATCTTCAGACATTAATAATTTCAAAGTGCAACGTCATGATCCGGCCTGAAAAGACAATTCAAATTGAAAAAAAATCGCACAGAGCTAAAGTTTGGTAGGAGAGAGGGAGTTTATTGTAATGAACAATTTAACAATTTTTCAGACAAAGTGACATAATTTGAAAATAGATAAAATATAAAGATAAAAATTCACAACAAAATATATATAAAAAAATATTGAATATATTATACTAATAATACAAATCATAATGAAATATACAAAGTTAATATATTATATCGTACATAGGGCTTCATACGAGAGCGAGATTTTTCTTGTCTCGTTCTCGTCTCGAAGAAGCGAGACGATACGAGACGAGACACTTTTGGAAAAATCTTAGGCGATACCGAGACCACATATGGTGCACCCCGAGAGTCCCCAAGAGTCTCGTAAAAAAACTTTTTATAAAATTTTTATTAGAAAAAAAAAGAAAAAGCCTACATTGTGTAAGATATTTAATAAAACGACACCTCAAAATTGAATCGTTTATATACAAAGCAGTGCAAAATAAACAGTCAGTACAATTACGAATCTTGATTCACTCTACAAATGCCAGACTGAAATAGACTAACTATCCCTTTTCTCAAGAATGAACATTAAGATACTGAATACGTGATAAACATGTGAACTACTCAACAAAAAAGGGTCCCTTTCCTTATCTTTGCTAGGGTCGCACTGTTCGACCCAATGCAAATTTATGAAACGATACCTTTTTGAAACACAACTACTCAATTATATTGTTTCAAATTAATATTAATCGTGAAATTATGTTCTTGTATGATAATATTTAGAGTGACGAGACGAGACAACTGGTAACGAGACGACAACGAGACTCATTTTTTTCAGAATTGACGAGACCGTGGCGAGATTTTTGAAAGTCTCGCCCTATCTCGTCTCGTGTGAAGCCCTAATCGTACACCATACTATAAGCCCGTCCAGTATAACAACCATTGCACTTCATTAAAGTGTCGAAAAAAAGACGTTTGCTTGTATTTTGTCATTCTCTTGCTGCTGTCAATCAGTATGTTTGGCCACTTTAATCCTAATAAATATTGAAATTTATAGGTCGCATGTTAGCAAAAAATATGAATATATGCCTAAAGAAAGGTTTCGTAATTAATTTCATATCACACACAACTCGTAGGTTAATTCAATATTAGACTCAAACTAACATCAGTCGTACTAAAAAACACCCACTGTAATAAACTAAATTTATATACACACTTTACTTAATGTCTACTAATTTACTTACACTCGGTATAATAGTTCTAATTTATTTTCACCTCTTGAATATTACACTATTTATCTTCACTATTTCATTCACTGTCCGATTACTAAGAAATTCTGTGAACTATCTATGAACTAACTCTTCACTCTTCACGTGTAGCCGGGACTGGATGTTTAAATCGGCAACTGGACCCCTTTCTACACTTTCCGGTCGTATGGAAATAACAGGGCACTGTCTTCATTGGACACTGATAACGAGGGGTATAGCTGCAGATTACTATGTGTACACCGGTATCTTCGAAGATCACTTCCATCATATTCCTGATGACTCGCAAATCCAACTGGTTGCTCTCTATCTTGGGCTCAGCTAGTTTCTTCACGTTGGATTCCTGCAAATGGTCTAGAAGGCTTCGTAGCGCTTCCCACACATTCCGATAGGTGGATCGATCTTGAAATTCGTTCTTTGTTACCAGGTAGAAGACGTACCGTGAATTGTATTTGAGTCTTAGTGTCTTGCCAGCGGCTGGAATCTGTTCTGCACGTTTTTCTAAATGCCCAAACTTCTTTCAAAAGACGGTTGCCAAACCTCGTGCGTTTTTGATACTGCTGGGATGTTGTGTGCCAGTGAATAATCTTCCGGGAGCGTAAACAAACCTTGTCGTTGCTCTGTAGTGACTTCAAATCTAGCTTCACCGGTATCCCCATATGCGCCCATAAATTCTTCGAAGACAGGGTCAAAATTTCAAAACGCCTTCCTCTTTGTCATGGTCTCCTTCGAATGGCGCTAGTCGGTTTTGATGGACTACTTTCGGTTTTCCATTGGGTATCTTACTTATGCGATAGATAACGTCATTGATCCTCTTTTTGATTAAGTACGGACCCTCCCAAGGTTTTTGTAATTTTGGAGAAAATCCTGTTCTCCTCGTCGGGTTGTGTAACCATACTTTGTCACCTTCTTTGGAACTGCATTATGTAGCCTGCATGTCGTACCGTTTTTTCATCATATCGCTGGCAACTTGAAGATTCGTTCGGACCAATTCGTGCACATCGTCCATCCTTTATCTCAACTGGATTACGTAATCTTCTCCAGCTAGATATTCTCCGGGTCGACAACCAAATTCCAGGTCACAAGGAAGCCCCATTTTGCGTCCAAATAGGATTTTCGCAGGTGTTTGACCTGTTGATCATTGATAGCAGATCGCTAAGCCAATGCAAATAGGGTAATATACTGGTCCCAATCTCTCTGGTGACTGAAAACTACTTTTGACAGGTATTATCCAATGGTCCTGTTCATTCTCTCGACTATTTCATATTACTGTGGATGCAACGCCATTTTCCTGGTCTTCTTCATTCCCAGCTTGTCGCAAATTTCCTGAAATATATGGCTTTCGAAATTTCTTCCCTGATCGCTGTGAACTTCCAAGGGCACTCCATATCGGCTGAATTCTTTCACCAATACATCCGCGACAGTTGTGACCTCTAGATTCGGGATCGCGTAATTTTCTACCCATTTTGTGAAATAATCCATCACAACTAGAATGTATTTACCACCATTTTCTGTCGTCGGAAATTAGTTATTCAGATTTTTAAGAATAGGAAAAAACGCATATTATTGAAATACAATTTTTATAAAAACGAGATTTACATAAATATATGTTTCCAAATTCGCTTCTGGTATGAGCATTATTACCGATTAACCGTTGAATTACTTTCGAAACAAGACAAAAAATTGTCTCCAAAACGATCAGTAGAATCTACAAAAAGGACTTTCCCTGTATATAATTCCAGCTACTTGTACTCAAGGAGTATATTGAAAAACAGTTTTACTATGTATTGTTGCGAGGGTACCAACTCAAAGCCGGCCCTGTCACTCGACTATAAATTTTGGCGAATGCGCTTTCGAGAAGATTCTACGAAGATCGTGTTGTTTGCGCATATGACGAGCGTGGAAAGTTCAATAATTTTCCAGAATTGATAAAAACTATATAAGCGGGTTTTGAGTGAGTAAAACAAAGACAGCTAGTTAGTAAAAAGATAGTTAACGGACAGTTTACAGAAATTCTTAGTAATCGGACAGTGAATGAAATAGTGAAGGTAAATAGTGAAATATTCAAGTGGTAAACATAAATTAGAACTATTATACAGTGTGTAAATAAATTAGTCGACATTAAGTAAAGTGTGTATATAAATTAAGTTTAATACAGTGTGTTTCTATAAATAAATCAATAGTGATTAGCCATGGTAGTGTATATAATTTTATGCCACCCGTAAGAACTATTTAAATGAATGAGAAAAAGATTACATAACAGTATAATAATGTGATTAGATTAATAATTTTTTCATATCTGCTACTAAGTTAGCAATTGTAATTATTAAAATTTTAATGATATCGTATTATTATGAAAAGTAGTGATGGTCTCCAGGGGTTTCACAGTCTAGTAAATCTTGCTGCAGTAGCTTATCGCTTAGTTCAATCTATGTGCCTGAGGTAAAATGCTTGGTAGATTAATTTCTTATTCGAACCCTGTAATTGTCAGTGGATGACCTACATTATATAATTTTATTGAAAAATAATTATCCACAAATATGTCTGATAAATTGAAAACAACTACAAAAGTTACGGTTAATTTTTTAATATTTTTTCAATTCTACAAAACACTTGGGTCATTGGCAGTTTGATAATTTGGATAGCATTTCACGAATATATGCCTGTTTTGTATTATAGGTGATAAGATTATTTAACCTCAAACAAATTCCAAATCTGTTCTAAGTAATTTTGTTATTGTAAATGATGATTTATAGCTCATAACCGAGGCGACTCATCTTTTTCTAGGTAGAGACGAGACTCTGTGTTTTCAACCTTTTCTGCCCAAATAATTGTTAATCCTGCAGAGTCCAGTAAGGGTTGCAGTTATAGACCTGCTCTCCTCCCTGCCCATGTACAGAAGAGGTTTTGCTTCGAGTTTTGAAGGTACTTTGATAGAGGCATTCGCTTGCCTTAAGTACAGTGGCTTATTACAATAAGCACTTACTTTGCAGTCCATCTGGCACGAGATAGTTCTCTTTGTCAGATTTTAAGGAATTTCTAGTAATGGCTCCGGTACTATAAACTGGGACTTACCCCCTTTCCTGTAAGTTGGTCTACTACTTCATTCCCTATGACTTCTGTGTTACCCAAAATCCATGGCAGATGGACCTCACTGATTGTATTCAGTTGGTTTAAGAGTGGTTTAGTATTCCAAAGTTTTGAATTGCAGCAGCTGGAACACAGTGCTCTTATTGCAGCCTGACTGTCAAAAAATATGTTTATTGTCTTGTTAGAGTAGCCGTTCTCCAGCATCCACCTAACGCACAGATCAATGACGAAAGCTTCATCTTGAAAGTATGTGGCACGCTGTCTAAGACTCCCAACATATTCAACATTTGGTCGGTTCCACCAGACGCCAGATCCAGATTGGACGTCCATTTTGGATCCGCCGTGAACCAGTGCATATCCGATACAAGTAGGGAGGATTGATTACGTTCACCTTCTTCCACTATTTGGAGGGCAGTTGCTGTAAATTATAGGCGTGCATGTGATCCGAAGGCATGACCAGGAGCGTCCAGCTTGATTGATTGATTCCATGACTCTTCCCCCATCACAACCCAATTCGCGATTACCATCCATTTTGTATATTCTGTAGGTCTTTTTTACCACCTTGTCAAGATGAAGATGGATGGGTGTCATGCTTAGATTTTTCTCCAGCGTCGCCGTGGGAGTGGTGCGAATTTATCCGTAATCTCGTGTATCTTCAGTCTGGCAAGTCTAACACTCGCCACATTTTGCTGGCACTTGCACTACCAGACCACGGCACCATATATATGATCATAGGCCCAGTCAGTGCAGTATTAAGACTGAGGGGCCTGGAGCTAAATCTTAAGCAGGCCCTCTTAACGGTAAAGAAAAGAAGGATTTTCTGGAAAACAGAAAAATAAATCACAATTTTTTGATGACAAGACATTGATTTGTTCCGTTCAAATTTCATAAAGCGTGTCCCTTATACGGAAAATGTATAATTAGAATGTATACATTTTATTGTAAGCAGAGGGCCCTCGGGGCCCAGGGCTATTGCCCCAGCAAGCCTCTCTCAATCCAGTGTTGGCAACCAGCTACACAATTACATACAGTCATGAAATGTGACTTTTGCCAGTCTATTAGGTTCAACTGCCTTCGAAGATATTTTGCTTCCTCATTGGAATGGAATGCTGTGACCGCATAGCACAGAAATATGTAGTGATTTAACTCAATTTGTTCTCATAATTCACCTGATATTCCATGTAAGTACTCGCATTTTGTATCCGAGAACTAACCCAAAAAAATATACAAAAAACACCAGGATGGACAAGAAAAAACACAGGGAACCAGAACACCCGACATGGAGGCCCCGCATTTCCGATTAAGGGAAGAGCCAGGATTCCATCGGGGTCAGCTCTGAAGAGTGCGAAGGACCACTTAGAGTGGGGTTTGCTTTACCAAAGCTGGTATGACAGATCTTAACTGAGGCAGCGAGCGAGAGCACAAACACACTTTACGACGATACGACAAACACAAAGGACAAGGAAACAGCCACCAGAGGTAACCCCTGAGGGACTCAGAGACTCTCACGCCCCCATAGAGCCAAGAGAGAGAGGGATAAGCGAACGCAAATTAGAGTGAGATTGGTTGTGGAATGTTCCATTCCTCATCAACCCTTGGGCCTAGGAGTGGATTTTTTTGTATCGACCATAATCCATCCCTACTTTCCCACATATCTAGCATTTACATCAGATCCACACACTACCACATCACTTCATCCAATATATCATGCGCTATCCTGCATTTCCCTAAATTTATCTGTAACACCCTGCATCCATCCCCTACATTCCTTCTTCCAGCGCACTGCTCTCACCTTCCTCCTATTTGTCCCCTCTGAGGGGTCCAGAGGGTCCCTCCTTTTTTTTTTCTTTTTTCCATCGTCTTCATTTACTCCCTTCCTTCCCCTCCTACATTCCATCTCCCCTGGCTTGTGTCCCATTTCCCCACATAATCTCACTTTTTCCCAGTAAGGCTTCCGCTTTTTCCCACTCCGCCGTCACCACAGCCACTTTCATCCCGTTCCTCTCCATTACCACTTTAATCATCTTTGTCTCTTTCCCAATCAATTTCTCAATTTTCCCCATCATCCCTTCATCTTCCATCCACGGATCTTTCCCTACCATCTTTATGGTTTTTGTTCCCCTCCCCGCTTTCACTACCCTTATATCCTGTCATTCTTTCCACCTCCTCCAGAATTCCTCCTAACTCAACCCCCTCCTTTGCCTTTATAACCACCTCCCTATTTATTGAGACTCTGAGTCGAACCACCCACTCCCCTCTTATCTCCCCCATCCCCTTCTTAATCTCTAAACCCCCTCCTGATTGACTTCCTCGATATCCTTCACGATTATCACCCCATTCCTGTCCACCTTTTCCTTTGCCCCATCTGTATAGATTGTTACCTCCGACACCTCTTCGTCACCTCTCACCCCCGCCTCCATCTTCTGCTCAAGCCTGTGGAGTCCAATGCTGTCCCCGCTCCCCACTTTCCCAAACAGCCGACTCATCAGCTCAAACACCTTCTTCTCATCCCTACAATCTCCCTACATCCGACAGATCAACTCCTTCTTATTCAGAAAGTAGTTATTGGAAGAGTGGGGATGGAAGTGGTCGAAGGCCGAGGCAGAGAGTATGAGGAAGAAAGTGAGAGAGGACATAGAGAGGGGACTTGGACATGATGTGGATGAATTGTACAATGTGATAAAGGGCTGTAAAAGAGAGGGAAACAGGGGCAATAGGCGTGAGCGGAGGGCCAATTACTGGTGGAATGAGGATATAGTGGAGCTGTGGAGGGAGTGTAAGAAAGAACGTAGACGGATGCTGAGGGGAAAAGGGAAAAGCGGGGAATTGAGAAGAGTTACTGGGGGAATTGGAAAACAATCTATGGGAAAAGAGTATGAGATAGCGGTGAAGAGGATGGGTGGAAGTAGGAACGAGGTGATAGAGGAAGATTGGGAGAAGGAGATTATAGGGGGTGAAGGAGGAGTGGGGGGCAGAATTATAGAAATCCAGGATACTAGGGGTGTAGGAAAAATGAGGGGGATACGGCCGGTAAAGAAGTGGGAAGTAGGAGGGAGGAAGGTGGAGTAAGGAAAGCCCCAGGGGTAGATGGCCTGAGGGGTGATATGATGAAGAGGCTGTTGGATGACAATGGGGATTACTTGTGGGAACTATTCAACAGGGTGCTGAGGGAGGAAGAGTTTCCGGAAAGATGGAAGGTGTTCAGGGTGATACTGCTGAGGAAGGCAGGTAGAGAGGGAAAGCGGGCAGGGGACTACAGGCCCATCAGCCTGCTGTTTGGTATGAGTGAATTGATAGAGGGGATAAAAAAGGATGGGATTGAGGAGGAAGTTGGTAGGAATGGGGGTTTTAGGGTGAACCAGCACGGGTTTACAAAGAGGAAATCATGCATCTCGGCACTGTACTGGGCTTGGTGGAAAGGGCTAGGGAGGGCAGCTGGAGGAACAAGGCAAATTGGCCTCGTGTTCTTCGTTTTAGGGAACGCGTTCAACAGTGTTAGCAAACGGACAGTGTTGAGCGCGTTGCTAAGGCTTGGGGTGGGGCAGGGATTGGTTAACCTGGAGGAGAACTACCTGACGGGGCGTGTGATAGTAGACTCTAGAGGGAGGAGGTATGAGACGGAGGCTGGAGTGCCCCAGGGCTCGGTTCTTGGACCGACGCTCTGGAAGTGTGTGTTTGATGAAGTTGGATGAGATTGGATGGACCAGAAATTCGGGGAGGTGAACTACTTCTTGACACAGGTGTTCACTGGACATGGGTCGAGATTAGTGTACCTCCACAATATTGGGAAAAGAGAGACTGGAGTGTGCGGGAGGTGTGAAGTGTAGGATGATGTGGAGCATGTCTTTAGATGCAGGAGGAACGAGGAAGAGCTGAAGGAGTTGGAGAGGAAACTAGGAGAGGCGGTGTATTGGGAGAACATGGTGGTGATAATGTTGAGGGAGGAGGAGGAATGGATGGAGGTGAGTGGCGTAGTAGAGAGCATGGTTAGGGGGAGAGAAGAACTTAATATGGCATGAGAGGTAGGAGTGATAGTTAGGGAGAAGGCGACGGTGTGAGCGGAGAGTTGTCAAGGGACCACCGCCCGTCTCGAAGTATGCTAGGGTAGTGATTCCGAGGCGGGGGTAACGGCTAGATTGAGTAGGGTTTGGTTAGTAGGCATCCCCTTGGGGATAAGTCCAACATTGTTTGGGTCCTGGACCAATTCTAACATGAGTTTTTCTCGACCCGAAAAAAAAAGATATACATAAAATATCAATTACCTGTGGCAATAAATATAGCATTGGAATGCCGTTACTTTGTATTTAGGTGAATACTTTATAGTTTAGTTTTAATACATTACATTATATTTAGTTGTAGCTTTAATTTATAAAGCCAGGCTACCTGCAGGTAAGCTGCTTTCCTTTGTAGGAATTATAAGAATATGTGAATAGGTATTTTATGTAATTACTTCTGGTTAATAAATAAATTAATGAAAATAGTTTTGTTTTATATATATTGAGCTGATAAGAATATATATTATTCATTGATCTGTGTTAAAAGTCGGGAAGAGGATTAAACCAAAATAAATTCATAATCGGCATTTGAGCAAGTCTGAATTACTCAGTTCGCGGAATGTATAAATTTGAGTAAACAAATGCCGAAATAGAATCTGTTGAATCTGATCATTTCACTTTGATCATATCGCGGACTGAGTATTAATTTCGGTAAATGGGCGAGTACGGCATCTGAATCCTTATTTAATATATTCTAGGAAAATAGAAAAAATAAATTGATAGGTGCACCATTCCTGTGATTCTGTATATTTTGTTTCGTTATGCTGGTTGCATTAACTTTATACAGATTTTCCATTGCGCAACAGATTTGGATTCAGCAGAATAAAAAAGTTTATTTAAAACATCCTCTTTTATCTAAAATATTTTCTATAAACCATAATAGTATTAGTAACTTTTTATAAAAATTAACAGCATAATCAAGTGAATTTTAAATCAATTTGATCAAAAAGTGATCGGAAATGTTTTAAGGAGACGTTTTATTTATTCCTAATCACGCCTCCTCCTTCGGTTTACTTTGTTCAAACCAACCTGTATAATTTGCACACTCAATTGTTATTCAATACACTTTTTGTGATTCATGTATGGTAATGTGGCAAATGATAAAGAAATGCACTAATTGGAAATGTTTAGTTGAAAGTTGAAAGCGGTTGATTGAAACCATTGAGGATAACCGCAACAATGACAACTGAGTCATCAAAAATAATGAATATTATCAGTTTAATTTATTGCTGTTGTAATTCAGAACATAATAAACATGACGATTACCTTAAAAAATGTAATCGTTAAAGTTTTATTAGATAACGCATAATGTGAATTGCAGTGTATATTAATAGATTTGTAACAATAAACATGTAATTGAAATATTTGATAACAATGACACGAAAAATTAATTACATTAATAACAGTAGTAGTACTTAGAATTATTGTTCATAATTTAATGAAACTTGAAATATTGGTAAATTATAATGAGAAAATCTACCAGTTGAATTTTTAAACCAACAAAAAATTATATTAAAAAGTTTTCCATTTGATATTGAACCTTAGATTAGATTAGATGTTATGAGGTGGATATTGGCCTATTCAACCAATGGATTAGCCACCCCTTCAATTCAGCTCTCTCGTTGAAGAAGAAGTACCTGAAAAGTATGGGGTTTGTTTATTCCATGATCCTTGGCAGAAATGAATTAGTGTTGTTTGATTATCGAATTCAATTTTTTCAACGACCCAGCTATAAGAGCTGTGGGGAACATGTCCGGGTTAACGAAAGTTTCCAACTTCTTTATTGTCATCTTCCCTTTAATTCTATAAGGCGTTTCTGCCTTTCTTATCTTAGTTGTTTTTGAATTTGAAGTTATAGAATTGTTCGTCGATGTCTAAAAGGTATGGTGCCCAAACTTTTTATAGTGTAAGGACAACCCTACATACCTAGTGTGGTACAAACATGGGCTTGAAGCACCCTCGAAGAGATGTCTCATACTGAGCATACTCTTCTAATGTGGCAGTTTAGCTTGCAGCATCACATATTAGTGTCCAAGCACAAATGAGGTACATAAAAAATTGGCACGTGACATACGACCATCAAAATTAAATTGTTTATATTGCTTTTTGAAGTAAACCTCCATATTAATTTTCATTCAAATCCAGGAAATTTAGGGCTGGAAATGCCCAGCGTACATAATATTGAAAAAGTTGGATAGCGAAAGACGAAAAATTGCAGAATGTTAAATTTGGTTACCAATGTTAAAAAGAGAAATTTTAAATAATCAATTACCTTGGCTATCAGGATTGTAACTTAAGTTTTTATCCTGTTTATAGTATGATTAATTAATGGAATTGCTGTTAACCAAAACACACTTGAACACAAATTATCTTACAAAAAAGTAGAAACACACGCGTGTTTCCAAAATATGCGCTATCTTTAACCATTGTAAGATCAAGCAAATATTTTTGTAATGGTGTTGTCTGACAGCTTCATCTTTTTGGTAGCTGTCTATTTTTGTGTAAACAATGTTCACATTGCATAATATAATATAACAACAAATTAGAAGAAGAAATATAGGAAATTTCGGGAAACTTGGAAAATAAAATATGTTTTGTTACAGGAACGTGAACGGACTGCGACACATTTTGAAAATTATCTCAGGACTACAATTACAGGAGTTACCGCAAGATCCAGTAACAAACAGTTCAAGGGATGCATTCTAGATAGAAAACCTAGACAAAATTGTGTGAAATGCGATCGTTTTGTTAGTGTAGAACATTCCAAAAAGCAATTATGTTGCATCAAATGTAAAAACAAAAATTGTTTTTGTGTCTAATTAAGTTAAAAAGCAGAAAAATTAACCTTAAAAAACGTGGGGTGCTAAGCCATCCACGTGAGGGAATGAGCTGTGCCTTACAAGGGTTAAAAAACCGTTCCTGGACAGTGCACTCCACTAAATCCCATTCCCAGGAAACTACTGGTATAATACAATCGGATTGTTATTTCAAAAACTATTATTTCATTCACAATTATTTTCAACAAAAATATCATCTACTGTGAATGGACCTTGAAGTTTTCACTTTTATTTGCAGTCCTAAACTTCAGAATATCATCATTGTTATAAAAAACAAATATGTCAAATACTTCAAACTCGCCAAAAGTTGACATCAACAGAGGAACCAAGACTCCTGCGACACAATGAGAAAAAGAAGATTTTCTAACGTAACTCTGTTAGTTTTGTTTTATATAAGTTACTTACTTTGTTTTTGTTTTGTTATGACAGAACACATTTTTTATTTTCTGACGTTTTGTATTGTTCTTGAATAAAAATAATACCACATCATTTTGTGTAATGTATCACTAATCAAGAAGTGAAATTCTGAAAATATAGACGAAAACACAACAATCATAGTTATCGAATTTTTTGTATATTGTCAGATAAGGACAAACATTTTTGAGAAACTTAATTATTCTTGATAACGGTAACTGAAACGCTAACGAAACGTTGAAATAAAAATATGAAAGTAGACTATTGTTCAACTTCCCAAAAATAATAATAATTATTTTATTCATTGAGCGTCACTTGGGGATGAACTTAGGAACAGAAGTTCTTCATTTCAATGAGTTAATTTGGCCTAATCCGTTGGACGTTGAATATTGGGACGTCAAAAGCTCTTGTAGTTTATTTCAAATATTTCAATCACAGATTACCCTGTAGATTCTTCATTACTGTAAAAATTTATATTATAAGTGATGGAAATTATGAGCAGTTTTTTATCAATCGTTGATGTAGTTCCCATGAAGTAGGAGATACAGGTGTTCTTGAATTATAGATACGCACGTTGAACGGTAAATGTCTTACCTACGAGTCTGAATTACAATTTCCTCTTCGAACACATTCCGGCTACCTCATATAATAGGCAAATACAATCACTATAAATTTCGTAAAATATTTCAAATTTATTAATAGTATGGGTGAAAAATAAATAATTAATGTAATTTTTTGTTTTTAAGGATAGGTACCTACTTGATAGGCACTTGAGACAGCAGGTTTACATATTTAATTGGCTCTTAAAATGAGTTAAGGCAAGACCAAATAAATAATAGGTCTGACGGGCTTGTCGTTTGTTTACAGTTTATTCAATTGAGAATTCACCTCTTCTTATCGCTGGTGTTTATTATGTTATTTTTGCTGGTTTTTTTCCTAATTTTCTACGTTCAAACTTTATAAGCTACTTAGAAGAGATGGTCGTTTTCACAATAATGAGATGCCGGCGTCTGAAACTGGCATCGGCATCTCAAGACTCGTCAGCTCAACGTCAACAAACAAGGTGACATAGTTGTCCAAACTTCCGCTTCATCACTTATCCCCAGTCACGTGGGTTTGTTTACGTTTTATCGATTTCTTTAAACATTTATATTGTAACGTTTTTTTTTAGTTCTTGAACACTATCAACAAAATCTATTGATACATACTGTATATCATAACTACTAATTTATGTACGAATAATAAAAATAATTTATTTTGACAACTTAAATATCACACTATTTATCTTCACTATTTCACTAACTGTCTAATTGCTAAAAACTTTCTTCTACGTCACTTTCAAAAACTCTGTGTATACGAGTATAGTCCTTCTGAAATTCTCGAGGTTTCCTGAATCTTCTATGTTCTTCGTATTCGTAATCGCCCGTCGTTCCAGAAAACTTCGGGCGCCATCGGCACTAGAACTCACGCGCTCACAATCGCCAGTCGAAAATCGTTGCTGTTCACGTCGAGCTGATTCGTAGGGGAGATAGGGGCATATTTTTGATGATTTATAAAAATGGTTACAATATTATAACGGATTTGGTTCTAGTATGAAACTCGTTCCATGAACTAATAGTATATCGTATAATTCATATTTACAAGTTTATAATATTCAATCCATTCTTGTCAGAACCAGCTTACCTTATTCGGATCAATTCTATGATAATTAATTGTCGTCATATCTCCTCTTGTTCAAAACTACTGTCCTGCTTACGAATCACTTGTATTTGTTAATAACCATATTATCAATATTATAAAAGGGACTCGTTCATCCTACTTTTTGAGAAAACTAATACACACTATCTCACGAATTTTCATTAATATATAATAATCATCATTCCAAAGGCAGAAGAAATAAATGAGAGAAAAAATTACACTGGGACAAATTTTTACATATCAAGAAAAATATATTAACATCTTGAAATACACATATCGATGTAAGATTTTCTGTGTCATAACTTTTTTTAGTGCCAATAGAAAGCGACATAAACTCGAAAATCTGAAAAAAACTCGATTGTTGCATGGATTTTGCATGTTTTTGCACAACCCAGACTAGCTCATTCGATGTGCGTGAAACCCGTTTTTGAAACAATCACTCAAGCCTATTAAACGTCATATATCGCGTTTCCATTGTCGTTTGCAACTCTTATGTATTTCTGGACAATCTGACCTGACTAATTCTGGTGGATTATCACTAATTCCTACACTCCGTTCAAGTTCCACTTACGCTTTAACGAAACAATATCCCCACCTGACAACAGTTTCACCAGCAGATGTTTTGCGTTCATATTGGTAGATACGCTGCACTCGACATACTACTATTTTTATCAATACGAACGCAAATCGTTTGCTAGTGGAGTTGTTGTCAGGTGGGGATATTGTTTTGACGAGGTGTAGATGAAATTTGAACAGAGTATAGGCCATGAACGTTTAATAAAAGATCTACCTAGTATCACAATACATACTATATACCGACCGATGAAGACATATTAACGAAGCGTTGTTATTGTTTTCTAGCACCTATGAAATGAGAGGCTAGAATTTAAATAATCACGTTTTCCACAAACGAAACAAAGTCGCACTATTATTTTAGTATTAGTTGAATATAACAAAATACTGATAGAAAAATTAATAAACAAAGGCAATAAAGATATCCATCTACTCACATATCGCCAGAGGAAAAGAAATAGTGTTCATTAATTTATATTTTAGTTGTTTAAATAAAACAGTTCAAAATAAAAAATATAACAACAATATGGCAACAACAATGTTTACTTCTAAATTGGCATGAAACAAATATTAGCATACTAGTTCCATATTTTATTATCCCTTAGTTACTCGCGCGTCTTAATGTTGATTATTTACTCGCGCGGTGTATATAATACACCAGTTCAAAAGGTTGAAAATTAAACACGTTTACTTGAAGAAAGGTAAACATATTTATTTTCAAACCTATTTTTGGTAGAGTAACAATGTAATTGACAATGAATAATATACTAATTAGTCTATTCAGAAGCGGAACCTTATTGATTTGAACAACTGTTACAGGTTCAGAAGAAGATTGTTCTATTTTGTCACCATCTGATTCTTCTCCACTTTCGTGGCCTTCCAATTCAGAAACACTATCATGATCACTTTGCGTTATAGTTCGCTCCTCTTCCTCGATTTCTGGACCTCCCATTTCTTCTTCTTAAGTTTCCGCCTCTAAGAATTGTCCCATTTCCTCTGTTGTTAAACGATTTGGGTTCTTTGCAGTTATTGTGGACCTGTCAAAACATGTTGCATCAATAATAAATAACATATCTTTATATTACTGGACAAAAATTCTAAAACAAGAAAAGGAATAAATACTTACATTATTACTCGCGTGGTGTATTTAAGGCACCGTACAAGATTAAAACGCATCTGATTTAACTACCACTGAGAAACGGCAACTAAATCACGAATCATAGCATCATAGTTACGTCGGCGATAGGTTAGGTGGAGGGGGTGGGCGCAGCGGATCGTTCAAATTGAAATAAACCAGGAAAATAAAGCAGTGGTGTTTAAAATACACCAGCGCGAGTAATTAAGGGTTATACGTCCATGGTATCGGCTATTTGATCCATCATTTGAGGTGAATGTGGATCAGTCCTCTTACATGTCTCGTTTTAGAATCGGTTGTCAGTCCTGGCTTTGTCGGTATGTCTGTTCAAAATCATTTTAAATTTTTAGTTTCAACTGTGTAGGACTGCTCACTGTAAATCTTATCAAACAGTCACTGTAAATTTTAACAAAATCATTTCATTCAATTAACGCTTTAAATTGTAAACTTAAAGGTTTAACAGAAAATTATAAAAATAAAATGTTGCATATCTTCACTCTGCTTTCGTAGTTTAAAGACTTGAACTGTGAAAATATATTAGTAGAAAATGATAACAAGCTTCTAAAAATAAAGGTTTTTCAAAGCAACCTAAAAAATCTACCTATACTTCCATTGCATTGAGTATGGTTTTGCGTTACGTTTATCGGGACGCTTTTCAACTACGCCACCGATCCAAGTTAATCCTCCTATCGTTTTTCGTAGGGATTACGGACGGGGTTTAAATATAAAGGTACTTACTCTACTGATAGCTCCTGAATTCATGCAATCCTAGAGGATCAATCAATGATATTTATAATCTTTCCTTGAATTAATAATTTATTCAAATATTTTTTAACATCCAGTTTCTGCATGAACAAGTAATGAATTTGTTGTTAAAACACTTTATTCAGCAATAACCGTCTCTTAAAATGAAAAATAGCTGCTTGGAAAAACCGTTCTAAATATTATCCAAAGTCAAAATATATTCAACCCTCGAGAACAAGCTGAATATAATATAACCGGAAGCTGAATTATAAAGAGAATACCAACTTAATCAGAAAAAACACGACTACTACTACCAATGAACACACAATTTTATTATAATTAATTTGTCGACCTGTTCAGGATATCCAAAATTCATATATTCTACAGGGAATCCCTGGTGGGCCTTTGACTAGTATGGAAGAAATATTCAAAAATGCTGTAGGATACTTTGATAAATACACTAGTAATTCAATAACATCATGATTTTGTGAGAGACTTCAGAATATACACCCGTTTACTTTCCTTTTTATTGCTGTTACTATTTCTTTCCACCTTATATAAATTGCAATTTGTCAATACTTCATCAGCCATGGACCTGGTGATATTAAGTAAAAGTGTTACTGAACACAGTTCATACTACCATTACACCAACTTAAGAGATCTTTGATAACCAACTATCACAACAATCGTATCTGTAGAGCTAAGAATTCCTCCAGACAAACGTGGTCTGTTTTATCAATGATATGAGGAACAAAACTCGTTTTCTTTCAAGAAAAATCAGTGATAGTTTTGTCGTAGGACCAGTAGATAAAATTGAACTAGTGCAAACCACAGTCAGCATTCAAAACAAATCTTTCTATGGCACAGATGGGTTATCTGCAAATATATTCTTAAATATTCCTGATGTAGTGATTATCGTTCCATCTTCTCTGATCAATGGATCCTTCAGAAATAGTACCTCTCCTAACTGTCTGAAAACAGCTCCAACTGTTTCACTGCACAAGGGTGGCGAAAAAAATAATTAAAGTAATACTGATGAAAAACTGTCTACAGCCCTTTTTAAACATAAAATTAGAACAATTTGTCTTCCTACCCAATAAATGTAGGTACTAGTGACGCAATGTTCTTTGTCATATGCCTCACATACAATAATTAACTTTTCACGGCCCAATTTTATGTGATTTCTTGGAGGCCTTCGACTGTGTTGATTAAGAGATTTGGTTAAAAAACTACTTTGTTTCAACAGCCTCTTCAACTAAACAATTACTTAATGAGATACTTCAGATTCTATTAAGTTTCTTGATCTCCGTTGCCATTAAATGGTCTGTACATGTAAACGCTTTGACGAAAAAATTATGCTTCGCCTGTATTGCCATTAAATCTGTCTCTAAACAGCTTGATTCCTCTACTGCATTAACAACATATTACTCTTGTTTTTCTCGGGATCTTGTAGTTTCTACTTCTTCGGATATATTTTCAAATAACAGAAAATAACTATTCGTTACATATTTACAGCTTAAGTAGTTCGAAAACACTTTCACAATCCAACCGACAGACCAATTTATAGTAACTCTACAAGAAAAAGAAAATTTGATGATCATTTAACAATGTCTACCTCTGATCTGGTGAAAAGTTCCATCACCTTCAATGTCACGAAATTATACCATTAAAATTAGAAGTGGCAAATTCATTCAATAAGTTCTGCTTCCCAAAAAAATGAATGAAGATCTCTCATATCTACAGCTATAAAGAGAAGATGTTATATTTATGTGGGTACCGTCATACGTAGGATTCAAGGGAAGGGAATTTGCAGATTCAACAAAACTATCAGCTACCACCTATAATTTCATTCAAATTATCCACAAATATCCAAATAGTGACCAAAACATTATAATAAAAAACTACATCGAAGAGGTCTCGCAAAAATAGTGGAATAAAAACCTATCAAACTTGAAGAAATCAAACCCTTAGTCCATGAAACTTTTCAGACTCTGAATAGAAGGAAAGACAGTTAACAACCGAATCTAAATTGGACACACAAATATTTCTTATAATGAATGAAGACCCACCTCCAGAATGTACAAACTGCCTGAACTGTGAATCACATCGTTCTAGAATGCCCACTATACAGTGCTATTCAAAAGTCCCTTTCACCCCTCTTATCTTTCGAACGACTATACATAAACTAGTGGAATTTGGAAACTGAATATTAAGGGTTGTAAAGCTCCCTACTAGAGATGATAGATGACGTATTCGTCAAAGATGACGTCACAAGGTTATTGTGACCAATAATTTTAAATGGAACCTATGGCAAGCGACACCTCGTTTCAAAGGCATCGAAAAAATCTATTAAATGATATTTATCTTACTTGTGTTTATGGCAGTTCTGACAGCTGGCTCTGAAAAAATCAAAGCTTTGATGAACTTAATGTGCGTAATTTAGGGGATAAAATAGCAGCGATCCTAATACTTGGTGAAACTAGACAAAATATTCATGCAGCAGAATGCATTTTTAATGAGAGGTTTCCCGATCGCCCCGTTCCAAGGACTTATTTGAGGGAGCATTTCCGTAAGTTTGAAACAACGGGTAGTATTAATGACGCATGAACACAAACAAGATTGGTATCATTGAATAGATTTTTTCGATACCCACCTTTGAAAAGAGGTGTCGTTTGCCATAGGGTTCCATTTAAAATTACTGGTCTCTATGACGATTACGTCGTCTATCATCACTAGTAGGAAACTTCAACACACTCAATAATTCAGTTTCCAGCTTTCACTACTTTTTGTATAATCGTTCCAAAGATAAGAGGAGGGAGGGGTATGTATCACGATATTTGAAATACCTATTGTATTGTGTATGTTATCCTGCTAATAACTTCAGAGGTTGACGAAGACTTTTGTTTCTGAAAGACCTTATTTCTCAGTAGCAGATTTCTACAATGTACTTTATACCTTTGATAATATTGTATTATTTATATATTTGTTATAGATGGCATTTTTATTTTTCTCAAATTTGTCGTGGATTCCATATTTTTTTATATCCGAAGATGTTTCGCTTAGTCCAAAAAATTATTGTAAAACTTCCTTGACAATAGAGCATCTCTCTCTCCCTCCCTTTCTCTAATATACTAGACACAAGTTTTCATGAACAGAAGATAACTGCGACGTTGAATTGTAAACAAAATAATAATATTTTCAAGCACTGCAGTATCTAGCGACATTGTACCAGTCATTTAAATCATTGAGAATTCACAAAGGCACGTACCCATTGACGAGACATCTGTAGGGGAGAAAGAAAATCCTAAATTTACAACCGAATTCTTTTGAGTACCACGAATTAGGTGGTTTTTTTCTCATTTTCATCGTAAACAACAGACATAAAGCTATCATCGAAGAAGAATGATTAGCAATAAACTTGAAGGTGTTAAAAATATCGGAATCTTTTGTTGTGAGGTTTTGTCGGGAGGTTGTAAAACCGTACGTTCATGGCAAAATTAGTTACGAGTTTTTAATTAGCTTAACAATTGCGCCTTGTTTAATATAGAAAGTATTTTATAGTCAGTTTGGCCACAGTTATTCGAGTTAGTTGCGGATTTTTTTCAATCGACGCAAAGTTGTAGTGATTTTGTAAAATTGAAACTCCAAACGAGTCGAATTGGTGAAAATATATAATATAAAAAACGAAAGATTTGGAAAAAATAATTTTAGATTCAAAATCTCAAATCATATCTTTTCTCATGATCAACGTGGAAAAAACATCGTAAAAACCATTGATAAAAGTCATTTCATCTCAGTCTAGATATCTACCTAAAACTCTTAATATTTTATAATATACAGTTTGTTTCGATATTCAACCGACAACGTACTCCTACAGACAGTTCTTTTGAGCCTTAGGTACTGAAATACATGGTCGATAGTATGATATTAGAAAGCCGAAGCAGCTCTATATACACTGCACCGCAAAATTATCCGGACAGGCAAAATTATGTTCAAATTCAATTTTGCAAAAATTTTAATCTTTTTCTGTCAAGCTGTATACCCTTCCTTTTTTATTCTTATCCCCTATCGATTTTCAAAAATTCCTCCTCTTCTCTTCCCAACTGGTGTCCTATTGAGTTCCATTTTTGTCATTCTTTCTTTGCCTAGTCTTTCTAAATGTTCAAACCACCTTAACCTTCTTCATTTGTTCATATTCTCCACCCTTCAGGTGATTTTATGCCGCCGAAGATCACACTAAGTATTTCACGTTCCCATAGCTCCAGCATCTCTTCCTGTTTTTTTGTTAGGGTCCATGTTCCACTTTCGTGTGTAACAGTGGGTTTTATGATGGTATTATAGATTCTTTTCTCCATTTTTCTTGAACAGTATTTTAATTTCATCAGTGACTGAAGCACTCCAAATTTTCTGTTGTCTTTCATAACTCTGAACATTCTGTGGAAAATTTTTATTTCAAATGATGTTTATTTTTGTACGACGTTTTCAAGTCCCATCATTTCTGAACAATTTGTTTCTGTTTTATTTATCCCGCTATCTGAATTATTAAAGAAAAAACACAGGTTTAAAGGAAATAATGCAATAATCCTTTATTGACAACAAAACAACAACAAATATTAATATTGGCAGCATCAGTATTCAGATTTTTCCAATTAAAATCGAATATTTGCTCCACGAGCTTGAGTAATAGATTCCAGTCCCTTCTATTACTTTGGGTATATAATAACCCACTAACACAGAAGCGACACCTTTGTCTTTATTAAAAATCGTCTCCAATATTAGTGCTGATACTGTCATATCATGGATTACGATTGCTATGTGGAAAGTAGACAACAAATGGAAACGTGCATGTGGAGGGTGGCCTCTCCACATGCATGTTTCCATTTTGCATAAGTGAACGTGAATACTGTTAATTGAATTTGCCATTTTGGTCATAGTCTCTCAAATGTTTTCACGTGGCTTTCACTCTACTGTTTCGTTCCACTTGTGTAGTTTTTCAGCAAAATGAACCAAGGTCCTTTATACAGCTAGACAAAAATATATCCAACATCATGTTATATCATATAATTATATTGAAATAAAATAAAAATGAGAGAAATAACAATGGAATGTTAAGCAAATCAATTCGGTTTGCGAAAATATATCAAACTAGTTAGGTAGCAATCAATGAAAATGGTATTTAAATCCAATTCAACGGATTGATGGCAGACCCCTAGTGAAAAAATGAGAGTAACCTTCATAAATTATTCCAGAAATCGATATAACCTGATATATACCAATAGAGTGGAGAGGAATACAAAACAAAAAATAAAAATAGCATCAATAATAACAATGAAACTTTTAATACTTCACCAAATATTTGAATTGTCTGTCATCGATCCCTTGATTCCATTTTTTCGGTTGTCTTATTTTGAATAATTACTTTCCATTAGTTTACACAAATACAACCCAGGCATGCTAATTCTGGTGATCTGGTTAGCCTAAGAAATATTATTGTTCAATATATTCATTAACTACGCTTCATTACTTATATATATTATTCAAAATACACAATCAATGGACAAAGCATCATCGTGATCCAACTGCATGAATGAATGGATGAATGTCTTCATTTAACAAACATGTACAACACATTTGCCCTGAGAAGGAGAATATTAGCTAGAAGCTACTCTTTAACTCTCAACCTTCAAGGATTACAATATATGAACAAAACATAATATATAGTATTTCATTTTCATTACTACAGTATGATGCATAAAAATAGTTCAACGTAAATAAGTTTGTCGACTTAAGTAACAGATTTTTAACAGTGCGCTTGAAGGTATGAAACGAAGTCGCTGCTATATATGATCGGTAGGAATTATATAATAATTTTACTAAGTTGCAGGTAAAAAACGTTAAAATATGACGGAAGAATGATAGCATTGTCATAGTGTTATGTCGGATGTTGCTCTTTGATAGAACTACGGAACATAATAATTTTATCATACAAATATACTGAATTTACTGTTTGGACCCTTACTTTGTGGAATCTACTCATATTACTTTTTTTAACTGTTTATTACTATTTCCACTATTTAATGAAAAACCAATCAAAACTTTAAAATATCATGATGTTTGATATCAAGTAGGCATCAAAATCCAAACACAGGTAATATTCAATAAAACAATTTAAAATTTGTTTATCAACGTTAAGAACACGTATGCTTGTTCATTTTTTCCCAAAGGCACATCTTTAAGGGGAATTGGTAACTCGTATTGAGATGAATTTACCACCGATCAAACCTCACTGGCTAGAAATAATTTGTCGAATTAATGGAAGGATTATTGTAATGAAGCAAAAGCTTTCACTATATTTTGTTTCCTGTGTCTATTCAAGATTATTGCACTTTTTGGTCGATACATGAGAACAATAGTTTCCAATCTTGCTATTTTAATATAAGCTTTCTCTTTAATAGATCCATGAGCTTTCTCATTTTCATATTGTATTTCAATAATAACGCTGACCAATTTGAGCGTATTCACGGATAAATTCAGATAATATCTAGTAATTTAACTCAAGCAGCTCTACTACCTACCACAAAACCAACATAGGAACTAGCTTCTCGTAATTTTTAGGAAGTAAAATTACTTTAACCATATTATAGGCTATGGTCCCAGAAGCTTTCGGAGTGTTTGGTTCCTGGCGCGTACACTGCTATCCCAGTTCCTTCTATTGCTTTCTTTCCAAGTCTGGTAATGGTGTTTGGATCCCATTCCTTCTTGTTGCTCAATCCCGCATCGAATTTCTTTGAAAAGTTATAGTTTTTTATCATACCATCTTGTTGTAAGTTGTTGTAGCAGGCTTTCTGATTTCTAAAAAGCGAGGAGGTGGTTTTTTTATGATTCCCCCTCTACTCAGTCTGCATATTGCTCTCTCTCTCTCTCTCTCTGCAACACTTTCCACCACCATATGTATTGGTGTGAAGCTGAGAATCACTTCCATAGCCACTGTCAGGCATGTTCTCATTGCTCCTGTATTGCATGGTTAATCTTCTCTCGTCTCCCATCGTCAATAGGCTAGTCCCACTACTCCACGCAATGGTTTCATCGGTGTTTATTGGTCTCACTATGGCAGTGTACAATGTACATACAGCTCAGGATCTTTTGGCTACAGCTCCAATTTCTCTCTGCCAGGTTCCTGCACGCCATTGGAGCCATTTATGCTTTGTATAGGTATAATCTCCTTTTCGTGTTTGTTCCACAGGAGTTCACTGTCTAGAGTCAGACCTATATTTGACTTCTTGTCTCCATTCAACCTCGAACCCATCAAGTTTAATGGTTATGATATTGAGTTCTTTTCTCGGAGATTCGGTATTAAAGTATCATTTTTCAAATAGATTTCCGTCCATCTCTCAACGGTGATGTTCAGCACCTTTCACAACTCCATCTTTCTTTCCCTCAAGGACTAAAACAAATCTTGCTTTTTTTCCACTTGGAATTTTTAAGTCCGTGGTAAGTTCATTCACAAAAGTCAGTCGTGGATCTCGTATTATTGTACCGCCCTGTATATAAAGTTGTTTCGTGATTTTGCCATCCACAGTTTTCTCAGAACTTCTAATGGGCCATTCCCGAAGGAACACCTTATGAAGATGGTGCATTAATTTGACATTAAAGTTGCACTTCAGCGAAAACAGATCCACAAAGCAACAAATAGTTTTAATGGTGCATGTACAACTGAATACATCAAATATTGTTCAAGCTTAATGCGCCCCTGTTGCCTTATCCTATATTGTTCTAGAGAAAATAAAATTATATTTGTGTGGTTGGTTTGGACTAGTCTCGTGTTCGTACTCCAACAACTCAACATGGAGACCGTTGTTAATCGAAAGAATCCTCAAGAGAGAAGTAGCAAAGCAGTGAAATTGCTGATGCTCGAATAAAAGCGATGACCATGTCGCAGTGTCCACTCTCAGTTCACAAATAAGGCATCCGATCGTACAACTATTCCTGTCTAGAATATTATCGACTAGGGATCAATCCGATTACACGTTTGTACAAACAAATTATAAGTTTTTATAATTTTCCAAGAGCTTGGTTTGATTAGTTTGTTACGTTTTCAAGCTGTTTTAGTTGAAAAATAAAATAATCAAAATATATAAATATTTCGTATCATCACGAATTTGTTGATACAATTTAAGCATTTGTTATAGTCTATTTGGAAATGGTTGAAGCTCAGTGTTTATGGCAACATTTTTTCTATAGGTTGGTCCACACCAGAAAGGCATATTTTTGTGATTAAGGACTATCATATTTTTTTATACGTGTGCTATAATTTTTTCAATCTTAGTTGTAATTTTGCCAAAGTTTGTTATTAATTTATATGTTCTCCATTTTGTTTTGGAAAAATTGGATTTATATATATTTATTTTGATAATTTGATTAATCGTGTTGTCCATTTTATTATTGGTTTGCTTTGTCTAAACTTTCAACTAGTTCAGTCTTTGGTTGGCAGATCCAGCAAGTACATCCACTTTGGATCCTACTGTAAACCAGCCACAAGTAGGGTGGATTGATGTATCTCCCATTCTTCCAAAGTCGTAAGGATGTACTTGAAGGTCAGTTGCTGTGAGGCCATTCTGTGAATATTAAAAGGAATATATTAAGAATGGTATCCGTGGGAGTGGGAGTCTAACATCGCATTGTTAAAGGCACTTCCAATATCTAATAGACTGGTACTACTCTTTCATTGTCTAGTAAGTCATTTATTTTTCCTACTATGCTGTATTTCGCCGTTTCCGTAGATCTTCCAGCCTGGTATGCATGCTGTGTTAGATTAAGTGGGTAATTCCACATGTTCAATGTCTCTCTTACATGCCAGTCCAGTACTCTTCCAATTTTTTCAAATATAAACTACACTAATTGGGAACAACGACTAAGGTGAGGCATTTGCTGGCTATCTCACCTAAGGAATGAAAACTACCTTAGCTGCCCTCCAGCTCGTTGGAATATGTCCCCTGGCTTGACTAGATCTGAAGTTATTCACCGAATGTGGACAGAGCTCCTCACCCCCTGTTATAAAAGTGCAAGAAAAATCGCCTCCCCACCTGGAATTTTTGGAACCGTTGGCTATATTCTACACTGAACATTTTACACTTACTTGCGTGTTTCGATAACCAAGTTTTTTTCTTCGAAGACCGAAGGTGAAGCAAACGCACGTAAGATAGTCGTAGTGTGAACAGTGTTCAGTATAGGTGATGATACTTCTAGCCAACCTTCAATTAGCCATCGTGAGCCGTCAAGGCAACGCCATCGTAGTTGAACTTCAACAGGTCGTTTTTACCAGCTAAACGGCTCGATGGGAAGTGGTTCTCGATGAGAATGTTGACGATGGCGCTAAATTTTGAGGTTAGGTTCATTTTTTGATCGGTGTAGATATGAGATACTTGCTAATGCTTCATAACAGCATATGCGAGGGGGCAGGAGGTGTGGGGAGAGTGAGTGCCATGAATGAGGAAGATCATTTTTCAGCAATTATTGTAGCCCCTAATTAATTTTGAAGTTGGTGATGCAGTGTTTTTCCCGGGGTGGGTGTGAACCCACACCTGACGAAGGCAAATTTGAAGGAGATTTTGTGAAAAAAATGTTTTGAGCCCTTCATACTTTTGACTATACATGTATATTGAATTAATCCCCAGTTTTTTGTTTCTCATGAAATGGCCTGGTTGGAAAGCAATTTATCGTTTAAAAAATTCACAATGTAAAAAAGGTTTTTATAGCAATAAAAAGTTAAAAATCTTGAAAATGGAGTGTTGTAGCGAGCTAAGCAAAAATTACCTACTTTCTATGTAGAAAATTCACTGAAGAACTGCAGACGAAAAACTTGAGCTCAAAATACAAGATGTTCCAAGAATATGATATAATAAAAGTTTGAGAACCCACAGGCCACAGGCCTATTAGAATTTGACAAAATTAATACTGTTGATGTGTTTTAGAAATATTATCACCTACAAAAAATTTTAAATTTGTATTTCAATACCCCGAGAATATATGCAATAAAATGTATATTCCATCTGCACCATTTATTAGCCTGTATCTCACACACTAACAATATTAGAAAAAAATTGTATTCATGTATTTCAAATGTTTCTCAACGATCTACCATTCATGATTTACGATACACTCTGTGTAAGAAATATGAAATTCTAATTTATTTTCCAACGCCCACAGTGGGTAAATACATATTTTTTTCTGGAAATCCCGATATACTTATACTTCAATTTAATATGGGCTCACTCGACCCCTCAACTCTATTGATAACAATAGATTCTCGCTGCGCTGAAACTATCCATTGTTTTACACTAATTATTCTCGCAAACATTTCGTATCACGTGATTTCATTCGAAATATCAGCAACAAACGTCTTGAATGGCCGCATATGCTGGTACACCGAACAATTTAAGGGAAAATTTCCTGGAATGCATCAGAATCTGATAATAAACAGCCGTAGAGCACTCCCTTTTAGCTCAAAGTGCACTAAGAAATTTACTGACTGAACTTATTGTTGTTGTTAAGTCCGAGATGCTGGAAATATGTTATTCAAGATAAGATTCCATTAAATATAAGGGTAATTCATCTGTAAAGTGTAATGCATAACTTGGATATTGCTTTTAATATCTGGAACAATACAGGTTTATTGTGTTTTGTGTAATTATTGCTGCAAATTATTACACATTAAACAGCTGATATCATTCTTTATTGTATAATATCTCTATCATTTATTTATTCGAACATAAGTAGTTTTGCATAAATAACAACTCTTGCCACAACTTTTGGAAATGTAGTATCGCAAATAAAGTTATCCATCAAAAATTAATGTGTGGCATTTTTTTTATAATCTGGTGGAGATATTTTCAAAGATAATAATTTTGAAGGGTTCTAGGAAATGTATCTGAATTGTTTTATAAAAAATGGATAATTTCAGTATAAACATCAGCAAACTTGAACTTAAAGTCATCTAGAGCATATTGAATTAACTGATAATTTAAATGGCTTGTTTATCTAATAGATGAATTTTGATCAAAATGAATTAATTTTTTCATGAGTAGTGTCTTTTCGAGTCAAATATTGATACTAAATTCACTCTAAAAATGTACCCTGTCACATACTTTTTCAATTTCCATTCGACCTTATATCTTGAAAGTTTAAAGCATAGCCTGTTTACATATCAGGGAACCAAGTAAAACACCCCAACGGTGCTATAGGAGTAGTTCATCATGTTGGTGGAAAGTGTCGCAGAAAGTACAAGATACATATAATAAGAAGATGGGAAATCAAAATCTTGAGACATGCCACAGGATGGGATTATGGAAAAGTATAACTATTTGCAGAAATTCAATACAGAAAGTAGTAAAAAGAAGTGGGATCTTCTTAGCACCATTACCAGAATTGAAAATAATGCTATTCAATGGTATAAAAATTATTTAAAAATAATAGAAGGGACGACTGGTATAAAAGTTTACGGGTGAAGAACCAAACAATTTGTTGAATACGATATGATAAGATTAACAATAAAAAGTTTTCTTGGAAATCTATGATAATTTCCAACGACAAATGAAAAAACAAAAAAAAACTTTTTCTGTTTGGGCGAAAGTAGATATAAATATAATTTTAAAATAACAAACAACTTTTGCGTTTTTATCCACCCTGCTTACGTCTGAATTAACTTATACATTTATCGAGTCAGCTTAGCAAGGGAAATCCACGAATTTAAAAAAGGGGTGTGGGTAAATTAAAATAAGAAATCGGGATTTTTTCATGTAACTGCTTATTTAGCCAATAATGCATTTATGCGTTAATTTTTGGACGCCCTGTACCCATATCACTTTAAATTCAAAGTTCACAACAAGCTATTATTTTACCTAACAAGAAAAAAAATATTTCCATGGCATTTTTATCGATTTCTCGTAAAATATTTTCCCAAATAAATGAAATAATTATAATGGCAATGAGAGTACATTTCAAGCCGATATACTTTTTTCTTATCACTTTATATTGTTAATCTTTGAAGATAAAGAGAAGCTTAGAACAATTATTTTGGTGCATTATCTTACCGATATGCATTTTTATTTATTGTCCGGAAGATATGTATTAATTGATATATTTTGTAGTAATAAAGATATGGTAAGATTATATATATTCAGGGGAAATACCAAGACTAATCATTGGTTTGCGTCGTAAATATACACCAAAAATCTTTTTAGATTTAATTCCACGTTAATTGCACTTAAAAGTCTTCATCAAGACATTCTTCGACCTGTTTACCTCACAGCATCCAATGTATAACATTCGACTCGTTTATACTGATTCCTGTTTTCATAAGACCGGTTTTTAATGACAAATTTTTATTTGTCGATTCACTTTTCACCGTTTGTTTAATGTTGTTGATACATGCATAATATTTAGTGTAGAGGCAAATGGTCCAACTGTGAATAAAACACTTTAGAATTGATCGATACCTATATGTTCAAAGAAGATTTGGACCCAAGTTATAGACTTACACAAAAAAATATTTTACAGAGTGATTCCGCATGAAAAAATCTATCCATACCCGTTTTTGAAGTGAAAACTCCTTTGACCGCGATTTTTGGTAGGGTGGTGAGTGAGGTTAGGTTTGGCTATAATAGTTTCGGTCATTGTGCAGATTCTCGGTTTTTAAAAAAAAATGTTATACCTCCATAATCTTTACAATGCTAACATTACTATATGTACTATTTTTTTGTCGCTGACCTTCAAATTTTATACAACGGGCATTAGAAGTTAACTTATAAATTCAAAAGTCGCGCCCTTTTCAATCAATTTTGTGCCGTACGATGTTCGGACTACAACTGAAGAACATCTTATACCATAATTTGTCTTTAGGCAGTGCTGCCATATTTATAATTAGAAATTATGGTTGTTTGGTAATATTTCACTGATACTTTCGAAACGACTAATAGATTGGTAGAAGGAGTAAAATAATAATATAATAATAATAAAATGCTCTATTCATTAAATTTTATGAACTATTTATAGATAATTTACGCGGCCATTTTTTCAACACTGTATACATTCTTCAATCATTTTCCTTGACCTACTCGATAAATTAACCAATAATCTGTTTTAAAACGTCATATTATAATTGCAATGTTGTCAGATTTTCAGGATTATCTTAGATCTAATACTTTTACTCTTCGTATTTTGTGGTTACGCTACTAATTTTTTTATTGAAAAATATTATAATTTAATACCAAATAACAAGTTGAGTTTCTGTACGCTGACTGAAACATGCAGAAAATCCATGTTACAGTCATTTTAAACAGTTTTCTGCAAAAATTGGCTTAAAATACGAGATATACACCTTGATTTTTTTTTCGGGTCGAGATGGTAAACTCATGTTCGAATTGGTCCTATCCAGGACCCAAACAGTGCTGGACTCATCCCCAAGGGATGCCTATCAACCAAACCCACCTCAAACTCGCCGTTACCCCCACCTCGGAATCACTACCCTAGCATATTTCGAGATATATGTATTTAATTTTTGAAAATATAACACATTTTTCGTAGAATAGCTTTTGCATATTATATATTTTTTAAATTTTATTGGATTAGTGGATTATTCAGAAATCTGGCAACACGGTAAATATAACATTTTTGGGTGGAATAATTATTTGGAAATTTATAATTTTGAGCTTTTCAAGACTAATTTTTTTTCACCCCTATTCA